>JAGFMF010011606.1:6339461-6575847 GCA_019455555.1 Galemys pyrenaicus | reverse complement strand
TTAAGTTTTTGTTGTTGTTGTTGTTTACTTTTGGTTATAATTGCCCAATTCCTTGAGCTTATTCTTTATTGTTGTTGTTGTTCTTTCATATTCCTCCTAGAAAGCTTTAACTTTAAGGGTAAGATGGTTGGGTATAAAAGTCCTTGACTATATTTTCTTTCTTTCAGATATCTGCAGATATTGCACTACTCGTTGCAGCACTGGATATTGCTATGAAAAGACTGAGGTTAGCCTAGTACTATGAGCACATTGTTCATTTTTGTATATGGTTTTTTCCTCTCCTAATATTAATTTCTTTAGCCCAAAAGTTTACTAGGGTATATCTTTGTGTGAATAGTTTTCTAGGACAGGATAAACCCTACTTATTTATTCAGGTATTTATATTATATTTCATGGAATTTATGTGCTTTATATCAGTTTATGTTTTTTTTTCCTGTTACATTTGTAGTCTTTAATACCAAAGTTTTATTTTTGGCCACATTTACTCATTTTTTTCCTTTTTATGTGACTTTAATCCCTGAAACATTTTTGTTTTCTTTGCCATTTTTCTGAACGTTGCAAACTTTCTCTTTACATCCCTTACTTTTTAATTTTATTTGAAAACTAACTTATTTTCTTTGAGCTCTTATTTTAAAAATAAATATAAGTGTGTTAGGGGGAAAGGTAGTCCTGAATGGATTACACAGATAGGCTCCAACCCCAACTCCAGACCACCAGTGTTCCAGAACCACAAATCCGATAATATGATTATCAAAGAGTGGATCACTGGGACCTGAGGGTAGAGTTAAGCAGCCAGGCTGGCTATAAAACCAAAAAGGTGAACCTTGGGCTCTCTCTTCCTTTGTAGCCATCTCACTAGCTTCAGAGCCAGCTCTCAACACGCCACTGCATTCCACCTCAGAAGATATTTACGGATTTGTATCCCTCTCTTCTCTTTGTGGTATTTCTACTTTATTCCCCTTCTTTTGTAAAATAAAAACCCTTTAATAACTTTTGTTGTGAATGCCTGAAGTTGAGACTTTATTATAAAAGTCTTCTGAGCACGTGAGTGAGGACCCAGTCAGGGAAACCCATTTTATATTAGGGTTGCCCTGTAACAAGTGGACTGCATTTTTCTCAAGTCTGAAGTGTCTGGCTTTCCTTATTTAATTTCACCTGCAATGTATTTTTATTTGCCTCCTTACTATGCTGTTTTCCACTTTTATTTTGTAATTTATGCTTGTAGGCCCATTATAATTTTTCTGTGATTATTACTCATCTTAAAATGTAACTACTATGTATGGAAAAATGTGTGAAAGGATTAAAAGAGGATTAAATCAAAGCAGCCAATAGATTCTGTAAGATATGTATCTTAAACACTCTAACAAGTTTGCTATTCCCTGGGTGAAATGGTAGGGGTAGAGACAGAAAATAGAAGGCTTACTTCCTTTGAACACTTTCTCTTTTTTTCCCCCAAAATATGGCACTCTTTCAATAGTATTTTAAGTAATATATTCAAAAGTTGCCTACAATAAAAATACTTTATGGCCGGTCCTCTCATTGTACAGTTAAAATCTCAATGTTCAGACTGTACTTCCTCCTTAAACTACAAAGTACCCCCTTTATACCACACCTTGCACTACCCCTTTTTCACTTAGAGCACCATCTCCTTGGGATAGATGATTTTAAAATAAAGAGTATGATGTTTTGTTAACCCACTATCTCCCTGAATATCAAATTGAAGTTCTATAGCAGGATACTGTTTCTATCAAGCTGCTTCCAACTTTTTTCTTGATATGCATATACCCTATGTTATCACTAATGAAAATGTCCTTAGATAAGATCCTTTACAGTCAAAGACATTTTCTTTTAGGGAAATGTCAGTTCCGCTCTGGTTTCAAGGTCACAATCATTAGATCTCAGCCTTGGTGCCAACTCCCTTTCAGATTTTACACTAGGAAAGCATGCCACAATCGAAATTACAAATTTTCAGTTGTAACTGATACTTTCATGTTTTTATAGAGAGTTTATTTTTCTAGGTTATATTCTTATAGTTTGTATTTCTGGGTTTTGTGAGAAAGAAGTGGAAAAGAAAATGCTTTTACTAAACTATTTTCAGCCATGAATCTCAAATAATATTTTTTAAATAAAAAATAAATGAATCCCTAGCCCACTGGTTATGGAACTGAGGTAGGATTTCAACATAGGTAGAAACTGGACATCAAAATAGTGAACATTAAATTGAAATTGGAAGAAAAGGTCAAAGCCCCATGAACATTATAAGGACAAAGAGGTTTTTTAAAGGTAGTGTTACAGGACAACCCTAATATAAAATGGATTTGCCTTTCTGGTCCTCACCCGCATGCTTGAAAGGCACTTATAATAAGCCCCAACTGCAGGCACCAATGACAAAGGTTAATAAATGATTTGATTTACAAAAGAAGGGGAAATAAAGTAATGACTATTACAAGAAGAAGAGAAGGATACAAATCCGTAAATATCCTACCAGATCCTCCGAACTGGAACCCAACTGCAAACTGGAATGCACCAGTGTGCTGAGAGCTGGCTCTGAATGAAGAGAGCCCCCAAGGCCCACATGTCTGGTTTTATACCCAGCCTGGCTGCTTAACTCCACCCTCAGGTCCCAGTGATCCACTCTTCAATAATGACCTTATAGGATTTGTGGTTTTGGGATATTGTTGGTCCTAAGTGGGGGTTGGAGACTATAAACCTATTTGTGTAATCCCTTCAGGACTACTTTTCCCCTTAACAGTAGCATATTCAAGTTCTCAAATTCTTAAACTTCCACTGAATTTACATTTAGCTAATGTGTATTCAAATTTGGTTTGATCCTCTAACCATACACTCAAAAGAGTTTCCCATCAATCCCATTGTTTTCATCTTTTGCTAATTATAGTTAAGTATATACATGCCATAATTTCTTATGGCTGACTCACCCTGTACTTCAGACTTTTCTCACTGTCTAATGAGTGATGTACAATGAAGTATAGTACTCACTATCTCATCTGTCTCATCATTTTCTGTTTGTTAGTTATCTCAACTTTATTTGCATCATAACCTTTACTCTTTCTTACTAGAATTTGCATCACTGCTATTATTGTTATACTGGGACTAATAAAGCCCTAAAACTCAAAACTAAACAAAACATAGTCAACATGTAGACTTACACAAATGACATTAGCTGAGAATAATCGGGTTGCTTGTAGCCAATACCACACTGTTGGAATTAGAATAATATGCTCTGGTATACAGATTTCTTGTTCAAAGTTTTGCAAAAATGTACCTCTTGGAGCTTTGAAAGGCAAATTTAGTAATGCTGCTGAAATACCAGCTTATTTAGTAATGTTGCTTCTCTGGGTCAGTGATTTCAATTAGCAATATGGGCAAATATTGCTGAGTATGCTCTTAAAAGCATTAGAGTATTTGGCTAAAAAGTGGAGACAATTGACATTACATGGATGGCCTTTGTATCTCAGATTTCACATAAGGAAAATCTTGACTTTCTACTCTGAGGAGACCTTGTGATAATGAGTACCAAATTCTCTTCCATATGTTAGCATTTTCTACTTTAAAAATTTAGAAATTTTCTGCCAAATGCTCCAAAAGTTAGGCAATAGATTTTTATATTTTTACTTCTATCTGCATAAAATATGAAGGTTACTCCTGGAACTAAAGGAAGCTCTTTTGGCATCATCAACATTTAGATGGAAAGCATACACTGTTCATTCACTTCCAATTTGATGAACTATTAAGCTTGTAGTTTTAAAATATATACTTTCCATTTTCCCCTTTGTTATTACAACACCTTATCAGGACATAAAGATATTTTTATGATAAAAAGACAGGCCATTATTTGATATTTGTAGCTACCATGCAATGAAATAGCATTAAAATCTTCTAATTTTCTGCTTGGGCTCAACTATATTTTCAGAAGTCTTAAACCCAAGGCCAAAATGTTGGTTAAGTGTTAATAAGAATCTATTTATCACCAGTTTTTATCCATAAAATAAAAACTCCCACAAAGCTGATTTCTGATATGTCCATCATAAACATTAAGTACAAAATGGAATATATGATGACTTCCATTCATTTCTTTTTAAATAAACACTTTTCCAAATGAAAATCTGTGATTTTCATAGAAGGAACAAAGTGTGATCTTTGGTGTGATTGCTGTTATTCAGAACATCATTGAAATGCATTTAACTAGGCATCTACTGTTTGGGGAATTTGCAGTGATTGAGTTCCAGTTCATTACTTTCAGGGCTGTGATGCTATTGTCAGGGCCTCAAAATCAGTGAGATGGCCTAAACCCAGGTCAGAGAGGCTATGGTAGCACAAAAGCAATTATGCTGCAAGAAAAATGTTGTCCACTAATCAGCTGGCAATCAATTACTAAGAAGAGAAGATAACCCTCTCCCCACTCAAGCTCTTCAGTATTAATAGTGCCATCGTGTAATTACTTTCGGCTTGGGCAGGTGCATGAAAGGACAGACTCTATAGCACACTGCATCGAAGATTAATGAGTTCTGTCAATTTGCCCAGCAGACATCTGATTCTCCAGGTTTCTGTAGCTACTAGTTTTACACTTGCCTCAGGGTTGTCCCCCCACCCCACCATGAAAAAATTAGCTAGTAATTTAAATACATTCAATAAGCAGACATTTTTAAGGGAGGGGGGTGGAAATCACCCTAATTTTGCAATGAAGTATGAAACAAAATGACTCTTCATCTGAATATTAACATAGCAGGTGGCTCATAATGGCAGTATTCTTTTAGTCACACTTCATTTTCAGTTGTCCCAATCAGTGATGTACAGGACTCAGAGGCTATCTGAACCCCTCAAAATGGGATCATGTAAACTCAACATATCCCAAATCCTCCATTAATGCTTGTTGGTCCAGAAGTTGAGAAGAGAAAAACTATGAGACTTCCAATGAAAAACAGAACTGTTTTAAAGCCTCTGACAATAAAAATTGCTTGACTAAGAAAGAGACTTCTAGCCCACTGATTTTCGGGGTAAAAGTCATTGAAATGTCCCCCCTGTACCCCTCTCATCTCCAAGAAAAGTACAGCATTGGCCCAAGGAGCCTGGATACCCACGCCTATACATTTGTGTCAAAATAGGAATTGCCTATAAACTGAAATGAATATCTGAAATTCACTATTGCTCTAAATTGATATTTTATAACCCAACTACTGTAAAGTCTCATAATCTTTAAATACACAAGGTCAGTGTACTAAATGGCTATTTTATGATGCTACCTAAATCCTCTGATTTGTTTCTCATGAGGACCTAAGTCTACCTAGTTCATGTATCTCCCTCGATGACTCTATCAGTGAGTAAATAAAAGGAAGAAAATAATATAACTCAGAAACATTATTTGTTCCTTTACCTTCCTGACTCCACTTAAAGTTACAATCACCCAAACACAAAATTTCTTTCCAGACTACATTTATGGAACATTAGATTTTGCTAATTGATTCTTTGTATTAATTTCTTCTGAATAGATAAAAGTCTACCCAAATAAAATAGTTATGTTTATCATTGATCTACTTCACTGGTTGATTGAGTTTAAATTATTATTTTCCAGAGTAAGAAACAATAGAGTGGAAAAATATTTCTGATCTGGAGAAACAGATCACAGAAAGATAGTATTCACTGTGCTTCCTTGAAACAAAAATCTCAAATGTCTGAAGACACTAATGCTCAAAGTTGGAAATATTTTGAAACCCACATCAGACAAGAATGTTCATCAAAAAGAGATGAGAGGGGACTCCCTGATGGCGCAAGGGGTTAAGTCTCAACTCTGTGAAAATATCCACAGCCACTGCAGCAGAAGTTCGATCCTTGGCCAGGGAAAAAACTCACATGGTCTCCCGTTTCACCCACTGCTCCCTGCAGCAGTGTTTTCAGTAGATCTGCCTGCTCTGCTCCCCACTCTTTCTCTGATGAATCCTCTCACCCACTGAACCCAGCTCTTGTATGCATAAATAAATAAATATTACATTAAAAAAAAGAGATGAGAGCAACTTTATCAAAGCTGTGACCTCAAGAGTCAACAATACCGCCTTACCCCCAGATTAACAAAGTCTTAGTGGATTGAATGCTTCTCATATTTTACCCATGTTAGTAGCTTTTTATTCATCCACAGGTTACAAAAGATGTGATTTTCCCCAAGTGTAGTGCCCTTTTAATGAAGCCCTTAGCAAGAATTTCACATAATCAACTGTAAGTGTCCAGCCCAGACTGAGAACTATTTTGCCAGGAGATGTAATCCTGACACAAGGATTATAACCCAGGCCTACCATCTTTGATACAACACCAAAGTAAGTAAGTTTAAGTAAATACTTAAACACCATCTTAACTACTAATTCCTGGCCAACATTAGCTGAGCCTTAGAGATTAACATTTAAGATATCTTTGGATGTTCTCCCTAAAGATGAAAGTCTAAATAGTGTAATCTAAATAGATAGAGAAAGAAAATAGGAAAGGTATATCATCTGCAGACAATATTAACATTCTCACTCAAAGGAAACCTATTATTATTCTCTTAATGTCATTGGTCCATGATCAGATGCATTATTTACTAATTCTAGTGGCTGTATTGTTACATTATTAAATGAAAAAAGACTACTCTTATCAAAAACAGAAAATGTCTAACTTCCATTAGTGCATACTATGCAGAGGCAAAGAAAAGCTAGATTTAATTTCAATACATCTTTAAGGGAGAAGAGATAAGGAAACATACAGGGTTTGGAAGCAGAAGAAAGGTCATAGAAAAGTAGAGTGCTTTCCCAACTCTGACTTTCAAGAGATGTGTTTTTATCAAGATGTCACTGGGTAAAGCACTTCTCAGGTAGGGACAGCCTTTACCTGCAAAGAGTCCACTGTGACAGCTAAGGTCAGACTTTCTTTCCAGAAACACCTGGCAGGCAACTGAATAGAGAGGCCTCTGAACCTGCTCACACATGGAGGTGAGCCTAGATCTACTTCAACAGAAGGGCATATTCTATGGATTCCAACCCTTCCAACTTCTTTCATTCAGGAAACAGATCTAACTAGCAGTTCCCAAAATACAATAATTGAAAGAAATAAACATCTTCTCTGTGTTTCCCATTCTGTTAAACCTGTCACCTCTTCTGAAACCCTTTACTAAACTTACCTAGTACACATGAGGGCATAAATTTTCAAAGCGGGACATATTTATAATTTAGGTCCTCAGAATTTTTTTTTCCAATCTAGCATCCTCATCAGGTACTGCAAACATGAAGCCACATAACTTTAGTATAGTTCTATGTTTTAAACTCAAAGTAAAACCTAAAAGTTTTTTCTACTACTGTAAAGATAAAAATAACAATAGCTAAAACCTGGTACTTACTAAAATACTGTTCTAAAAGACTGTCTGTATGTTAACACAACAAAAGCTTATGATAAATTTCTAAGGTAGATATTATGATCTTCATTTTAGAGATGAGGAAACCATCTACAAGAAAGTTTAGCAATTTTCCCAGAATCAAATTGCTAATAAGTAGCGAAACTGAGATTCAAATCTAGGGAGTTTCCCTGATGAGTTTATAATTTTTTATCAGTACATTATGAGCAGAATTTTTGAATACACATACTAACAAAAAAGACAAAAATCACAGAACTAACTTAAAATGTATGAACTAATAGACTCAATGATGAGATTAACATAACTTAGCAACTCTAACATCATCAGACTGAACATCATATCCCAAACAGCATTCCAAAATGGAGAGTTCTGCTCATATAACTCAATAAAAAGAAAACAAATACTCTAATCAAAAAAAAAAAAAGGCAGAAGTGCTGAATAGGCAGTTCTCCAAGGAAGGCATACAGATGGCCAACAGCACCTGAAAAAAATGTTCATCATCTTTTATCACCAGAGAAATGCAAATTAAGCCCACAATGAGATATCACCTCACACCTATGAGAATGGTCCATAACAAAAAGTCCAGAAACAAGTACTGGTGAGAACGTGCAGGAGGGAACCCTCCAGTACTGCTGATGGGAATGCAAATTGGTCCGGCCTTTATAAAGAGCAGTATGGACGTATCGCAAGCATTAAACGTGGATCTGTTTCTATGACTTAGTAATTCCACACCCAGGCACATACCTAAAAAATTTAAAAATATTAATTTAAAAGACTTGCATTCCCATGTTTATTGCAGCACTATTTAAAATAGTCAAACTGGGGCCTCCCTAGTGGTGCAAAAGGTTGAGCACCACACTGTGGGGCTTCTGCAGCCACTGTAGCGTAAGTTCGATCCCCAGCCAGGAAGGGAACCCACATGGCGCAGTAAACCTCTCCTGTCTCACTCGCTGCTCCCCTCAGCAGTATATTTCAGGCAATCTGCCTGTTCTGCTCCCTGCTCTGTCTCTGGTGAATCTTCTCACCTCCCCACTCCCCACGCCTCTGGCCTGTGCCCCAGCTCTTGTATGCATAAATAAATAAAAATCCAATAAATAAAAGTCAAACTATGGAAATGACCTAAATGGTCAAAAACGTGACAGGATCAAGAAGATGTGTCAGAAAAGTCATGATATATTTTTTTCTAAGTTTTTCAAGCAAAAATGTTTCATGTCTTCTCCAACAACCCAATATATATATACACAATGGGATACTATTCAGCACTCAAAACAATAAACTCACCTCATTTGCAGCAACATGGACAGAGTTGAAAGGGGTAATGCTAAATGAAATAAGTCAGAAGGAGAAAGGTATTTACCAGATGATAGCACTAATATGTGGAATATTGAGAAACCCAACTAAATGGTCAGATGAAGACATACTTAAAAACCAATGCTTCAAAGCTGACTATAGACCTGAAACATGAAGAGGAGCAAAGGGTTGGGGAAGCATAAGAACAAAGAGGGAAGGAAGCACAATGAACTATGGGGTCTCAGTGATTCAGTGGAGGGTACACTATACACTGGTGATATCAGATGATGGCCCTAATGTTACCTCAACCTAAATATATATGTGCATATATACTTATTATTTAAAAAGAGAAAAAGCAAAGGTTCCCAGTCACTTAAGTATCAGAAAGCATGCATATACTACATCTTTTTCTTATAAATTTAAAATGCTCATGAACATTTTAAGAGCATTAGTGGATCGTAAATTTGAAATACCTATACAATTTTATATAATCCAGCATTGTCCAAATTTTACCATGTAATAGTTTTTGAATTGAGTGAAAGAAACTCAGTCCTACAAAACTAGTCTAGGGATTTGAATGAAATTTTGAAAGGCAGAAAAGAAATGAGAATTATAATTTATACTTCATGAAGTGTCACACACTCTGCTTCCTACCTGTAAAGATATAATTCCATGTCCATGACATAATACATGTCAGAACTACAGCAAAGGTAAGCAAAGACCAAGCTGTAAAAAGAAAAGTACTGGAAGATTGAGTTATTTCTCTTAGAAACATCTCTGTCTTCCGACATGAATCTAAGTACATTTTGACATGAGCATAGTGAATGGTTCACACTGTTTATGATACAAAGTTTCAGCTACTTAATTACACACTGAATTATATAGAAATGAAATACCTCTTTTATGTACAACATACCAGATGGTACATTGTCCAGGTGAAACCAACATGGCTCTGCCTATGTTCCAGCATGTTGCTGGGTGGCCTATACAGTAACAGGTTTTCTGTGTACTTGTTATTGGCAATAACTGTGAGTCTTCAGCAATAACTAAACTTATCTACAAAGCCTGTCTCAAGTGCAATTTCTTGTTGTCTGTATTCATACCATTGTGCAAGCTCTATGTATGCCCTACTCTTGGCTAATGAAATACTACCCAATTTCAATCCCACTTCCTTTATGAAGTCACCCCTGACAATAATAAAAATAGTTAATATTTATAAAGTACTTATGATATGCCATGATAGTCTAAGTGCTTTGTACACCTAATTTATTTGATTCTCACGTATCTCAAAACTCTATGGGGTCAGTTCATAGTTGTCCCCATTTTATATGAGACCTAGTATTCATACTCTGGTCTTTTCCCAAAGACCTTCTTAGAAAATTTCCATTGATGTGTGGCTCTGTAGCTAGAACAAGAACAGTTTCCATTCCTTGACCATTTTGACAGAGCACTGGCTGTGAGTGTTTTATGTCAGACAGATTACAAATACAAGATTATATAGAGCATATGAATGAAGGCTGATGGTTGAAGAATATGATAGGTTGTTGAAATCAAGTAAACAAGAGCTTCCTGGAGCTCACTGACCTTGAAAATCATCACTTACCTACTCTCTAAGTTGTCCAAAGTCTGGATTAGATTATAGATATATATATATAGCTATATATAAAACCTATTACAGCAAAAGAAAGATGCAGGAATCCATTCACTGAAACTGATATTGTGCGTCTAAAAAAAGTATTTGATTTGAGCATTTAAAATACTGTGTGACACTGCTGGTTTAATTTTTATAAATGTTCCCTCTCTTATAGATCTTCTCAATAGCCACATCAGAGAAAAGTGAAGCAAGAATAAGCTCCTCATTCAGGCACTCAGTACACTCCTGCTTGATTGGAATGGATATTGTACATAATATGTCCCTACAGATGTTTCCTCCAGTGGGGCACATTGAATTTCATTTAAATGCCAAGGCACAAAATCTAAAACAATGTGACTTTAACAAAAAATCTGATGAGGAATTTGATGAGAAAATGGCAAGAATTCCTGTGGCATTTGGGTAACAATTTCAAGCCTTCATTTTAATAGAATAAACAGGATCATATTTCATTCAAATCTGGCAATGAGATGAGCTTTGGGTATTACATTGATATAAACCAATAAAGAATTTGCAAATTTGAAGCACTAATTAACAGACACAATATTAAATGAAAAAAGTTTGCTCCAGGGGCAAATATATTTTGAAGACTTTAAACTTTTATTAAAAGACATTTTTTGAATCACTTCTTTTGTAGTTTACTCTTTTGCTGGTATTCATAAAATAAGGGAATAGTATGATATTTTCAAATTGATGCATTTAATACAACATCTGATATTCCTTTTTACCTTTTTGAGGCAATATATCAATGTCAATGTTTCAAAACATAGAGAAAAATAAGTCAAAACATAAGCCTAAATATCACAGAATAATACAAGCAGGTTTCATTTTAGATACTCTGTCAGTGATTAGAAGCCAAAAGAGACTACAGGTGTTCAAGATGACCAAAATGGATACATCATTCACAACATTTAGCAAATTAGGCCAACAGGTAAGGGTAAAAGTGAGGGTAGGGATGATTTCTCAGAAAGGTGATATCAAAGGCAGAAAGATGTAGTTCTAATACTTTGGACTAGAAGCGACCTCAAGATTTCATTCATTTATATAATTAGAACTCACTTATTCCACCACCACGATGTCAAAGGCATCCACCCACACCCTATGTAAATGATGCCTTTGTGACTTCTTATCCCCCCAGCTATCTGTGGGGTGATCATTTGAACACAGTTTTACCTAGGTTCACATGTGGAGGGAGGTGCTGGGATGGATGTGAGGAGGTACAGTGAGTTTAACTCAGTTCTTATAAGTACATAACACTTCTTAAATGAGCTATTAATTTTCAACTCCTTGTGAAAATTATTTCAAGGAAGACTACTCTTCAGCCTTGCTTATGGTCACAAATGCACTACAGAAAGAGAATTTTCTCTACTTAATTGCAGTGCTATATAGACTATACTACTTTACTTTTTGACCACAATAGTTAGGACATATGTATCTAAAGGCTCACACTTCAGAAAATGGGAATGCCAGAATGTTAAAATAAATCAAATATATGGACTGAGCCCCCTTTTAAGATATAGTGGGCTCTGTGTGTGTTTGTGTTTGGTGTGTATTCATGTGTGTAAATACATGTCTTTGTTTGCTTGTATTTGAAACAAGTATTTTATCCTAAGCATGTATTCAGCAGAAGTCAGCTGGTGTTACTATTACCTATACCAACAATTTTGCAATCTATGCCCCACTTACAGGTTTTCACAAAGAATTAACTTGCCTACATTATAACTAAATACCACATTCTCTAAGTGAAAAGGAAAGGAGTGAGGAATTAAGTATACTACAAAGAGGTTAATATGCATTTTATTCCTCACAACCACATCGAGAACTTTGCCTCCTCTACTGAGGAAAGAATTAGTGCCTTTCCTTCTGTACACAGGATAGTGTTATAATATTATCTGGAATTATAACCTTGTTATTGTCTATATTTGGAGATAAAGTTTGGTTTAAGAAGATGTGTATAGGTGCCACATTGACAAGAGGCAGACTTGTAGATGGTTGTCAATTTGGCTGGACCATGGGTGACCAGACACTTGGTTAATTATTTCTGGGTATACCTGTGAGGGGTTTCTGAATGTGACTAACATTTGAACCAGTAGATTGAGTATAGGAGATTGCCCTCCTCAATGTGGTTGGACTGCTTCTAATCTGTTAATGACCTAAATAAAATTAGAGACTGAGCAAGAAAGAATTCCTGCTCTCTGCTTGACTGTTTTCACTTGCCTTTGTTCTCATACCCAGACTGGAACTTACACTATCAGCTCTCCGAGTCTTTGGACTTTGGACTGACTAGAACTCTCTTGGGTGTCCAGTTTACAGAATATAGATCTTGGTCCTCTCAGTCTCTAAAATCATGTTAGTTGGTTCTTTATAGCAAATCAATCACCATTTATGTATCGCCTTCTAATCTATTTATCTATATCTCTATCATATGTGTGTGTGTCCAATACAATCTGTTTCTCTATAGAACCCAGACTAATACCACAACATAAGATTACTGCTTAGTAGCAAGACATGGAATTAACGTCATAACAAATACCTAAACATGTGTAAGTAGCTTCGGAAGTGGGTCATGGTAGGGAGTAGAAGGGTTTGGCAGTGTATGATAGAAATATGAATGTTAAGGGAAATTATGATGAGGTCTCAGAAATGAGCAACATGTTAGTGGAAACTAGAGAAAAGGAAATACTTTCTATAAAATGGAAAAGAACTTTACTGAATTATATTTATGTTCCAGTGTTTTGTAGAAGGTAGAACTGGTGAGTGATGAAATTAGATATTCAGCTAAGGAAATTTTAAGCAAAATGTACAAAGAGGAACTTTATTTCCTCCTGACTGCTTGTAAAATGTAAGAAGAGAGGAGTTGAAAAAATAATTGCTAAGCAAAGAGGAACCAGAACTGAAAGACTTTGAAAACTATTATCCTGTTCATGTTGCAAAAAAAAAAAAAAAAAGAAAAGGAGAGAGAGAGAGAAATCATGTTCAGAAAAGAATGCTCGACAATCACTTGATAAAGAGTTTATGGGATTAAATGGGAAGAAACACCACCAGTGTGAACTGAAGGGATGGTGACAGTATGTAATGAAAAAAGGCTGCCAGATAGTTCTAAGGCATGGAACTATTGGACGGGAAACATATACTACCCCTCAGGCAAGGGAAAGGACAGTCTGAGGTCATCAGAGTCACTATCTTCGTTTCAATATGGCAGACAGCCTCTGAATGAAGTCTTGTGTGTGGAATAATCCCATGCAGTCAGGACCAAATTCCCCACCTCAAGCCAGAGAAGTGATGTAGAAGGTCATTGACAAGCTGTTTGGGTCCCAGAAAAAAGAATAATTAAGTTGAAGTCCCTAATCCAAAGTTGAATGTATTTGGAGATGTGTCTTTGGTAGATAGTTAGGGTTAGATTAGATCATAAGGGTGGAGGTCTCCTACAAAGCATGATGAGCTCTCAACAAACACAACCATGCCACCATACTGATCTTGAAGATCTAGCCTCCAAAACTCTGAAAAAAAAATAAATTTCTTTCGCTTAAGCCACCCAGTGTGGTATTTATTAAAAATACAAGCAGGCCAAGGCATGAATTTTTAAAGGCCAGAATTGATTTCTGCCAGTTGCTATTTGTCTGTTTTAATTATTTGTTCTAGATGTAGGAAATAACCACAGATTAGGTTCATGTCTTTGTCTATTTGGGCTGCTATGACACAAATACTGCAACCTGAATGGCTTATTATAAATGAAAAACTTGTATTTCTTACAGTTCTGGAGACCAGAAAGTCCACTATCAAGGATCCAGCAGATTTAGTGTCTAGTGAGAGCCCACTTTCTGCCACATAGATGGAACCTTCTCACAATGTCCTCACTAGAAGAAAGATCTAGAGACCTCTGTGGACTATCTTTTAGAAGAGCACTAATCATAGTCATGAAGACTCCACCTATACTATCACACTGGGCAGTAGATTTTAACAAGTAAATTTGGGGAGGAGAAATGTTTAGCCCATACAACTATAGAAGTTCAATAACCCATTGAATCCACAGTGTGATGGATCTGTGTGAAAATTCCAATTATCACCTGACACCCATAAGCTTCAACACTTGTAGACCATAAGAATAATTTTGGTCTCCTGGAATGAATGTTAGTTCAGAGCCAGTGTCCAATAATCCCCCCAAAAAGTAGTTTGCTTTTTTTTCCCCCAATGCCTAGTAATCTTGGTAAAAGGCCATTGGACCACTTGGGAAGACTTGGAGAATATTCAACAATATACATTTTGGCACCGTGGGAAGGTCCTTCCTCAAGGAAATCTGCCCTCCTCTTCATTCCTGAGCTTCTTGGTATGTAACTGGCTCAAGTCTGAAAATTGATTGAGGGGTCATGACCCTCTGTTTTTATGATTTCAGTTAGACTTCTATTCACCTGACCTAAAGTTCTTTCACTTACATAGATTAAATAAGAACCTAGTAAGTCTATCCATCTCACTGCCAGGGAAACTATGATTAACTAACCGATGCCATAGGTCTATGCAAATCAAGGCTATTCTGATTATTCCTTTGACTTTGCTGTCCTTTATGGCAACCACATGTACCTTGTCTTTGCACTGAGTGCCACCACATGGCCCCCGACACTGCAGGATTCAGTTATCCCCAATGCATTCACTTGGCCCATTCAGTAGTAGCAATTTCCACTGTAATTTCTGACCTACAAAAATGAGTGGAAAACTAATCAACGATGCTGGGTTGCTCTCACAAATTTACTCCTCACCATGGTGGTGATAGGCACATTCTCTAGACCCTCCCTGCATAGGTGAGCAGGCCTCACATGATAAATCCATTCGAACATACTAGAGTTGGTGATTGGGTATGTGTCTCTGGCCCAGAGGGAAGGGAACAGAGCATAATACTTAAAAATTAAAACAGAACTCTTAAGTAGAGTTCATAACAAATAGCTTAATTGTATCAAAACACAAACTTAGAGACAAGGATTTGGTTAGTTCTTTTGGTTGAATATAGTCTTTCCAAGTTTGGGACATCTCAGTACCCTTCACACTAATTCTCTTATCTTTCAAAGATAGTGACATGAGCTTTTCTTTTTCATTTCCAAGCAAGAGGTAAGTGCCTACAAATATAAATGAGCCACAGCTTGCAGATGAAGGGCTGATTGTCTTTTCAGACACTGACATGAATCAAAGCCAAAAGGGAAGAAAAGTATTGCCAGACCAGCACTGATACTATCAACAAAACTTGAAGAAAATTGAATTCAGTATTTAAAATTTAATTAACTGTGAAAATAATTTAACTGGCATGCAAAAACACCAAAAAACAAATTATAAAATTTTTATCTCAATACCCATTCTAATAGTTTAGCTTTGTCACGTCAGTATATAATCCAGAAGTGACTTTTTAAAAATTAAACTTGCACACCTTCAAATAAAAACATAATCTGGGAAAATGGTTTGCATATTATAGTTTAAGGAGTTAGACTGCAGGGAGTTTGCCTCTTACACTAGTGCATCTGAGATATAAACCTATTTATTTTAGAGACTACTGTATATATCAGCATTCTGATTATGTATAAGCTGATTTTTCTAAGGAATTTTTTGAAAGATTTGGTTTACATAACAAAAAAACTAAACCAAATGTATGTTTTTCTGTTCCTTCACTTGTGGGCACCCTTAGGTTCATGAATATGGGTATCAGGAATTACTCTGTATCGCTGATTGATATGGAAAGTTCAAGTTTTGAAAAGCAAACATTGTTTTCTAAATCCAACTGATAACTATAATGGTATATGCCATATTATTTTACTTATCTATGTTTCTGTCTGCCCCACTAGACTATAAGCTCTTTAAAAATATAGATTCTGTCTACTGAGTTTTTCATATCCAGGGGCTAGCACCAATCCTCAATCCTGGCATGAATTTCTACTGGAGAATGTTTTCAGCATAAAGGCCCATGACAAGGTTTTCTTCAGTTGGAGGACTGCTGCAATTCAGTGGTGTGGAATTCACACAAGCTGGCTATCAGGCAATCTAGCCAACAGGCTGGCTGTTTCCTTATCTGCAAACATTATTAGCATTACAAAAATAATTCTTTGTAATAATTAAAATCTAGAAAAATCTTCATGTCTTTGACTATAGAGCCTAAAGTAGCAGTCAGAAAACAGAGGGCCTGGAATCCTGCTACTCCTGCTGAGACCTCTACATTACCCACCCCACAACCATCTTCCTTTATTAAAACCCCCAGTGCATAGAATTATGAAAGACTGCTATTATTTATATACAAAAACTTTATCCATTTTATTTTCATCCATTAGATATATATGTTAATATATATTTCTATCATCCTTCATATTTGTATAATGTATGATTTCCCCATGAAATTCCTACCACCAATTCACCGATGTACCACCAAAAGAGTCCCTGTGCTCTTCCCACCCCTGTTATGATCCATCTCCCACCTCCTCCCCTACAAAATGTCTCTGATGTAATAGTTGCTGATGATTTTGAATTTTACTTTATTATAGTTACTTTCCCCCCGACCCCTTATTTAGTTTCTCTACATTTCTCCTATACAATAATATTCTTTTCTTTCTGACTTATTTCAGTGAGCATAATTCCCTTCCAGCTCCATTCATGTTGCTGCGAAATGGCATGAATTAATCCTTTTTGATTGCTGGGTAATATTCCATTGTGTAAATATAGCATGTCTTCTTGATCTAGTCATCTATTTTTGGGCATTTGGGGTTATTTCCATAGCTTACCTATTGTAAATTGTGCTGCAATAAACACAGGGGTGCAGATGTCCTTTTGATTTAATGTTTTTGTGTCCTTTGGGTAAATTCCTAGGAGTGGAATTGCTGGATCATATGGTAGCTCCATTTTTAGTAGTCTGAGGAACCTCCACACAGCTTTCCATAGTGGTTATACCAGTTTGCATTCCCATCAGCAATGCAGAAGAATTCCTTTTTCTCCACCACCTCATCGACATTTGTTGTTGCTAGCATATATATATACATTTTTTATATTATTTTTCATTTTTTTACAATGTATATTTCTCATCCCCATGAAATTCCCATCACCAGTTCACCCCTGCACCATCCAATCCCTTGTGCTATTCCCACCCATTTTGTTCCTTCACCCTCCTCCAAATGGAGTTTCCATATGATCCAGCAATCCCACTCCTAGGAATTTACCCAAAGGACACAAAAACACTAATCCAAAAGGACACCTACGCACCTATGTTTATCACAGCACTTTTCACAATAGGCAAGCTATGGAAACAACCCAAATGCCCAAAAATAGATGACTGGTATTTATACACAATAGAATATTACAACGCAATCAAAAGATAAACTCATGCAATTTGCAGCAACATGGATGGAGCTAGAAGGGATTATGCTCAGTGAAATAAGCCAAAAAGAAATGTTGCTAGCTTTTTGAATGTGTACCATTCTCACTGGTGAAAGGTGGTACCTCATGTGGTTTTGATTTGTATTTCCCTGATTACAAGTGATGTCGAACATTTTTTCAAATGCCTGTTGGTCATTTGCATTTCTTCTTTGGAAAAGTATCTTCTTCTGACCAATTTTTGAGTGGATTGGTTCCTTTGTTTTTGTTGAGACTTGTTAACTCTTTGTAGATCTTTGCGATCAGTCCCTTATCATTAGTATTTTGTGCAAAACTTTTGTCCTAATTAGTGGGGTGTCTCTTTGTTTTGGCTAATATCTCTTTTGATGTATGCTATTTAATTTGATATTGTTCCAGTTGTTTATCTTTTCCCTCACTTTCTTTGCTTTAGGTGATATGTCTTTAAAGACGTTTTGAAGTATAAGTTATTTAGTGTTTTGTTTATATTTTCTTCTATATATTTTATGGTTTCAGGTCTCATGTCTAATTCTTTAATCTATTTTGAGTTGTTTTTTGTGCATGGTGTGAGTTAGTAGTCCAGCTTCATTCTTTTGCATATAGCAGTCTAGTCTTCCCAGCGCCATTTATTGAATATACTGTCTTCATTCCACTGTCAAAATATTCTTTGCTCCTTTGTCAAAGATAAGTTGTTCATGAGTCTGTGGGTTTACTTCTGGGTTTTCTACTTAATTCTGTATGTCTGTTTTTGTTCCAGTACCATGCAGTTTTAATTACTAAGGCTTTGTAGTATGGTTTAAAGTCTGGAATTGTGATACCTCCCTTCCCCTTCTTTTTAGTCAGGAGAGCTTTGGCTATTTGAGGTTTTTTTGTGTCTCTATATGAATTTCATCATTACTTGTTCTATTTCTTTGGAGAATGTCACTGAAATTTTTATTGGAATAGCATTGAATCTGTACATAGCTTTTGGTAGGATGGCCATTTTAATAATGCTAATTCTTCAAATCCAAGAGCAAAGGATGTCTTTCCATTTCTTTGTGACTTCTTTTATTTCCTTTAACAACATTTTATAATTTTCTTTTTACTTCACCTTTGTTAGGTTTACTCCCAAGTATTTGATTTGGTTTTTTTGTTTGTTTCAATTATAAAAGGGATGGTTTTCTTGATTTCTTCTTCTTCAGATTGATTATTTTATATAGGAAGGCTACTGATTTTTGTACATTGATTTTATATTCTGCTACTTTACTAAATTGGTTTATTATTTTGATTAGTTTTTCTGTGGAGTTTTTGGGGTTCTCTCTATATACATCAAGTTTGCTTAAAAAATAGAATGACTACTTCCTTGAAAAGTAGTGCTGAGGTGATATAAATTTAAGACACAATTTAATGTATGCATTTAATTTTAATGTTTATATAAACTTAAGACATATTTAAATGTAATATTAAATTCTTAATTATAATAATAATAATGGGATATTTCTCTTGTTGCCTAAATACCATATTTTTGGGTTTTGGTTATTTTGCCATATATAAGACATTACTTCTGACATCTGCATTCTATCAAATACTTATACTACAATTTACTTACCTACCTTTTCAATACATTTAATCCTGGCTACCACAGTTAATCCTGCAATGGACATCTTCATATGTTTCCATCTACAGACCTTCTTTGCTTCATATCAATGAGTACTGCCCAATTTCCTCTCGGGGTTGCTGCAACTAGCTTAAATTCTGATAGCTATCAGCAGGTCCTAGAATTTCTCATTTATCTACTTTCCTGCTAACACTTAGTATTGTGCACTTCTTTAACCTTTGCCAATTTGATGGGTATAAAATTATGTCTCCTGGTTATAATATAGATTGAACATCATTTCATATGCTTGATATTTTTTATTTCCCCTTCTTTAAATTTCTGAATATATCCTTCACCATTTTTTCCCTCTTAATAGTTATGTTTGTGATATTCATTTGCAGGAATTTCTTTTATTTTCCAGATTATTTTTTATAGGTTATAGGTATTGTTAAAAACTCCCCCACTAGTCTGTGACATGTCTCCTTTACTTCATCTGGGGTATCCTAAATTTTAATGTAGTCAAATCCACCAAACTTTCTCTCTAGTATACTCTTTTGTGGACCATTTTCAAGATCCTTTCTACTCCAATATTGCAACCATACTCTTAAATAGTCTGTTAATTTTATAACCTTATCTTTCACTTACAGACCTTTTATCCATTTGATGTATTTTTTTATGTGGTAGAGATACAATTTTAATTTTTCACATTAAAAATATATTTTCCCCATTGAATTTGTGACACCACTTCATTTATAACCAAAATCTCCTGTGTCTATGGGTGTGCATACATACCAACACAAATGTACCACAAAACAATACATAAAAACAGACCAAAGGAGCAAGGGAATAGTACATTTATCTCTCTCTCGGCACTAGTTCTTCCTTGCCTAGGTTCTGTGGTTTTGTGCTAAGCCTTATAATCTGGTATCGTATACTTTCCCTGACCTTTACTCTAGCTTTCAAAATTGTTTCATGAGCATATTTTTCCTTATAAATTGTGACTGATGCCTTATTTTTTTAGTTAGTGGTTGATCTTCGAAAGGATTGCTACTGATTCGTGTGGCAAAAGAACTGGCATTTATTCTTGTGTTATTTTCATTCTCTAAAGGAAGTTTTTATTTCCTATTTCTGGCATTCTTTTATTTATTTTTTTATTGAGGTAGCACTGGTTTATAACACTGTATATGACCGAAGGGGATAAGTTCATACTTCCTTCAGATATATGCTACTAAATCCACCAACAAATTACCCACAGTCTCAAATGGAAAATATTTAATATATTTGCTGATTTTTTTTAATTTTAGTGAATAGACATTACTAATTTAGAGAGCATAAGAAAGAAGATGCCACCTTTGGGGTCTGCCCTTGCTCCCCCTTCCCTTATGTCACACCTGTCCTCACTACTCCCAAATCTGCCTAAATCACAGGTATTATCAAAGATTGAATCCCAGCAAAACAAAAGTTCTATGCTTGTGAGCCCCTGATAGAAACAGATGAGAACTAACTAACCTCCTTTCATTCATATCTCTCCAAACTCCCAAGAGGGTGATTCAATCTATCCTGTCACATTCTACAGATGCTTCTCCTTCAGGTAAAATGTAAAAAATTGTTTGGTGAGCTATAGTTTTCTGCCCTCTGGTCTCATCACCCTAGGTGTTCATGTATGTATACACACCTACTCAAAAACATACAGACCTTGAAAAGGATCTGACCTTCCTCTGTTGCATTACCTGACAGCACAGCAGGAACTCAGAGGCTCAGGTGAAAAAAAAAAGTTGCTAAGGAACACAACTATTTGAAGGTAGTGCAACATGGATATCATTAAAAGGAGAAATAACAGGACAGACAGAATAAAATTTTAAAATTCAAAACACAATAAAAGAAAAAAGATATTAACCAACAGAGCAAAAACATTAAAAGTAGGCAAGAAGAAAAGGGCTGGCAATTTTGAATAAGTTGTTCAGGGATGACTTCACTAGAAAAGTAACATTCAAATAAGCACCAAAGGAAACAGAAGGAGTTTGTGATGTACATACCTGGGAGAAAAGCAAAGCAATTCCAGCAGATTAAAGTCCTATGCTGAGCTGGAGCCAAGAAAGTAGAATGGTAGGTCATGAAGCCTTGAAGGAAGAAGGCAGACCACAGAGATACAAGAGATCATTGTTACAGCTCAATTCTACTTCTTGGGAATGGGAATGCCACTGGGAGGCTTTGAGTAACCTGAGCCAAAGAGTAACGTGACCTAACTTACAGTTTAACAGAATAACTCTGTTCAAAATAGATTACAAGAGGGCAAAATTGATAACAGGAAGACCCACCAACAGGCTATTACAGGGGCAATGACAGCAACTAGGACTAAAGTGGTAGCAAGTGTTAAAAAATAGTCAGCTCCTGGCCAGATTAAAGGAAAGAAGTGACCATTTACTGAGTTAGGGAAAAGTAAGAGAAAAACAGGTTTTGAAAGGAATATCAGCAACTCACTTTTAGATGTGTTAGTTTTATGAATGCTTAAAAACATCCAAATGAGATGTCAATTAGGCAGATGGATATAGGAAGTCTGCATATCAAAGGAAACATCTGAACTAAACATAAAAGTTTTAGAAGTCACGTGCTATTAAAGTACAAAAAGTCTCCATGTGATCAATTAAATGAAGAATTTTTTCTGATTTTGAACAGTCAAATCGTTCCTGTGGTAAAAAGGTATTTGTCTTAAAACAATGTTAAGATTCAATTAACTAATATTTTATATGCACAAATTTTTGCATTGATATACATAAGCAATATTTCTTTTCTCAATTCTCATTAAGTGTTAGTAACAATGTTTGAATTTATAAAGTGAATCTGGCTGCTTTTCCTCTTTTGTTATTGTCTAGAACAACTTGTATAGGTTCATATTTATGCCTTATAGGTCAAAAAATAGTCTTTGGATTTTATTGTAAGTGTTATGGGAAGACACTGAAGGGTTTTGAGTAGGAACATGACAAAATCTGATTAATAAATTTAATAGATGATATTTGACTAGGAAGTGCTGAATAAATTATAAGAGGTTTCACAGAAATCCAGGTGAGCAATAACTGGTGCCTTAGACCAGGATAAAACATTAGTAGAGATGTAGGAAATGAATAAATTTACAGCATTTTGGAGAATCCACTTGGTGACTCTGTGTGTACACATGCTTCTAGAAGAGGAAGTGCAAGTCAATGATGGTGACTGTTTAAAAGTCAAGAGAATCATGTGAAAACCTAACAACAGCTACACCAGGCACAGAACATCTATATCTCACCCTACTCCAACCTTGAGTTAAATAAATTATCTTAAAATTTATATAAGTAGGACTAATCACAAGTCTCATTAATTTGTTGCCCAGGGAATTAAGAAGATACATTTAAGTTCACCTTGATTACTGTCAGGTGTTTATAACAATTTTTAAAAATTCTAAACTGGGATTTTTTCTATCGAAAAACGAAATGTCATTTTTGGCAAATAGGAAGATCCAACTACCAATTCCAAATAAGGAATCCCACTTCATAAGAGTTAGCAGGAAGCATAATAATGCCAACCTCTAGAAGTAGGAGCCCACAGACTCAACCCACAGCATATTCTATCGATTCAGAATCACCATGCAAAGGCTCAGTACAGAGTTCTTAGAAGAATATTTCAGTCACAGAAAAGAGAAGAGACACAGTAAGATCAGAGTCTTTAACAACAGTCTTTCATGGCCCAGAGGTATCTGTGAGCACCTACAGAGAACAACGGATTGCATATACGAAGCTAGGATTGCAGAAGAGAAAAGAGTCAGGCTGGCTAGGTGCCATAGGACACACATGCTTAGGCAATAAAAGGAAGTCACTTCAAACTCAGGACAGAAAAAGATTTCTCTTGGTAAGGAAGAAGAATCTGGGGCCAACTTGATAGCTTGGTGCCCCACCTCTGTATAGGGAATGTTCTAGGTCCAGGACAGTGATTAGTCAATCCTCGGACAGGTAACAGGCCATATGATGACTTTTTGCCCAATAAATTTTATAGACAAATACTATGTACTCCAGTTTTTCCATTCTCAAGCACTTCAGAAGTCTCCTGAAAATCACAAAATGCTATTCAAAGAATCTAAGTGTTGAATGATGAATTCAAATTTTCAAATCAATCCTTCTCCAACAAAATGTCATGTTGCTTAAGAAAAATTATTGATTTGTAAATAATAAAAAATAATTGAGTTATAGTAATTCATAGTGCATCAGAAATAGTGTATTACAGAGAGTCAAGTAAAGGTAGGAAATGCTCACAACAGCAATTTCATTGAAAATAAATATATCTGCAAAAAAAATTGTGTTTCAACCTTTCAAAAGCAGCAGGTGGGTTATGGAATTCTACCAGTGCAAGTAATTTTAGTCTCTGTTTGGAGATGAAATTGCTTAAATCTTTATCACTATAGTGCTTATCTGTAAAATATATTTGAATCAGAGTAGCCTTGATACCTACTAAAATTCTTCTTCCAAACTTAAGAGCTTATTGTCACTGATCCTTAGAGGACAGTTCATTTTTATGAGTTTACATAGATCAATTATACTTTATTTAAAACTCTATTTAATACCTTCAACAAAACTTATATCAAAGTGCAGACAGGGAAAAAAATCTAATATTCTACCAGTGAGAGGGACATGGAAATAGATCAAAAGGTCAAAAGAAATTTGCTAAATGTTCTTTTAAGCACTATACTTAGTGAGTGGAAAGCTGACTAAATAATCCAGAGAAAGAAAAAGAGATTTAGACCAAGTCCCAAGTATAAAAAGCTCACATACTATGATTTCTGAAAACATATAGTGAAAAAACAGAAGCTAGAGTGCTAAAATGCAAAATACACTGATCCTAATATATGAAAAACACATTATTAAAATTTGCAAGCCAATTTAAGGCTGTTATCTAGTATTTACAGAAATAATGTTTTGGTAAACCAAACTATTATGACACTTTATTTTTCAATTACACTCTTGTCACATTATTATGCATGTTAAAGTGCAAGATTATTTAGGGCAGGGAATCTAGTATAATCAATATGAACACCAACGTTAAAAGATTTAACTTTGACCTTATATATGACATTTTTTTAATGAACTAAAACTTGGGAAGTCACAGCGCCTCTGTTTTCTCCTGCATAAATGGAGATAACTATAATAGCTACTTCACAAGGTTTTAAATGAGATTTCTGAAATATAAGTGTGTAAACTCTAGAGCACTCCACAGATATTGATGCTTATTATTGCATATCCCCCAAGGTGAAGCACAATGGTTTGAAAATTCATAGCATTCAATATCTGCTTGTTGAATGCAACACACATAACTGAAATAGTGAATTAATCACACATGTTAAGAATGGGAAGGGTTTCTCTTCATGAGACACATTTCAGAGGCAGATAAAACTCAAATTATGAAGTAAGCCTAGTTTTCCCTAAGACCACACATTTTAACTGATCTCAAGCTGTCTCTCTGGCATCCGAGAACATAGTATGTCCCTGATTTAATCTATAGTCCTATCCTCAATTTTGTTCTTCTAAAAAATCTATTTCTATAAAATCCAAAGTGTCATTTGGCCAACTGGGTAAACTAAGCTTTGCAAACAGGGAAGAGATAAGTGGAAGATGCAATAACAACCCTTTCCCGCCATTATCTCAATATTTCCAATTTTGTGTTCATCAAGTAATTTCTCACAAGCTCTGGGTCCCACTCAAACCTGCTTTACTAAAATATTCTAAAAGTGTAGATATTCACTTGTTATATTCCACTGATATTGCTTTAACCTTGCCAATTTCCCTAACTTATGAAAAGCTTAGACAAGTTTGGGTTCTATGAGTTGTATACTGACTACAGTTGAGAACCACTGATCTAACAAATGAACAATGGTTCTTAACAAGCACTTCGAATAAAGAGATATTCTTTGGATGGATTTTCTACAGGCCAAGTCTTCAGAGGTTTTAGGTCAGAGGAATTTCAAGTCTCATAAATACAATAAAACTATATTATATGGTATTCTCTTCTTGAATTCAGTGTGTTCCATGTCAGATTAACAAATCATAGTTAACAATAAGGGATATGGCATTATCAGTACAATTTAAATATCTATTTCTCACTCTGTGATCCTAGACGAATTGCTTAACCTCTCTAGGTTATAAAAAGGAAAATAGCATTACCCACCTCTAGTCCCACTACAAACTTATATAAATGCCTTTAGGAAAATTGATTCCCTTGTCAAATTACTATATTGCCTATTATGAAGTTGTCAATATACACATCTATAGTGACCACCAATGTAAATGATGCTTCCTACAGTTTATACCACAACCTACAGATGTATATGAGATGATCCCTTTCTCATAAACACATGAGATTTTTACCTTGCCATTTAAAGCATTTAAGACAATTTCAATGAGTGTTGATGTGAACTATATGTGAATTATAAATAAATTTATTTATAATTACTATCAGCATTATTATTTACTAGTATTCAACCTATACATCCATGATACAAAAATATATCTACAACACTGATACTGTCATCTCCGGGTAACTTGACATTATAATAAAGTTCTACTGTATCCCAGCCTTATACTTTCTCAATAAAAAAAGCTAACAGTAGAAACACCAAATCCACTTTTAAGATGCTTTTTAATATTTTGAATTCTGGTAAAATTTTTAGGTGGTCCAGAATTTTTTACATTGGCCGACATATACTTAGCAGTGCCACTCAATGTTCTCCTTTTCTTCTATTCCTTACATGAACAGAAAACAGGCTATAAAGCTTAGCAAAATATGCTTACAGCTCAAATCTGGACCCAGGTTCCCAGGAAAAACAAGCACAAAAGAAATATTAAGGGGAAACAAAATAAATTTAAATTGCACTATGTTTCCCTGTTGAATTGAAATAAACTCTTTGGAAAGTTAAAATTTGCTTGTTTGTTCCCTCTGGTTTGATTTCGCTGATTTTGTTTTGTTTTATTTAAGTAGAGCAGGGTTGTTAAAGATTTGGAACAAGGAACAAGAACCCTTCATTTTTAAACAGATTGGGTTTATAGATCAATATTAATTTGCATATAGAAATGTTAAAGAAATCTTAGTTCACCCCTGAGCTCCAAACTCAAGGCCATACTCTAGTCTGAAAGCAACTTCATTCACATTAAACATAGGGGGAAGGACATGTTCATGAATGGGAAAAGCAATCGTTTACAATTAAGCAGCACTAAATGCTCTGACAGATAAAATACAATGAGTAAAAATGAAAAACATTCAGTTCCTCTTTTGCTTTCTTGGGCTAACACATCTCCCCTTGATGAGCCAGTCTGACCACAGCTGGGCTTTACATTTCTGTAATTAGCACAGCAGAAGCCCATGCGAGGGCACAGCTTTTCCTCTTCTATTGTTTGCACATTGGGGGGCAGAATTCTAAATGTCAGATGCTTCTTCCTATTACAAAGTGGCCTACTAGCGCCTCAAAACCAGTTTGAAAACCTTTCAAGAATCATTGAATTGGTCTCATACTCCAAGTTAGACAGAGATCCTAGCAGCAGGACCCTCCAAAGACCTGTCAGTTTTCTTAGTAAAAATAAGAATAAAAGAAGTGAGCTTTTAGGATGCTTTGTAAATTTAGATGTACTGGCCCCTGCCCCTTGATTTCATTTTCACATCATTCACTTGAACAACAAATGCTTTCTTTTATGTCAGTGGAAAAGCAGAAAGATAAGTCAAATTGTGACTTTTGGGGGAAAGTTTTATCATTCCTAGGTGTTCAGTTTTATGCCGATGTATTGACAGCTAGATGTCCTAAGTTAGTAAATATCCTAAGAAGAAAGAGTTTGGATTCTTGCTTTCCTGACAGTTACATATAATGTAGACCCTATAAAACACTAGGCACTGATTTTATATCACTAGAAAACGGCCAGCTATCCAGACACCTAAAAGTTTTATATAGTCCTAATTACTACAGTGCAAGTTGACAAGAACTAAACCATTCCATTTCCCTCTGTGAGTTTCCAACACCCGGAAACCTGGAAATAAAGCTGAGGATTAACTTATATGGTAAAGGAATCCTATGTTGCTTCAGTTATTTGTAAAGTCCGCATAACTTATACTCTACAAACTTATACCGAGTTACCTATTTTTCTGAATTATGTAAAACCCTAAAGACAATGCAAAAAAAGAAGAATAACCATTAAGTAAGCTGTGCAGGCCAGCCTTGTCTGATAACCTGTGTCCCACTGGCAAGTAGCATGGGGTAAAACTCCACCGAACAAAGCTGCACACCCAACCACAAAAGTCAAAGAGCAAGATCACTAACATGATTGTCACTAAATTCACTAATGTGAAGTACAAGAATCAGAGTGATGGAAAGTAGAGAGTATCAGAATCATATGGAGCAATCTTTCACCCCTTGTGGGCTCTGTTTCCACCCCAAATATTTGAACGAGACAAAATTTCCTAACCCCACTCCTCTGCATTTTTTCTACCGGAAAGGGTAAGAATTCACTGTCACCACCTCCAGAATATTCTTGATGGAAAAGAGGAATTATACCCAGAAAATAGGAATCATTCTATTGATAAATGACAATTTCATTCTCACTTATCAGTAGGCTCATTAAGCAGCCAAATGCTTACCTGCAAGGTAGTTTTTCATTTTTACATAATAAAATGAGGTAGACAGTTTATGGAGAGAAAAAAAGTAATTAAAAAGAAGAGTAGGACATTGTACTTACTTAGGTCAGCTCCACCATTCACCTTGACTCCCAGGGACTTCTGCACTTCCTCTTCAAGCAGCACATTATTTGGCCTATAGTAGGAAAGACATTTTAGAGTCACAACACAAGTCATGTATTTGTATCCATTACATTCTCCTTCTCTTCTATACGGGGACATATGTATATTTGTGTGTGTGTTTGTGTGTGTGTTCATGTATGTGTATGTACCTATAAAAACATTAGTTCTCAACAGTATAGCTCAATGTTATCCATTAGAAATTTCTGTGCTGGTGGAAAGATTCTACACCTACACGATTTATTATTGTAGCCACTAGTCATATGTGGTCACTGAGCTCATGAATGCAGCTACTGAGACCTAGAAATTTTAATTAATTTAAATTTAAATAGTCACATGTGACTAGTGCTTACTGTTTGGGAAGAATATATATAAAGGAACAATACCTTTATTAGAAGTGATGTTGGCAAATCTTGGTGCTAATATTCTAGTTGTTCACAGGTCAATCTCACATATATAAAACAATAGATCATACAGATTACATTCATATGTATATATTATAACATAAGTGGGTGAACCAGTGAATCTTAACTACTCATTTGTCAGGAACAAGCATGTATTTATCAGGATCTCATAATTTTAGTGACTTCCAAGATTTTCTTAGGGATTACCATTCCATTTAACTAAATGGAAGAGAGGGTGAGGGAACTATCTCAAAGATTTAGATAGGTCAGACCTGGAAATAGGATATTTCCGCTTAGGTTCCATTGACTAGAACTCAGTCACATGTACATATATCAACAAAGAAGTTCAGAAATGCAGCTGCATATTCAAGAAGAAGGGAAAGACTTGGGTAATGAACTAATGGTATATGTCATTACAAATGATCTTACATTCTTTCTTCATTTCTCTTCTTTTAAAGCTTCCTATAAGAATATATACTTCCCTAAAATCAAAGCTCTATTTTTGAAGGGAATAATGAATATCTTTCCAAAATAAGATATGATCGTTAATATCTAGGGTTGAAATATACCTTTCAAACCCTTAAGAGAGTTAATCTGGAAATAGAAACTATATTTATAGAAGAAATAGGGAATCAGAGCTGAAAAGGACATTCAATGTCTTCTATTTATTTATCAAATTAGTGTGTTTTTCCAAACATTTTTTTTATCATTGTCCCCTTAAAGAAACTTTTAGACATTTTATTTCTAATAACCTCCACAATGAAATTTAGTATTATGAATATACTACCATTCATATGTGGAAACATATTTAACAGATATGTACTTTATACATAAAAAGAAATGTTTTTTACCCTATCAACCCAAGAATAAATTTTATATCTCTAGAAGCGATATTAATCACAATGGGATAAGGAACCTGAATCCAGAGAGTTAATTATCCAAGGTCACAAAGCTAATTAGTTGGTCAACCAGAAATGAATATATTAGGGTATCTTGACCATCAATCCAATACTATTTCATTAAACTGCACACACATCACCATCCTAATTGTCCACAAGTTACAATGGAAGAGAAGAAAATACAACATCTTATAAGATACAGCTGCTGATTGGAGTTGTTTTGGTTGGCTTACTTTTAGGTTTATTTTATTTTTTTAGGGTTTTTTTTCCCTCCTGTGTACTAAATAATAGAAGCAGAAGTATACCTGGAGTTTTAATAACCATCATTTGTAAAAATACTGTGGAAAAGGAAATGGAAATCAAGTCAAAATAAAACTCACACCCAGACATCTCTCTGAGAACAGATGACTTATTCAGGTTGTAATGTGTTTCTCCTTCAGTGACAAAGAACATGAGTGCCAGGAAGACAGTGTAGGTTTGCCTTCTCAAATACTAATCTAAGTACAATCCATAAAATAATAATGATAATAAAATCTTATCTCTGAGTTGCCTTTGAAATTGGCAACAATGTCAAAGGGATCAGGATGACTGAATTTTATAAGGAAACAGAATTGTCATTGTTTACAACCAAGCACTAACTAATGGAAAATAAAATCTAAACAATCACCAACACCTCTCACCAGCACTGATTTGAAACACGTTCTATGTTCAGAGCAAAATCAAGGTTTGTTACTATGAAGGTTCTACAAAAATATTTACACAGGAAAGATGAGGGTACTCCTATATATAATAGAAGAATTTCACGAGAACAAAGTTGGTCCTGATGTTGCAAAGGATTGCTAAAAATGGCATTTCTCTCCAATTTTATTAGAGATTATTATATTAGAGACTGAGAAGAAACTGCAAAGTAACTGAAATATTTTAAAGTCTTCAAAGTACCTTCACAATAAGCTTAATTGAAATTTTCCTTTCAGTAGGACAGGTAAATTGTCATGTAGAGCATCAAACCATTAAATTTGTTTTTTAAACGGATCATTTCTTACATTCCATAACACTAACACTCTAGATAATTTTCTACTATCTTTTCAATGAAAAAAAAAATCTGGCTAAAATTGCACTACCTGACCTTTGCATTAATAGTCTTACCTTCTTGCCTGTCAAGTTAATAAAGAGTTTGGGGAATCATAAGGACTCATCTGGAAACGATAGAATTTCTGCTTTTGTCTTTCTTCCCTGGACACTAATGGCTTTTTGTCAGTCCTCTTCACTCAGTGTATGACATATGAAGCCATTCCATTTTAGTTGTCCATTAACTTCAAGCACTATGACAAGAACAAAGCAACCCCCTAAAGAAACTGAACTCAAGCACTCATATTAAATTTCTCCAATTCCTCAGCTTATAAGGTACTGTTTTCAATTGTCAATAATGTTCATAAGAGTAAACGATATCCATTACTAATTAAAACAAGCTGTTTAAACAAACACAAAAAGGTCACCAAGCCTGTAAATCAACATATTCATGCCATTGTTTGGTTTCCTGGTACATTACCAATTGATGGTTTGTTTCTATCTTCTATTTTCTAAGCAACAAATAAAGAGAATAAACACATTCAACAAGCGATCTTCCATACTAGGTGTGGTAAGAGGGTCCCAGGCTCCAGCGTGGCAAAAGATACTGTTTCCTTAAGATCAATAATGTGCCTTACATCACTGCAAATAAAAGTAAAAATAATTTTTTTCATTTATTTATACTGAGTTTGTAGGGATCAAAGGCATAAACTACAGGGAAAATGCAATTTTTATTAGGAAAAGTGACACCTGCAGTTTCCTGCAGGATTTTTAAACAATCTTTTATCTATGTGGACATGCTATTAAGGCACAAATAAAATGTAATACTTAAACATTCTGAACAACTGCTCATTTTTAATGTTTTCTTTATTTTCATGCCACTAAGTCCCTTATAAAATATTTTGAAACTATTTGCTCAATCTTTGCTTGAGCTCTGACATTTGAAACTGATTTTTCTTTTAAAATTGTATTCCATAGCATTATATTAATTACATAGAGGATAAGATCTCTGAATTAATATCAAACCAATTGAGTAAGCTGGTACACCAAGTCAGATAGTTTTTTTAAGCTACTTAATATTAAGTTTTGCTATTGTTATTATAATCAACTCCAAATCATCAGCAGAAGTAGAAGGAAGAATAATTTAAATTAACAAAACCCAGTGATACTTCCCAAACCTCACTTTAGTAGGAATAGCAACATTCTCTTCCAAAGTTTTTATCCAAATGTTTATGCACAATTGTGTTATTAATTTACAGTTTTTACTTTATTTTTTTTTCTGGACCAAATAAAAGCAGATGTTGAAATTAATCTTAAGGAAGAGTAGAAGATAATCTTTGTTGCTCATCTACCACATTTCTGTCTGAATGATAAACCTTTTACATACTTCATCATATTTCAGTCTCATGCCATTCTGTAAGGCTGGTAATATTACTTATAATTTGAAAATAAGGTTTAAAAAGCTCAAAAACAAATAACTTATTCAAAGTCATTCAACTAACAAGATGTAGAGTCTCTGCTAAGACTCCAATTATATAATCAAGTCCAGCAGCCTTAGAAGCTGACTAAAGTCAAAGCCATACTTTTACTTTTGCTAACCAGAAGACATATTGAGTTTGAAACTTTTAATGATGTTTATTTGTGGCACATTATGGAGTTGCCTTATTCCATTCTGACCCTATGATTATACATATTGTGACTTTGCTTCCAACTTACAGCATTGTGGTTCTTTGGGGCATGGAAGCACTTCATTAGTTACCATACAGTGAAAACAATACAGCTAGAGAGTAATGTTGACTTTGCCATTCAATGCAAAAAAAAAAAAAAAATCAGATGTTTGAATCTGGAGAGCTATCTAACATTTATGCATTTGAAAATTGTGATTCTTATTATATTCTGAGAGTCTGACAACTTCTAATGGTCACTTAAATTTCACTCAACCTTATTCTCATTTCACTGCCTGAAAAATTAAAAGCAGGAACTATTTTTGGTATATACAACACTGAAAAACAAGCAACCTCAAAAGCAGAATTCACAAGATAATATGTTGAAAGTTAAATCTGATATTTTTCCTGCTCATCTAAGTAGTTTCTAGTTTAAAAATATCGTGTCATTAAAAACTAAGACAAAAAGAAGAATGACTTATAAATTACATTTATTTTGGAAACCTTAAAATAACTTGAAATATTAAAAGCATGTGAAATTTTCTACAAAACATTTCTGTACTTTAGAAAACAAATTTCACAGATAGTCAAAATAATATAAATTAGAATGTGTGATATAAGGATGAATAAATGAAAATTGATGTCTTTTAATAAATATCAGATAAATGTCCTTTAATAACCTTATTTTCTAAAAACATTTCCATTTTTTTAAATTTTCTGGAACATAAAACATTATACAAGGAATTTGGAATGCTTTGATGACCAAAAAAAAAGCAAAAACAAAAAGTTCATCCAGCTTACTACCTCCATGACTCACCACTGTCTTTCATTTTCTTCTTCCTCCCTACCTTCCTGGGCATTACATATTAACAAAGCCTTAATAGGAAAAGTCAAAGGAAGGGAAATTCAAATCCATTGACTCTTTCTATATCTAAGCTACTCTGGTAAAAGGTTTGTGGAGAAAAGGGTTTAAACCACAAAGTAAAGTGCACCATTTGATGATTTGTAAAAGTGAGTTTCTCCCAACAGCTGAGAGCTGGTTATAAACTGCTTCCCCCCAAATCAATTAGGAAAAAATTGACTTGGGCTCAGTTTGACCCATAAAACATTCTAAGAAATGTATGGTTTCATTAAACCTTAAAAAAAAACCACTTCATTATAAAACTACCAAACATCAGTCCTCATAATATAATAGAAAGAATATAGGCATTAAAGAAAGTCCAGATTCAAAATCCAATTATTAAATTATTAGTTATATCATCTTAGGATTCTTACATAACATTTTCAAAACCTGTTTCTTCATACATAATGCTAATAACATATTAATGTATTGTAAGAAATAAATGAAATAATTAGCACCTAGTCCAGTGTCTAGCATCAATAAATATCTAAGATGATTCTGATAATGTAATCATCCAATAAAAGTATGTCAGTGAAAATAATCCAATGACCTCACTTACACACCTCTTGACATCCCATAAAATAGTTTAAAAAAAATTCCACCAAATGTATTTACAGAGATAGCAGATAAAAGCAAAAGAGGAATCAAACAGGTGGCAGTGAAAATTCTTAACACTTCTGCTACAAGGTTACATGCATACATTCAAAGACGCAGAGTCAAAGCAAAAATTGAATATTTCATTGACTCCATTTGTAATAAAAACTCATATGGTTACTTTATTTTTCAAAAGATCTTCAGCAGCAAGGTTTACAGACTTTGTGGTTGGTTACTAATCTAACACCACATACATGGTTCTGTTTGATTAGAGAGACCTCCAAGGTCCTTCTGTAGATGAAGAGACCTCCAAGTCATTTTAAAAAGTACCATATTAGCACATATTGTGGGAAAAGTGGGGACAGTGATTCTTGAAATTTGAAAGATTGACGAAAAACTACAAGACTGGATGGTGGTGGCATAATCACTGGCGGCATAATGCCTGGCCCCCAATGACTCCAGGTCTTAGTAAAATAAAGTAGTTTCTCATTGCTATGGTGGCAGTAATAGCAGCAATCTGGAGATGCAGTGGGTCTCCTTGGCATTGGTATGACCTGGCCTTTTACTAAAGAAGGACATGACATCACCAAATTGGCAACAAAATGGTTTCCTTGCTCTGTACCCAAAAGGAACATCTAACAAGTAGCCAGAAGGACAATAAACCAGTTGTACCAAGAGCACCCCAAGGCTAGGAATGGAACTTGAGCACCCCTTGAATATCACAGACTAGTAAAGACACATCCGACAAGGACAAAGAGGAGATTCACATTTCATTGAACAGGGTGTGGGTGGAGAGAAATATCTCAATACTACAGTGCCAGACATAGCAAGACTGCAGGCTCAGCCAGAGGCCCTGGGGAAAGAAGAGCAAAAATGGCATGGAAGCACAAGAGCTTGAAAAGGAGAAACCCATACAGAGGAGTTGGTTTGTTCCACATGGGCTAGTTCTTGGTTTAAAAAAAAAAAAAAAAGCAGAAAAGACACTCTGGACTGCATCTTCCTCTCTAACACTTTGGGACTGGTATTGACATCGTGAAGTACACTGACAATGCACAAACTGCCAACTCTATACTCTGGAATCCCACCAAGGATGAATATTGATGGTACCTCAGACATGAGCCAGTGCTGCTACTCAGCATGTTTGCACCATGGACAAACCTCTCCATGTCACTTTCCTACCATGCTGACTCAGCAATTGCAACAACAGGTCTAAGTTCTTTTAGAAGCTAGAAAGGCCAAAATAAAATAAGTAAAACCACAACACTTCTTGTGGATAAAGTGAAATTTAATAAAATCTCTATGTTATGGTTACAGATATTTTAAAAATAAAATATAGAAACAAAGTAGAAAAATGGAGTCAAAAAATATATAATGCATAGGCAACTTGAGGCCACAAGGAATATTGTAACACAAGGCCACACCAAGTATTCAGAGTCCAGCAACAAAGAAAGGAAGATTATTTGTCCCTCAGAGAGAGAGTTCAACATTGCTATCATAAATAAAGTCAAAGAGATAAAAGGAAACACAGAAAGATACAAGCCAAAGAGACAAAAGAGAACTGACATAATCAGAAACACAACAAAATTTTTAAAAACAAATAAATGAGCTCAAAAATAAAATTAAGAAAGTGAAGGTAGAAATTGAAACTTTAAATAAATAATGTAGATTTGAGATATCAAGAGTCCAGTAAATGAGATCAAGAATCTAGAAAAAGCTATGGCAGCAAAAGACACCAAATGTAGGACTGGATCAGTGATCTTGAAGATGGTAACACACATAGGGCCCACATGGAAGAAGTGAAAAATGACATGTGAAAGAAAGTGAAGAAGCACTTTGAGAAGTATCCAACTCCATTAGAAAAGGCAACATAGTATCCCAGAAAAAGAAGGGATGGGAACAGAGAGTTTCTTCATAGAAATAATAAAAGGGAAGAATATAATCCTAGGGAAGAATATAAATAGTAAAGTGGTCCACAAACATAAAAACACCCAGTTGAAAATAAACCCTAGATATCTGAGTTTAGAATTGAAACTACCTATGTGTGGGTAGGGGAAGGGGGGAGAGAGGGAGGGAACGGAACAAAAAAGAAGAGGAATCCAACCAACTATAGTGGAAGATTATGGGTGTTTTGGTGGTCGATATGGTATTGTAAGTACATCTGAAAGGGTGTGACACTATACCCCGAAATCATATACAATGCTATAAACCATTGTTACCTCAATAAAAAAATAATACTTAAAAAATAATTAGAACACTAAATCCAATGAGACATACCCCAAGACACATATTGTTGACAATACCAGGACTTCAAGATAAAGAAAGACTACCATGGGCACGGTAGGGGGAAGGGGAAAGCACAAAATTTATAAAGGTGTTCCCATCTGACTTTCAATATACTTCACGGCAGGAACTATACAGTCCAGAAGAGAATGTAGTTACATATTTAAAACTCTCCAAGATAAAAATTGCTGCCAAGAACACTATATCCTGCAAGACTCTCGGATATGAGGGAGAAATAAAGCCTTGCCAGATAAACAAAATTCTAAGGACTTTATCAAACATAGCCTTCCTCTGCAAGAACAGCTGAATGGAGCTCTCCCATCTAAATTTTTTCTGACAAAGAAAGTGAGAAAATAAATATTTAGACCAGAAAACTAAAGACAAAATGACAGAAGCAAGTCCTCATATGTCAATAAATACCCTTAATGTGAATCAAATTTACTCAGTAGTCAAAAAGCACAGTGTGGCTGACTGAAAGGAAAGCAAATTCCAATTTTTTGCTATCTCCAGGAAACCCATATATGCTCCCAAGATAAACACAGATTCAAAATAAAAGGTTGAGAAACATCCTATAAGCAATAAACTAAAAAGAGTAGGACAGCCATACTTCTGATAGATAAAATAGATTCCCAGCTAAAAAGGTTAACAAGAACTAGAGATAAACATTATAGAATGATTAGGATCAATAAATCAGGAAGACATAACACTCATAAATATAGATGCATCAAAGGAACAACAAAATATTTAAGGCAACAAGTGCTAACCTAAAAACAAAGATTGACAACACAATAGAACTATGGGACTTCAATACCTATCTTACATCACTAGATAGATAAACCAGACAGAAGAGAAAGAAGGTAGTATGAACCTTAAATAAGAAAATAGATAAAATGTGGTTAATAGACATTTATAGGACACTACACCATCCCCCCAAAATGAGTAGACATTTTTCTCAAGTCACATGGAATATTCTAGGGACTAGACCACATGTTGAATCACAAAACAAAGGCCCATAAATTCATAAAGGTTGAATTATATTAACTATATTCTCTCAACAAAATAGTATCAAATTAGATATCACAAAAATGTGGGAAAAATCATCAATCATATGGAAACTAACTATATGCTATTAAAGAATACCTGGCAACAAACAGAATGGAAACAAGCTACCAGAATCCAGAAGATACAGCAAAAAATAGTACTAAGAACAATGTATATAGCAATATGGACCTAATCAAGAAATAAAAAAGCTCTCAAATGAATAATCTAACCTTAAACCTTAAGGAACTAGAAAAAGAAGAATAAATAAAACCAAAAGAAATAAGAAGAAAAACATAAATTATATTATAAATAAAATGGAATATTATTTATGGGATAATCAAAAAGACAGTATAAAATATTGAATGAAACCAAGAGTTGATTCTCTGAAAAAAAAAAATAAATGAAATAGACAAACATCTAGCTAGGTTCACTAAAGAGAAAAAAAAGGAGAAACATAATAAATAAGAAATGAAAGAGAAGTTACAGAAGACATCTCAGAAATACAGATCATAAGAGACTATATGAACATATTTATGTCAAAAAATTAGATAATCTAGAAGAAATACACAAATTTTTACAAGTTTAAAACCTTCTAAAATTGAATCTGGAAAAATTTAAAGACCTGAGTTGACTAAGAAGGAAGTTGCAAAGAAGGAAGTTAAAACAGAAATCAAAAGTCTACTAAAAAAAACCAAAGCCCAGAACCTAATGATTTTACCACTGAGGCCTATCAAAACTTCAAAAACAATCTCATATACATATACATCCTTCTCAAACTCATCTAAAATTCAAGAACAGAGAATGCTCCATACATATAAGCTCAACATGACTCTGAAAACAAAAGCAAACTATAGACCACTATCTTTGATAAACATGAATGCAAACATCTCAGCAAATCAAATTCAACAGTATATTAAATTAATCATATATTATAATCAAGTTGGATTTACTCTAGAATAAATGGATTAACATATACAAATCAACCAGTGCAATTCACAATATCAACAAAAAGAAAGATAAAAATCCTCTCATTATATCATTAGATGCAGAGATCACACCTAACAAGATTTATAATTATCTCAAAAAAAATTAAGTTCCCAGGAAAAAACATAAAGGAATTGAAAGATGTATAAAAAAAGTCACTGCTAATAGAAATAGACGAAAACACAAACAAATGGAAATATGTTTTCTGTTCATAGATTGAAAGAATTAACACTGTTAAAACAACCACATTAACCAAAGCAATAAACACATTCAATGCAATCTTTATAAGCGTTTCAATGGTAGTCTTCAAAGAAATAGAGCAAACATTACTGAAATATATATGGAACCACAAAAGACGCTGAATAACCAAGGCAAGTCTGACCAAAACAAACAAACAAAAAAAAATGGCGTATCACATTCCTAGATTTTGTACTATAACACAAAGCTATAATAATCAAAACAGTATGGTATCTAGCATAAAATATACATAAGATCTAGGACTAGAAATGAGAGCCCAGAAATAAATTCAACTTACATGGAGAGTTAGTTAATTTATGACAAAGGGGCCAAGAATATACAACAGCAGAAAGAAAAAAATCTCTTTAAAAATAGTGATGCAAAAGAATGAAACTAAAAACACTGTATCACACCATACACAAGAAATATCAAACAGGATTAAATACTTGAATGTAAGGCCTGAAACAATAAAATACAGAGAATGAAACATAGGCATACATTCTACAACATTGGCTTTAGTGATATCCTTGCGGACTTGATTGCAACAGCAAGGGAAACAAAAATAAACAAATGGGATCACATCAAACTAAAATGCCTCTGTGCACTGAAAGAAGTTATTGATAAAATAAAAACACATATTACTGAATGAGAGAAAATATTTGTGCATCATACAAGATTGCTTTTCCTTTCTTTTTTTTTTTCTTTTTATTCCATTTATAAGTGAAGTCATCTGGTATTTATCTTCCTCCTTCTGACTTATTTTGCCTAAAAATTACTTACAGGAATATAAAGAAACAAAACTAGACTAAAAGGAACCCCAGAAATATGACCACAGAATTGAGGCTACAAGAAGGCAAGTGAGCACAGGAAGCAAAGCGGGTAGGGGAAACCAATGGACTATGGTGAAGGACTACTGATACTTTGGTTGTCGACATGATGTGGTCGACTTGAGGCTAAACCTCTAAAGCATATACTGTGTTGTAAAGTAATTCCATACATACACACACAGACATATATACATACACACAGACATATAATATATAATTTAAAATACATATAATTTTAAAATACACAGTCTACTAAATATTGGTCAAAGATAAGTGGCAATAAGAAGTTCAACTATAACAATGAAAAATTCACCTTTCATAAGAGTGGAAGGCACAGAGAGAAAAAGAAAGAAAAAAGAAAGATTTTATGACTAGATATTTCAAGGTATTAAAAGTATATAAGTAAATCCTGCAATGCCATTTTATTTCTACAGTAGGTTATAAGACATTAATAATACATTTTACAAAAATTTATCTCAAGATTATCCTAAATGATTTTGCAACAAAATTTTCTTATACTGTTTCCTATTTGTAGTAGTTAAACAGCCTAAAGCACATTTCTATTTTGAATTATCTCTGTCCCTATTAGAACAAGCTGGCTGTGGTTCCCTTCATACGTTTCTCTTAAAAATTTTGTGAGTTTCTACAAATCTTACTAATATTCACTGTACTAAACAAAACTCTTAAACACAAATCTTCCTATGATAATTCCTTATCTTTCTTAAGATTTCTGTAATACTACTGCAGAAAAAATCCTATATATTTTTTAAAATCATATTAATAAAGGTATAGATTTTCTGAAGAATGATCTTAAAATCTGTACAGAAACTTTTCTGTTAAGGGCACTACCTTAAATCTTTCTGAGTTTTACAGTCACTTTGCTTCAACTATAGATCATGTGTGATATAGATTCAACTATAGATCAATAGTGCCTAGATTTGACATTTGCATAGAAATCTTTAATTAATTTTAGCATTTTTTACTATCTGTAGTGCCTGGACATGAAAAACTATTTTATTTGTTCAATTCAGCAACTCTCAGTATTTAACTGAACTTATCCTGCTTTTCTAGTATTTTACACTAACCAAAAGAAATGACCAAATGACAATTTCAACACTCTACCTAGGAATATCTTTGGTATGATTATCCAGCATATTAAGTACATTTTCTACTTTCAATGTCAACACGAGTCACAATACTTAATTTCCATAAATACATAACAATAATTCCCCTTTATCCAGATTGTAATAACAATAACCAATAACAATAACCCTCAGGAGTAGCCTCTTCAAAGTCTTCCATTTCTTTTCAAGACCCTTCCACTTCCACTCATCACTCAGTCTCAAAGCAGCTATCATGTGTTTTGGATTTTGTTTTGGCAACACCCCACCTCTGATACCAAAATCTGTATGAACTATTATGATTGTGCAACAGATTTTTCCAAAATATACTGGCTTATACCACAATATTTACATCATGTGATTTCTGGGGGTCATGAATTCAGAAGGGTCTTGGGTAAAACAGCCATCATTTGGGTTCTCTCATGCAATTTCAGACAGCTATTTGCTAGAAATTCAGTCATTTGAAAGCCATTTTTTATTGAAAGGGAAGGGCAATGTAGAGGACAAAACCGAGAGGCCAGAGGTCAAAGCTAATAATTACAGCTGAGTTTTAGTCAAGAGACTGGCAGCATATGACAGACAGGGATTCAGAATGCTTTGCAATGGTGAATCTTGTGTGCTTCTCATTTTGTCAGTTTGGAACAGGAGAGTCTATGGTTGTTACCTTTGTTGGGGACACCATAATATTTTCATCAGACAGGAAATCAAGTAACATTTGCTTCAGTTCAAAAGACTTCACATCAAGGACTCTACTCAAGAAGTATTAGTTATGGTGTCATATTCACATTTGGACCTAAGTTAGATCCCTGACCTGGAGTTTGAGCCAATGCTGAAATAGATTGTATGTTACAGAACCTTGAGAGAAGGTATATTTTGCATTTGGAAGAACATGAATTATTAGTAACTAGAGAAGAGTATGATTGTTGGTCTCTAAGATCCTTACCTCCTCATGTTCTTAGTTGATCATAGAATATGAAAACACTGATGGTATTTGACTTCCAAACCTACATCATAGAAAGTATTTCTGTTTCTACCTTAGCCTCTCGGATCTCTCACTCTGGAAGAAGCCAGACACTATGTCACAAGAACACTCAAACAAGAACACCCTGAAGAGAAACCCACATGCTAAAATGTAAAACTCACAGTGAACTCTCAGTACAGGTGAGTCACCTTGAAAGAAGAGCCCCTGGCCCCAGTCAAGTCTTCAGATGACAATACTCTATGAGCGATCCTGAGTGAAAACTACCTAGCTGAGCCTTCCCAGATTTTAAATTCAAAGAAACATACGGAATAATAAATGTTACTATTTTGAGCAACTAAGTTTTAGAATAACTTGTTTCACAAATTAACTTATCCAGAAATATAAAACTAATTAAATGTTGAAAATAATTATTCAGAAGTAAAATATGTACTAAAAGAAGCATAAATTACATTTTGTAGCAGAGAAGGTATACCAAAGAAAAAAATGAAATTTGACAAGAAATTATGACTCAAAATAGGAAAACTCTGCATGTCTTACAATGTACTTTATTTCACTAACAAAATATAGTATCAGACATTAATGAGGTACTATTTAGAAAACCATTCCAAAAGCATATGTGATAATTATATGCTATACATAAGCAAGCACAATTGACCAAGAATCTCATAATGCATGCATTATAAACATACTAATATCATGCGTACTAACAAAATACACAAAATCCATTAAAAACCTACAAGTATCTAAAAATGCATACTTCACAAATGGTGACCATGTTATATAATTTCAAAATGCAAGCAAAGTTAATTTTATTTATGATTTTAAAAAATGATCTTAAATACTTCCAGAATTTCTTTTAAATGAACTTGTATTTACTAGAAACATGGCACCAAAAGTTTGTTTACTCTTATTTTGCCTGCAACAGGCAATATGTATTAACCTATCCAACTTTACATATAAACTAATTGTAATTATTACAATCCATATAATTTAGCTGATTTTTTTTTAAATTACACTCAAGCAACACCTTTCCATATGGCCAATTAGTAGAATCATAAAATGCAGCAAATATATGATGCTGTATTGAACATCTGTGTTGGTTATCCTATGGGAATTTTTAATAAAGGACCAAGCAGCATATTGATGTTAATTCTACGTTACCGGGACTTTAAATAAAAAACTAAAATAAATAGCATCCATTAAACTGATCATACTGTTGTAACTCAAATTGTGTTTATTATGCTAATGGAACATGAAATTAAGAAAAAGACCTTTATGCCAGTGGAATTAATTAATGAGCTTTATGAAGGCATTGGGATGTAATTTATTTCTAGATAAGTAAGTCTAATTTGCAGTTCCATGGGTCTCTGCAATGCTGATTGTAATAGTTATTCCTGCAGATGTGCTGCTCACAGCATGTCTTTCCATTAGAACTGAACACCTCATTATATAAACTGTACCTAATTAAACATAATACAGTGGTGACTTGTTAAACTGGCCTTTTTAAGTCAGCAGCTGCCTAAGCTAATAATACTGTACACAAGATTTATATCATCTTCTCTATAATACTGATATTAAAATATACTGCCCAAGGGATTGATAACTAATTTACCAGTATGTAACAGGTACATTTCTGATTCTGTGATAAGAGATTAAAGACCAGCAGCCCATAAAAATAAAATGAATTCAGTCCACTTGGAACTCAAGCGTACTTGGGAAACTTTATTAAAACTACTGCTTTTTAAAAAATCAGTAAAATAGTTATGAAAAGAAAGTGAGCACTAAAAGTAAAAAATATAAATAAATTTGAAATATCTAGAGCTCCTTCAGGTATTTTTCCAAGTGCACAGAATTTTTTCAGACTCAACATGCTACATTTGTCACTTAGAGTCACATCTGGGTGAAATATGGCATTTGCCACTAGAGATAAGGCAAGTACTTATAAGACTAGATCATCCTCAGGTTAAACTGGGTTTTGAACTGGCATTCATAATACTATCACACTACTGTTTTCCTTAAGTGTTGGCTAGAAAGGTGAAAGTATAGTCATCAAGCTTCAGTTCAATAACACAAAGCAAAGGTTATAAAGAAATATGTATGCAAAAAAATCTCAGTTTCTACATTCGACTTCAACATATCCACATTTCATTCAAGAACATAGAGCTGTTTAATAAATATATGTTGACTGAATGATTCAAACAATCTTTAACATGTGATTTAGTCGTTAATCATTTCTGCATTTACTCCATCAACTTTATAAGGGTATAGCAGGTCACTTGCTAAATATTTGTCAATTTAGTCCACAGATGGACACTGTTAAAACCAAACAGTTTCAATTAATTCGTGATCCAAATATTAATTTAATGTCACACTTAAAGAATCCATATGTCCCTCAATTGCTACTTCCAGGTTATCCTACCTGGAAGCCACCTCCATTTAAAACACATATTATTCAAGTCATTAGGAGTCTTCTTTTAGCCATTCCAAATACTAGCCACTAGAAATATTGCAACATGTCTATAAGGCCATTTTAAACATTTAAATATAAGGCATAGTAAGTTTTGATAGCTATGAATGAATATTTATTTACAATATATAGTACAGCCACCATAATCCCGGCTGTTAGCACTTCCTAAAAGCAGTGCTGTTAGCCTTTCTACCCTCATTTTAGCTTATCAAAGGGAGAAAAACTGAATATAAATATATATCTATGCATATATAGACAGGTAGGTAAGTAGATAGATATCTGATTAGCTAATATGAGATGAAGCTTCATGCAAAAATATTCATACAATTGGGTTATATCCATGGCAGCCCAAAACCACTTAGAAGCTAAAAACACGAGCACAGAAAAGATAGAGTTTAAAACGAGAAAGTGTTGGTCAAGTAAGAATAGTACAGTCACTCAATTGAGAGTTAAGATGTTACAAGAGAGACAACTGAGTTTTCCCTGTATAATTCCAATCCAAACTGGAAAATATCTTTTTCTTCAGCCAACCTAAATAGGCATCTGTTTTTTTTATAGTCAAAAGAATCAAATTCAAACACATTATTAAAGGGGATTCAATAACTTAGTATGATAGTAACTGCTGTAACAAACAAAATCCAAAAGTTCAACAACTATTCTATTAAAAAGTAGACTCACAGATATATTCAAAGGCTGAAGAAATCACTGCTTCCAAACCCTTTGCAACATTGAAATGAAAATATTGACTACCTAGAAATAATAACTTATCTGTGTGTGAGTGTGTGTGTGTGTGTGTGTTTGAAACACAGGTAAAGAGATATTTTAACTTCTATGTATTATTTTATATAACTTTTCATATATGAAGATTAGAACCACATCTTGGAAGGGTAGATTATGAAATATATTAAACGTGAAAAGTTGACGAGCATAACTCACATTAAGAGAAAGTAAACTTCCTATTGCCAAAAATGGAAGTAATGTTATTTAATTTTAGATAGTCTAGCTTCCAGTTAATTTTCTTTATTGTTCTATTATTGTTGGCCTACCTACCCTAAAAAGAAACAGGGAATAATGGAAGGGGTGAAAGACATGACTGAATCCTGTCTTTCTAGTTATGCAACTTTTAGAATTTTTAAAATATTTTTGAGCTTCAGTTTCCACATCTGAAAATGAGATCATATCTACTTTGCATTTATTGTGAAAACTGAAAGGACAATATATATAAAGCTCCTCTTATCTGCTAGCCTATAGATCTAAATTTTGAAGGATATGGATAGTTCGGCTTTGAAATGTGACCTAAGAATGGCATTATTACTTTTATGACATATTACATCTAGATTCTTTAGATGGTCAGAATTGCTCTCCTTCTGCTATCCAAAACAATTGAGCTCTCACATTGTGGTTATGCAAACAACCTCTGAATTTAAGAACACAACTCTTCAAATATCAGGGAGAACGGAGCTGTGTGTTAGGCATCAGACTCACAATACAAATTATTATCCATGATTCATGAGTCATTCACTCCAGCCATGATTCATTCAATAGCATATTAGGTCTTTTGTTCTACATAAGGAGAGCATATAACAATTATAATCCAAATTTTTCCCAACCCTCTCCAAACTGTTAACAATGAGGTTACATGAAGAGCAACAGCCCAAATTTTACTTTCATCTTTGCATAATGCTTAAATCAGCCTTCAGTCAGCTTCTTCCAGTTATTTCTGGGAGTCCTGGAGACAGTCTCATATATTCTCACAAACATCACATCTTGTCATTCTGTCTCTTCCTTTCATTCTATACCTTGCTTCTTGATTCCTACTGCTCAGAATCTTATTTGAAGGAGATTTCAATCAGCATCTTTACCAGTGTCATCCTTAAAAACAAAGAATCCTGGCCTGGGATGCTGACTCCAATGTAACCAAAAATACAAATACCAAAATGTTAAAGTGAAACCGTATTATCTTAAAACCTTACTAAATTGAAATTTCTCTATTTTTTGACATGGACAGAATGTAAAACTCCATCATTCTATCATCCAGGCCCCCAAATTGCATTGCTCTGCTTCACAGCTTAGTCTCCAGAAAACTGCTCTACTCCTTTCTGCTAAGAACTACGTGCAATCCTTCTCTGGTCCCACATTCCACATGTCCCAGTCTACTTGCAACAGAACTCTGGATATCTCTTTCTTTCATATAAATCAATTTATACAAATCACCAATAAACAGCACAGGTTCTCCCAATGTATCACATATGCATGGAGAAAGCCAATGATGATACAACCAGAACCTTGAATATTATATAATATTCAATGTATAGAAATTCAGATATCAGAAAAGATGCCATAAAAAGTGTAATGGATTAGAGAAATCTGTCTTGTCCTATAAGTCCCAGGTTTTTCAATTTGAACACTTCTATACCCAAGATATACTAGCTAGACAAACTGAACTGGTAGGTGAATCTTTTAAAGATTTGTCACAAGGAGGTAGTAAGAGGTTGACTGAAGAAAATCAAAATTACAAGATGAAGAAGTATAGTAATCAACTCAAAGAAGCCAACCTTGTAAGTACCTTATCACCAGAAGTCAAGCTATGTTTCCTATGACCACCTAAAATTAAAGTTGATATATTATCCATATCCAGAAGTGTCTGCAATAACTCTTTCTCCTGTGGAAAAGAGCCTAACTAGTGAATTCTTCTAGAATCAACTTTCAGATTCTCTAAAACAAGAACACTTTATGGGTATCTTTGGTGATCAAGAGCAGAAAATTGCATATTGAAAAAAGATCAAACAAAAACATGACTAAGTTAAATTTCAGCACTCAGGAGTGTATTACTGCAGCTACCTTAAATCTTTCCATTTGTCTCCAATTTCACAACCACCATCTTTCCTAAGTCATTTCCATTTCTATCTGAATTACTGCAACAACCTCCAAATTGCTGACCTGCATTCTCACTGGTATTCATGTTTTTCTTTCACCTAGCTTATTCCCATCATTCTTCAAGTTTCAATGTAAATGTCAATCTGTCCCCCAAAAAGACCTTCCCTAACCACTCTTGTTCTCTTGTCCTAGATAGTGACCCACATATCCAGACAGAATAATACCCATCCCCAATCCTGGTCCCTGGAAATTAAAAATGTGTTATATTACATGGAAAAGAGAGAATTAAGATTGCAGATGGAATTAATGTTGCAAATCAGCTAACCTTACCAGGGAGCATAATCAGGATGGCTCCAATGTAACTACAGGGCTACATAAATATAAAAGAAAGAGCGGAAGAGGAGTTCAGAGTAAATGTGTAAAGGATTCAGTGCATCATGGCTAGTTTGTAAGATGGGAACAGGGAACCAGAGGGAAGAATGCAGATGATCTCTAGAAGCTGAATGAGCAAGAAAATAGGTATTCCCCTAGAGTATCCAAACACCTGCACTTTAGCCTAGTGAGACACATTTCGGGCTCTTGACTTCCAGAACTATGAATAAATCTGTGTCCTTTAAACCATGATGTTAGTAGTAATTTCTTATAGCAGCAATATAAAACCAATACACCCCTTTATTATAAATTTCCATAGGACAATTTTTGGTGAACTTGTCATACTTTTAATGACACTAATTATTTGGTCAATGTCTGTCTCCATTCTAGATAGCATGTATTTTCAGTCTGTCCTGTGTCCTGCTCATAACTGGCTGAGCACATTACCTAGATTATGGAACACTCTCTATAAATATTTGTTAAATTAATGAATTGTATGTGTGACATTCCTTAGCCCTGTAAATGATATTTCCCATCCTTTAAAGCAAAAGTAATTATTCTCAAGCAATGCCCAATCCAATCCAAAAATCTGAGGTTTATGTGACTAAATGATATAAGACCTTATGTCTTTATTAAAACATTATTATAAAGATTTTAATTTATAAATATTAAAAGACTGAAAAGGATAGGCAACTAAGATGTAACACACATACGACTCCTTGGTGAAGAAAACCAAAACAAAGGACTATCGAACAAATAATAATATTTAAGCTAAAGTATTTTGTAAGATTACTTAAAAATAAAATATCTTCTTAAGATAAAAATTAAAAAGATTTGAAACTACATCTTGAAAGAATACACTGTGCCTCTGAGAATACCAACAACATTAGGCATATTTTCATAACTGAAATATTCAATCCTATCATTGCATACGTTCTAAAGGATCAGTAGTTCAGTGATGAAAAAAATAAATACTGATGGAAAAAAAAGAACGTAAGTGAAAACCTTTTAGTTTTGAGTGGGTAATATTAGCATAAATCATGAGATAATTAGACTTTACAGGTATTTAGGCATACATATATATTTTTTCTAGAATCCATCCACTGAAAAGGAATACAAACAACAGTCTACTCAGAATCAGTGATCGTGAATCACTAGAACCTATATTTTGGTATCAGGCTATTATTTCTGGCTTTTTAAAGAATGACAAATTTCAGGTCAAGGATAATAAATATTCAAGACTCACAGGGAACATCTTAGCATATCAGATAACAAAAGTACCCTTTAGTCTTTGATAATTTTCTTGGCATCTGATTATAAATAATGTAATTATATATCATGTTAACATATGACATTAATATATAGAATTTCAATATTATATCTTATCTAACATATATATAATGTGATATAATTAATGCCATTAATATAATACATATAGCTTAAAAGGATATTCCAATGGTCCAAAGATAGGGAAAATTGGAGTTTAACAAGATTCAGATGGCAATGAACTGAAATTCACAAGCTGTGATTACTTCCATGAGTTTATAATATTTATAAATAATTTTTATTGACAAGGAATCAACTTATTATCTTGAAAACTGAAAAATAACAATCCTGACTTCCCTATGTGATCTGTTTCAGTGGGAAAGCAAATAATAAATGAAGGACAATATCTCCTCATAAAATCATTTCAGCTAGTAAATAAAAACCTGATAGAATTATAAAATCACCATTTTGCAACTCCTGATAAATTAATGCAACCAAATATCGAACATCAATGCTAATTAATAACTCTAAAGCAGCAAAAGTTAGACATTATATACCTCCTGATGAAAAAATGTAACACCACTGTAATAATGCAAAGAATTCAATCTAAGCTCATTAAATTCGTCCTCTGAACCTGATAATTTTCAGGAAATGCAGAGGACAGAGAATATGGAGAAGTGTGTTATGAGTGTGTAATAAGGAATACCCAAACCATGGGAAACTATACAAGTCAAATATACAGATCCCTTAATAAATTGTAAAGGAAATATAAATTTTAAATGTTTAATTGGTGGCTGAAAGAGATTTAAAATACAAAAATTAATCTTTTAAATATGCAAGACTAAACTATTTTATGTAGAGAAGCGATATATCATCACCGAGTTCAAAGACTTATCAACTACAAAGGCCAAGATATGGTTCCTTCTGGAAGGTGGGAGACTTGATGAGGACAAGGCACTAGAGTGGCGGTAAACAATCTCTTTCTTGTCTCTGATGGTAGTTATGATAATTTTTGTACCATTTCTTACACTTACATTTTATTTTACAATAAAAACTTTGAAACTGTAACTGCAGTTTCTAGGCATACAGACAGCAGAGAAAAAGAAAAGTAACTTTTTAACTTCTTGAATTAGCTTGCCAGGTGTCTTGCTAGACAGCAGTTATGACCAGAACCTAATAAAAATTTTAACTAATGAAAAATAAGTTTTTCAGTCTGCAATCCCAACTACACGTGTGGCTGCTGCACCCCACCCAGTCTCCAGGACCCAGCCCCACCCCCTTGTTCCAGCCCAGGCCCCGGGCAGCCCACGCACCTGTGCCGCACCAGCCATATCCTAGGCTCAGCTCCAGGATGCACAGCTGAAGGAACAATGAAGACCGAAAGAAGTTCCAAGATGGGATCCAGAAGCAGACTCAGCAGACATGAGTGCAGCCTCCATAAACCCCAGGAAGGGACCTGCAGGCAGCTCCGCCTTCACATCACTGCAAACACTGGCACGGACTGATGAGCCCCAGAAAAGGACCAGAAAGCAAACCTGCCGTAACAGGGCTCCGCAGACAACAGTTCAGCCTCCATTAGCTCTGGAGCAGGAGACAGAAGCAGACACTCCCCAGCAGGCCTCAGCAGACATCAGTGAAGCCTCTCTGGGCCCCAGGAAAGGATCTGAAGGCAGAACCTTCACAGTCAAAATGGCGCTGCAGGGCTTCTGGTACAGTGGAACGTGACTGGGTTCAAGAGTCTGCGGCTGCGGTGCGAAGCAAGGCCCAACAGCAAGGCCCAACAGCAAGGCCCAACGTCTGGTCCAGCCAAGGTTTCCATCAGTACACAGCAAACTAACCTCACCCGACCTCACTATAGTAGGTGGCATCTGAATGCGCAGGCCCCGTTTCCCTTTTCCTAGAGGACCTGAATTCAAAAAGGACCAAGCTGATTGGTGCTTGACTAGCACCAATCAAACAGGATGGTGAAGGAGTCAGTGGGGCTTGAAATGCAGGGAGCATAAACTGAGTTTCCATAGGGTTAGAATTCGTTCAGACTTTCAGATTCAGACTTTGGGATTCAGACTTATCAGGGAGAATTGCCCAGTCCTCCAGGGAAGAAATTTGTAGACCTCGAGACCGCTGCATCTGATCTTCACTTCAAACTGCGGCCTAATCGCTACTCTAGCCTCTGGCCCTGTCTGAAACATCATCTGCTGATGGGCACCATCGGCCGTTGTCTCCAAAAGGCTGTTAGTTCAAAAAGGACTGTAGCACTAGTGTTTGTACTTCGGCACCGGCAACACTGCTGACTTGTGTGTCCAGCCACGTCTGAGAGCTGGCTACTGTTTCTGATCCACTGGTACCACCTCAGGGGGCTATGGCTCCTGGCACTATTCCAACTGGTGTCTGCCACTGGCCAGCCTGGCCTTCAAATAGGTGTTGCTGACTGCTGCCCTGCTGCCACAATAGTGCCTTACCTCTGGCTACCTCCGTGGGTTGAATATTGATACATTGTTTGCCAACATCTCAAGGCCCTAGGGAAGGGATGGCTCCATCTTGAAGAGACCTGTGTTTTGAACTACTGGACACTATCTGGGGAGAGACAGCTGGTCATTTGAAGCCTTAGAAATGCTTTCCTTTTCCCAGTAAACTCTGTTGTTGCACTATGAGTCTGAGTGGCATCTTGCAATTGTGAGTATATGGGTGAGGACTCAGTGACCATCCCATGGCACTGTCTTTGGCACTGTTTTAAGTACTGTCCTTTGAATGCTATTTAAACAATAGGCCTCTGCAGACATAAACACAGACTTTATGTCAGGGTCTGTGAGCTCAAGGTCAGGGCCTACAATCTTACCTACCAGCATAAGCCCCCTACAATCCTCAGTGAGCTCCAGGAAAGGTTGTGGAACAGCTGCCACAGTAAGGGTTTGCAGATCTCGGCATCCTGAAAGCTGATCTTTTGTTGGTAGACCAACTACTTAACCCAGCAAGTCCCAGAGGAGACCTGGAAGCAGTCCTTGTCAAAATAGGCTGGTAGAAATCAGTGAGCCCCAGGACAGGACTGAGAAATAGGCCCAACATGCCAAACCCCCACAGACCATAGCAATCCCAGAGAGGATCCTGGAAGCAACCTGGTCCCTGTATGTCCTGGTATGCGGTAGAGAAGGCATGGTTAAGGGGAACAGACATAACAGGCCTCAACAGAGGCAACTGCAGGGCCTGCTCTCCACAGACTGCGTCTCAGGGCAGCAAGTCAAAGAGACACTGTTCAAGGGATGTATCCTCCCTACAGAGAGGTTAAAAAAAACCTCGTTGAAGAACTGAGGTACTCCACACAGAGTACCTAGTAAAGGTAACAGTTGCACATGGATTATGATCTTTACTCCCCCTGCCCACCCTCTGGGACTGGTGCCTACTCTGAGAGACTGGTGCCTACCCAATCAAAAAATGTTTAGAAGATCTGAATACATTGTCTGCAAAGAAGACATAAAGATGGCTAATAGGTACATGAAAAAAATGTTCATCATGCTTTACCACCAGGGGAATGCTAAACAAAACCACAAAGAGACATACACCAGTGAGAATGGTCTTTATCAAAAACCAGAAACAACAAGAAGTGTTGGTGAGGGTTTAGAGAAAAGGGAATGCTTGTACATTATATATGTGGGGGGGAGGGGAGGAACAGAGGAAGGGGAATGTAATCTCAGGCAGCCACTGCAGAAAACAGTGAGGAGGTTTCTCAAAATTTTTTTTAAAAATCTACCATATGATCCAGCAAATACACTCCTTAGTATCTATCAGAAGAATACAAAACACTAATTCAAAAAAGTATATGCACTCTATTTTCATTGCAGGACTATTTATAATAGCCAAGCTATTGAAATGACCTATGCCCAACAACAATATTACACAATGGAATATTACTCAGCTGTGAAAACAAAAATGTTGAAATCTTGCCATTTACAGCACGAACAGAACTGGAAGAGATTATGCTAAACAACGTAAGTCAAAAGAAGAAAGGCAAATATAGGATTATTTCACTCTGTGGAATATAAATTTCACTCTGTGGAATTCCACTCTGTGGAACAGAGCAAACTTTTGGATTCTGACTGAAGAACTGAGGCTACCAAAGGTAGAGATATAAGTGGAAGAAAAGGATGGAGGGGGCAAGTGGAGTAGGCCCCACCAGTAGGTTGTTCTTTTTACTTTGCTCGAGAACATAGTGTGGTAACAGGCAATTGAAGAGATGTAAATTTGTACTACCAAATTATGTACAATGTTGTATACCAGGTTACCACAGTTTGAAAAAAGTGTGAACTAATGATGCACACATCATTTTTGGATGAATCTCAGAGAATTAAGCTCAGTGGGAAAAAAAAAAAAACAGTCCCAAAGATTACTTACTGTTTGATTCCATTTATATAACAATCTTGAAAGAACAAACTATAAATATTAAGGAAATGAACAGCAGATTAATAATTTTCAGAGCTAAAAAGGAGAGGAGATGGAAGTATGACTATCAAAGGGATTCTTTGCATGAAAATGCTCTGTAGATACTCTACCACTGTCAATATCCTGATTGCGATGGTGTATGGTTTTGCAATTTTGTTGCCATTGAAAATACACTGGAAACGACTCTCTCTGCATTGTTTCTTAAACTGCATGAGAATTACAATTACCTCCAAATAAAAGTTTAAGTTTTAAAAAGGCTAAGGTAATACAACAGTTCTTTTTTTGTTTGTTTTGTTTTTTAAGTCAAACAACTAAGAGATGCAGAATTAAAGGAGCTTAGCAAAGCAAAAATGACCAGAAAGCCAGTCGGACCAACAGAAGACAGATGGAACAGAAGACAAGGCCAGGAGAAATGGGTTCACAGTGTTATCTGCCAAGAAGTCAGTTCTTCTTTTTCAGCCTCAACTCATGGGGGTGAAGGGCAAGACCGATTTGTTCATAACCTGGAGGTCTGTGGCTGCTGAAACTTAAAATTAGTGAATGCAGACACAGAAAGGATTCAGTTTTCTGTAGAGGAATTTCCTTGACAGGTGAAAATGTTATAAAGTCTTCAAATTAAGATATAACATAGTAGGGATGGATGATATTATTGATTTTTGGTAAGACTGTTAATAAGTATTTAGTATCCAACATGTAAAATATGTCCAGTATAAGTAATGAGTTACCTGGGAGTAGATACAGAGTGATTGTAGCTTTCTTCTTTGCACCCAAAGGAGTAATAGATGGAGGGAAGGTAAATGTAGGTATGCATATATGAATGTGTAGATAAAGATTTGCTATAGATAGAAATAAATACTAAGGAAATTTTTAATAACAGCTATCAATAATATTAATTTATTAAATATTTTTTTTAATTCTTAGGATAATATGCTTAAAGGATAAAAGTCAGGTCAGATTTCTCTGGACTGTTAAATCCTTAAGAGCCTAATCATTCCCGCCCATAACTTTTAGCATGTTTTCAAGGTGGGAGGAGGGGTACCATTTGAAATTGCTTGATAGACGAAGTCACAAGCAGCTACAAATTTTCACTAATATTTGAATCTATATTATGTGAAATTTGAGAATTGGGGGATTTTTTTCCTTCTTAATATTTTTATTTCCTAGTTTCAGCTGAGTCTAGGGACAAAATATAATAATATCCACAAATGGATCTAAACCCCATCCTACTTAAATAAGGAAATAACATCGTAGACCCTTTTCAACATAATTATTGATAGTTTTATATATTTACTTGAAATTATCTTAGTTCCACAGCAGTAGAAAGTTGAGGTTCACGCAAAACTAAGTTTCCAAAACACGTACAGTATCAATATAATCAATCACTAAGCCCCCATCCATAAGCAATTTAAATATAACTGCTATAAAGTGAAATAAATTGTATATTGCCCTGAAAATACATTAAAATTAATAGAGACAGAAAGTAGATTAGTTGTTGCCAGGATATGGGAGGAAGGAGCAATGGGTAGTGACTGCTAATGAGCACAAGATAAAAATGTTCTAAAATTGGATAGCATGATGGTTACACAAGTCTGTGAATAGACTAAAAGCCATTGAATTGTACATTTTAAAAGGGTGCATTTAATGGTATGTGAATTATATCTCAATAAAGCTGTTACACACATACATAAATTAATGAGCATCTCTTTGCTTTCTACACACAAATTAGAGTGATCATCCCTTTGCTTTCTCTCTCTATTGTTCTCACCCACTCTTTTCCTATTTTTATTCCCTTGTCCCTTGACCTGAAAGGTAATCAAATTAATTCTTTAAAAAATCTGTTATGTGGGCTTTCTCTAAATACCAGGGCATGCATACAGTTATAAGAGGTTGCATCCTTTTATTTTACTTACTGCAAATTAGAGCTTTGGGAATTTGTCATGCAAATTTATGCAAAATAAGAATATGAGTATGTTACTATTTCAATTCAAAGACAAGAGCACTGTCACTTTAAAAAATAGAACAAACCTACCTCACCGTTATCTTTCTGATTTCAAGAAATAGCAACTATCTCTGATTAAAGTGCCTTCTCACTGTTATATGTATTTCTAATAGACATTAATAGCACATTACACATATTACATCCATTAAGTGAAACACATATAGGCAAATTTGTGTGCTGCCTGCAACGAATGCAGCAGACATGATAGCATACTTGATTAAAATACTGGGTAAAAGAGTTTCTATCCAAGAAGTCTCTAGTACAGATATCATTTAGTTTATGTATATATAAATTATATTAACTGCCTTGGTTTCTAAGTGTTTAAGTGTGATGCTACAATGATTTTCAGCAACATTCACCTCTATTACATTTCTCATACCACTACAGATTAGAGATATCTTCAAAACATAAATGTAACACCAGAATTCTATCTTATCTTTTCATGACTGCTATCTATAAACCGAACACTTCAATAATGTTTTCTAAATCCAAACAAGACTACTACAGTTTTTGCATTAGAAATTGAAAATCTATAACTGGGCATTAATTGAATTCCCTCTCTGTATTCCCTCTGATTATTTGAAAGGCATATCAAATTTTACTTATAGCTAGTGCTTAAATCTTAAACATTTTATTTGCATTTGTTTCAAGGCCAGAGATTTATTGAAACAATATCAAAAAACATTTTTTAAACTTTAGTAAATACAGTGTCTCATTTTACAAAGCAAAATACTCAAGATTTGTGCCAGTTTCCCTGTGGTTTGTAAAATCTGGTGTACAGTATGCTTGGTGAGTGAAGCCAAATCATTGGGATAGAAAATACAGTCCCAAGTTAATACATTACTTTACCATCTAGCATTTATCAAACATGTAGAGGGAGTAGGGAAACAGCTAAATATGTTTGACATTTTAAGGTAGAAAATGTATTAGAACATTTTCTTAAAGTTAAATATCTTTCTCTAAAATAAACTAATTCTCACTCTTTAAAGATAAGGAAATTTCTTGAAAATGGAAAAAAAAACAAATTATTCAATATAAGAAAAGTCTATCTGTGCTGATTTCTTTTTACCTTACTAGAGAGATATGTACCATAGTCACACTGTCACTATCCCTTTTAGTTATGTGATTTCAGTCACACACATATATTGAAAAAGCAGAATTTGAAATATTTAGTTATGCCTGACAATGTTAGTCTAAGACCATGGTGATCTTATACCTTGATTTCTCATGCCAGGGTGTTATGTGTTATAAATGGTTTGACCAAGTTATAGGCATTTCAATGGGTAGCATTAGGAGGTAATAAAGTTCATGAATCCTTTTTCTTTTTCTTCCTTTGTATTTTGTATTTACTTCCCTTTCATTTCTAAAAGTTTCCTCTGTTCATTGTGTATGACTTTAACTAAGTTTCCAAACTTAATCTACCAAAGAACTTGTAACAGTGAACAGCAGTCTCTACACATATATGAAGTCTGCTTCTAATGAGTTATTCCTCATTTTATAATAATCTGATATCAAAGTTAAAGCATAAACTAATTATCACACATCCTTCTTATAGCCTAGGCATTGGTTATAAATGTTTCTTCTGTGGCAAGCAGTATGCCAAATTTAAACTATTTGCTATTTTATATTGTCAGAAATATTTCTTTAAAATCACAACCTGCTAGAATACACTCCATAAGGGCAGTAACTCTGTCTCCTTCACCTTTGTATTTCCAGCACTAACAGAGTCTGACACATGCATGAACACATTACATATGCACAAAATAAATTAATGATTTACCCGTGAATTAATAAATGAAAGTCATGATTGATCATTATATCTAAAATGTCTCATGCAAATATTTGAAACTTGAATGCAGAGAGAGAGAGAGAGAAAGAGTGCCCAGAACATCTGTGTTAAAAAATATTTTTCAATTACCAAATGTTACTAAAAACATAGAAAAATGAAAGAGAAACTCTCACCTACTACTGGGGCAAATTTAAATTTAAATTTATAAATTTTTGGAAGATGAGTTATACTATACATTATAAGTGCCATTTTTATAAATCCCAAACCTCCATTTTTCCTAAGGATCATTATCCTAAGAAAATGATCAACAATGGGTACAGAGGTTCACTGAAAAAGTTATTCATAGTAACAAAAAATTGAAATGATTTGTGCCTCCAAAAGCAATGAAATGGCTAATTACAGACTATCTGTAGAGTGGAATACTATGCAGCTATTGAAAATTGTCAAGGAGTATTCAATAACATGAAAATGATGTTCAAATAGTGTTTTAAACACTATTAGTTTAAAAAAATCACCAAAAAAAGCATAACACCTTTTTAAAATATTCACGAAAAAGAGTGAGAAACACTTTAAAATAGTAATGATAGTTATTTCTTGGAAATGGGATGAGTATTTTCACTATTTTATTATTGTTATTTTTCAATACTTTCCAAATTTTCTCTAATGAAAAGATACTACTTTTGAAGTCAGATGATATTAATGGTATTAATTTAAAAGCAAAATACAAAAAGAAAAAAGTTTGAAACTAGACATACCCACACAGATTTGAATTAAACTCAGGTACAATTTCTTACCTGTCTCTTTATTTAAATAATACCATCTACATTGTAGGATTGACAGTGCCTTGCACACAGTTGATGCTCAAAAAGTGATAAATAATATTAGCTCTATCCAGTTAGCATAAGTATATATAGATCAGGATTATGTGTGTATTTCTGGAAAATTATTGCTTTTAACATATTTTATCCATTTCAAAAATGTATTTCATTGCCTGCTGCACAGGTCAGTTCAAAAACAATTACATATAGAAGGACCAAGTAAAATTACAGCTAAAGCAACTGCTAATGCAGCTCACCCATATATTCTTGAGCATATTGCTCAAATGCTTAAAATGTGATTTTAAAAATATCTATCTAAAACATTTTATAACTGGCCAGCTTTTATGACAATTTAAATTTTTCCATATGGCCAACAGCTGATAGTATTATGCCAGCTTTAGTGTTCTTCTCCTTTTTTGTATAAATAAGTACTTTCAAAAAACAGATTTAAATTATTGAGAAGGGAATCATGAATTTTTATAGAGTTCAAGTTTACATAAGACTTTGTAGCATTTAAACTAAACCTTTATAGTATACCTTTTATTTTGTTTTCCTCCCTCGTACCCATGTAGTTTTAACTCTGAAAATCTTGAAGAGATACATTTAGCCTCTTTAACGCTATTGATTCTTACATAACAAATTTCCTGCTAATGACCCAGCTCAGTCTGAACTTTTGACTATTGAAGGAGATCCAGATTTACATTTCAAAGGTCCATGTTGAATCATAATCCCCTCACTTCGAACTTACTTCCTTTTTTTAAATGGGGATAAAAATGTTCTTATCATGAAGATGGTAAGAGAATCAACTAAACTCAGATGCAAGCAAACACTTTGTTAGGGTGAACCCCTGTACCAAAGTTGCCCAAAATGTGTTGACAATCTACTGACCCCAGCTTGGCATGAAAATAAGATTCTGTGAAACTATTTCCATGTCAAAGAGTCACTGTCACGTTAGCTTACTAAACCTGTGATTCTGTAGATTGTCAAAGAGATTGGTAGAGAGGGGTAAAAACATGTTAGCATCACCTGGAAAACATTATCAGAACAAATATGCAATCCCATCCCCACACACCCACCTACCCAGCAATCAGATCTGAATTCATCCTTGAGGTAAGCATATACTATTTGGGTGAGGCCAGTAAATCTGTTTTTTAACAGTACTTAAGAGCTTTTGATACATAGTCATATCAGAGTATTTAAAACTTCTATTTAAAGGTGATCATCTCTAAATTAATGCACAGGCTTAACTTTTAATCCTATTATTATTATCTGTGCTGTTTTGAGTAACATCCATCATAATATCTCATAATACTAATGTTGTCAGAACAAACCTTAGAAAACATTGCACTCTGAAATTAGTGCTATTGCAGGTATTGTTCACCACAGTGGGTTGAGTAAACCTCTTGTTAGAGAGGATGTGGTCCCTAAAGGTACAAGCCTTGTGTGGGATTCTGAGGGGTCTTGGCGAGATTTTTGAAGATTGCTAGATTTATTCTGCCACCGGGCAGGTATGTAATCAAAACAAGGAAAGGAAAATATACAAGTGTATGTCTATGACCCTGGGAAAGAAAAGACTTTCTAAAACAAAATACACAAATATATACATACCTAAAACATTACCGATAAGATAGTATTAAGTACTTTCACAAAGTAGGCAAGTCTGGTTTTCACAATTGTATTGTCAAAAAAGAAAATTAAATCCCTTGGCTTAAGTGTGCCAGTCATTCTTCCCTTCATTCACCAAATATTTATTGTATATCTTCTTTCTAACAGCTTTAGAGGAGACTTTTTCAGAGATTTATGTACAATTTACCATTTTTAACATAGAATTTTCTGCAGTGATCATATTCAGCAATAGGAAATTTCAGTCACAATCCTGGGCAAAATTTGAAATTGTGATTGCTCTCTCATTTCTGTTCTTTCTACTCACTTCCTTCTTTTCAGCATGAGGCATCTAGCATAAAAACACACACACACACACACACAAGTATTCACTTTTTATGCATCTAGCATAAAAAAACCACTATTATCCACTTTCTGACCCAGAGTAACATATATGTCCCTCCTAAATGGTGAGAGCAGTTGTAAAGTCTTGGACACAATCAGCAGTATGTTATAATTGAATATGATTTATTTGATTTATTTTCCTAAAGTAGATCCTTTTTATTGAAAAAAAAATTCTAAAATACAGTAATATGTCTCAATGTGATCGACACAGATTATGTACCATTTAACAAGGATAACAAGTAGAACAGGGGGATGATAAAACAATTTGTAAACTTGCCTGTAAGTGGAAAATATTTCCTCTAAAGAATATTCTATAATTGCTCTTGCAATCTTCCAGGCACTGAACAGTCTGCTTATTGAGGCTCTTCTCCTAATGTGACTAGGGGTGGATGGCTTTGGATTTATACTGTTTGGGATTAGCTTAATTTCTTATATCTATAGGTTGGTCTTCTGCCACACTTAAGAGATTTCAACCAATTCTTTGACTACTTTGTCAGCCCCTATTCTTCCTCTACTTGTTCTAGAATTTGGTTGGTTTGATTATCAGATCTTTTATTCTTGTTTCATAGTTCAGTGGGGTACTTTCCGTTATTTCTTAATTGATTTCCTCCATTGTTCAGAGTGAGTCTAAATTGTTCGACTTTCAAGTTCACTAATTTGTTTCTCTCTGTACACTCTATTCTACTGTTGGAACAAAATTCAGTCAGTTTTTCATCTCAGTTTCAGTTATTTTTCCTGACTCTAACATTTCCATTTCATTCTTCATATCACCATGTGTTTTGTTGATAGTTCCCATTTTATCAAGTATGTCCATACTCTCATGAAGCATGAAGGTTGCTTTAAAATTCATGTCCAATAACACTAACATCTATGCATCTTAGTGTTGGCATCTATTCACTGTCTTTTCTTACTCAAGTTGAGATTTCCCAGTTGTTGATATAACAAGGACTTTTTTATTGTATTTTGGACATGTGAATATTATGTTATGAGACTTGGACCTTATTTAAATCATCTGTTTTCAGCAGGCCTCTGATGTGACACCAGTTGCAAAATGAGGAGTTTTCTCTTTGTGCTGGGTGATGGTGGATGTAGGTTCCCTACAAAGATTCCACTAACATTGCCCTAACTGGAAGAGGGTAAGATACTCCACCACTGTTCTACACATGACCTTCACAAATGGCATGCTTTTGGAAAGATGGTTCATGGCCTCTGGGAGAAGGGCAAGTCCAGATTTGGATTCAGCCTCCTGGACACAACCACAGTAAGAAATGAAAGAGGTGCCTCATTATCTCTAGGTGAGATGGAAGTCTTATGCTGATATTCAGCTTGTACTAACAAGGGTGAGAGTAAGGCCAGCGTTTTTTCCTATGGTGTTTGGCTAGAGTAAGGGAATTACTTTATAAAAGTTTACTGTCTTGCTCTACTGACCCTTCCTGGCCCTTCTGCCAGAGAGAGAGGACATTTATTAAAATGTTTTTGTCTGTTTGCAATTTTGGCATTTGTTGTTTTCTCCAACACCCAGTCTAGGATAGGTGTGTCAAAAATATAACCCAGGTACCAAGCCCCTGGGTTCCTTGGGGCCTTTGGTTCCCAATATCCCTAACTGATTAGTCTTATCTCCATTTTTCAAAATTTTTGTATTTGTTTTATGTATAATGTATAGAGTTTTTAACAATATTTAGTAGACTAGAGAAAAGTATGTAAATCCTATCATTTCCAGAACTAAAAGTTAATACATTGGATTTTAAAATTCTCCATGCCATATATATGTTATTTCACTGTGTTGTTTTTTTTTTTAATGATACTATACGATTCCATCCATTTGGCAGCTCACTCAGAAATGTTTTTCTTAACTAGTATATCCTTGAATATTTACCTGAAATCTTTCATTTCATTGTGAAAATTTTCTTAATCTGCAGTGCACATCCACTTGCATTTCTTTTCGTTGTTGTTGCAATATAGGCCCAAGAAATCTATGTTATCGGAAGGTATAACATTCAGTCACAAAACCCAATTTTAGTGAAAGTACAGAGAGAGTAGTATATGTTCATTCCACCTGGGTGAAGGATGAGATGCTACTCATCATCTCTTTCATAGACTTTTTCCAAATGCACACGACCAGAGCCTGATTATTCTCTTAATTTCAGCCTCACCTGAACAGATGTTCCTAGCTGATTTTCTTCTACTTGTGCACTGATAGTCTCATTTATTCTGATTATCATTTTGTGTTTTTATTGAGCATGATCTTCTATTTGCTCATTTTCATTCCCCATTCCTGTTTGAGCACCTCCATCATCTTTCACACAGTTTGCTTTTGATGTCTGAAAAAGCCAATAATACTCACAAATCTGCTGTGGCTCAGATGCTCACTACAAAAGTCTTTTCTTTTTCAGTCCATCTCCTGAAGATATTTTCCTGGCAGGCAATAAAACAACTTTGGAGAAATAATGTCTCATTTACTTCTCTCCACTTAATTTGCTTTTTTTAATTTTTTCTCATCTTGGGAATTTGTGTGACAGAAAAACTTTATTGTTTTGAGCCTGTCTCATGAACTAAACATAACCTTTGACAACATTTCAGTAATACAATGCTCATTTGGAAATTTTACTAAAAAATGTAAAACCTGTTTGATGTAGCATGCCATGCTAACCATTGTTATCTCCACATATGCAGTATTTTGAAACAAAAGATTGCAAAATCCAGGAAATATTATCCCTGACTGTTCTTTTGGTGTGTGGGGGTTGGGAGGTGGGGGGTCATAAAATTTAATAGGCGGGTAACAAATTCACACAATTAAAATTAATTCTTAAGCTGATTGGAAGTCTCCACATCATCATTTTTCCTCAATCACCTGTGAAAGAATAATTTTAAAAAGTAAAGAAAATCATAGAAACACTAGGCCTTCTACTCTGTTTTTCCTTCTTCTTGGCATGAACAGGATTGCTACTGAAATTCTCTTGGCTCTCATGAATGTCATTAGAAAAATGCCCTCTTGAAAATCCTTCCCATTTGTCTTATTCATTGCCTGCTCTGTAGTTGAAACAATTCTTTTCAAAATAATTTGTAAATTGTTTTATATGACACCAGTGACATTTATTACAGGCATCAAGTTCAGCAAAAGATACCCAATTATTTCTATTTAATTCATTTATCAAATGCCAAGGGCTACTGCAAGAATTTAGAGGTCATGTCACTTAATATCTCACAGTGAGGAGGACTGTTTTGTTCCCAGCCAGATGAGCTAACTTGGAAGGCACTGGTCAACAGGAAATGTTCTAGAGAAGAAGGAAGAGTGATTTTGCACAGAGAGACCTGAAAGAGGGGCCAAAGATTAGCTACAGTACAAATAGTTGATTTGATTTATTGTCATTTTTCTTTTAATTTTGGCAAGTGGTCATGTTGTGTTATTCCTTTAAAATTGTTTTAGTTCTATTTCAAATTATCATATTACATGTATAAAAGCAATTCTTTGGATACTTTTGATCTTTTAAGTCTGATCCTTTAGCCTTAATTACTATCTAACAGGTAAACCATCATACACATGCTGGGATTATATTTGAAATGTAGGTAGAAACAATGTTCAGTTTTCCTACCTGCACTGTCCACCACAAAGTTTTGTGCAATGCAGATATTTCTCCACTGAATTTTATTTGAAGAATTTATCATCACAGAATGGTATTTATAGGACTTCATGTACCTGTTGGACAATACAATTTCTTTTCCTCCAGCTTTGCCTCTACTCATTTGAGAGTATATTCAAAACATGGAGATCAACCTCTGCTTTAGTTCCATTGATTCCATCTACTAGAAGGAAACAATTGTTAGATAAAACTACAGTATAAATCTCTTATTAACTTCCATTCTTCCTATTTCTAACTAGCTATAACACTGACCATATTGGTTTTGTGATGATGTTAGACTTCAAAGTAGAAAATACTCTAAGATTTATATGACATGACCCTTCAGTTGAATTAATTTTTAATTGAACAATTTTTAACTCATGTTTCTACACTGATTATAATGTATTGTGGTATTATAAGTTTATACACACACACACAAACTCCTCATTATTTGTCCAGTAATGAAGTTCTTTAACAGTCCTAACAAATGAGAAGAGATACTCAAACTGTTGACCAGAAAACTTCTACATTGTGGGATCTTAAGGAACATGTAAAATAGACACCACTTAGAACCGCAACAAAGATGAATGAAGACTCTTACCAGCTGAAGCACCCGTTCAAATGGATCCCTACCCTAGCTACAGAGGGGCCTACAGTCACACACCATGGAATCATCATTGGGAGCTGGCCTTTGGCTATTATTGTTATTAAAATCTGTCTGCTCTACGAGCCTCCCCATTGGCACCTGCACAATAGCCTTCTCTTGCAGGATGGAGAAGTAGGAAACACTCATTCTGGCATGGTTAATGTGTTCCTGACTAATTCTCGCATACTTCCAAGCACGCTGTTGAGAGTACATGGATGTCTTTGAAGTTTAATTTTTGTCTTCTGGTCCACAGAGTCCCTTTTCTTCGTCATCTGCTTTTATTTCTCCCACCATATCGATCTATATCTTGCAAGAAACGGGATCTTAACATTTTTTTCTCTCGCTGTACTCCTTCCCAAGAGGCAGTACCAACAAATTGCAAGCATCCCCGGGCCCTGTGTGCTCACAGGCTTCTGTGCATCCCCACCAGGAACAGTGAGACAACAAGCCACCACAGACTGAGCATCTAGCGTGGATACAGAGCGAACATCCACCACTTGGCAAGCCAAGCTCAGGGAGGCTTCCTTAGCTCTCATTCCAAGATTATTATAAAAATAAATCTTTTAACATTTGCTTGGGATTAAAAGTGAGGGAATCTAGACTCACATTTTAAAATGCACAGCCTGATGAATAATAAATACACTTAGTAAATATACATTAAGGAAGAATTATATTTTCTGCAGCTTGTTGTGTTTCACGGAAGGCATTCTCCACATAACAATGAATTAACAGAACCCAAATATCAAATGGAGACCGGGTTAGTGACTCTGTAACTTGCACCAGCTCCTAAAAATGAAAGTGTCTGAAATGAGAGCAGACCAAAAAGAAGGGGGCACTACATAAGGTGAAAGAGGGACCTGCAAGAGCATCAGTGTAACAATTAGGAGGCTGCTCAGGGTACCAGGGAGAGAGTAAGCACTGGACTCAGCACAAATTCTTTTTTTTTTTGGCATAGAAGAACTGGGGTGTCGGTTAGAAGTGTGGGGAGTGAGAGGATTCACCAGAGTCAGAGTGGGGAGCAGAACAGATTGACTAACATACACTCCTAAGGGGAGCAACAGTGAGGCAGAAGGTCTGCTGCTTCAAATGTGGCCTGGGGTCAGACTCAGGCTATAGGGATGATAATGCTGAGACTGAGACTTAACCCCTAGGCCACCAGGAAGGCCCCACAAATAACAAAATTCTAATTCTAGAGTGGCCGATTCCCTGCCTTTCCATTTCCTAGGGAAATGCAGAAGGGAATTCAAATGACTGTGACATAAGACCCCAGGGCTACACAATTACAAGTCTATTCTGTAATTAACAAATATGAAAGAGGGGTAGATATCCCACAATTTCAGACTGAAGGGGACTGCCAAGAAATGACTCCATCAGGTTGACCACAAACAGATGTGTGACAGTTACTTTCTGCCTCCTTAGCGCCTCCTCTTATCAAGCTGATTTCCACTAGTCCTTCCCTTCCACACTCCCAGCAGTGAACAGGTCATGAAAGCCACTGTCCCTCGGCTGTCTTCCCTCCATGCACACCTGCCAGTCTGCTGGGTAACATCCTCTCCGATATACCACATCAATGTTTCATTGTCCAGTACCGACTTGTTTCTGAACCTCATTCTCTGTTGACACCAATTCAGAAAAAACACAGGCTCAGGCTCAGGAATCAGAAAATCTAAGTTTAAACCCAGCTCCTGTTTGCCAACTCTGAGAGTTGGCAAATAACTTCACCCCCATGTCCTGTCTTCTCATCTGCAACCTGAAGCTAATAATAGTACCAGCTTCATAGTATTCTTATGAGGGTAAATAAGATGATAAAGATAAAACCTCAGCACTGTGCCTGGCTCATAAATAAACAATAAGTGTAAAGTATTATTTGATCTAAAGTGTTAATAATGGACATCAGTTTACTATCACTCCTCCAAAGCAACTTTTTTTAAAAATTTTACGGGCAGCCTTAAAAAGGAGAGTATAAGTGTATGACTCTTAGGCACCAGGATAAGATTGGGAGAGAGATGTTTTAGGACAGGAGATAAATAGTGCCTCTGGGCAGGCTATTCCAACCTTTAGCCCAAGATCTTCCAAGCCACCAAACCAACCCTACTTGCTGTGATATCTGCGGTGTGTCTGACACATCCTCTCCCTCATTTCCATAACAACAGAAAAATGCTGGGGCCTGGACCAGAAGACCTAAGAGAATATCTATCAAGATATTGTTTACTCTGGGGCCTTGTCAAATGAGCTGCTCTTTATCCAGAACTGGGTAAACAGAAATACTTTTGCAGAAACAAGTAAACACTGTTCTGTGCAGTGATTTCACAAACAACTATTTAATAGTCCATTACCAGCTTTTCCAGACAAGCGATCACAGAACCTCCTTTTTGTGCAAAGAGCAGTCATTGCTTTGTTTATGGCTGGGGCTTGGGGTGGGGGTAAACAGGAGGTGCAGGGAGGTAACACTAGAATTATTTGTCCCTCTTTGAAGCTTTCCAGGTAAGCTGTACCCAGACTCAAGGACAATATGTTAAGGACGACTTCTGTGTCGCCCCTGAAAAGCCCTCGGAATTTTAATTGAAATTACTTTTCAGCACTGGCATGCTGCCTTATTTGCAATTTGTATTATGAAGGACAATGCTAAATAAGAAAGATGACTTTTTTTGTAAATACAGGCTCTAAAATGGTGTGTTGGCGACTCTTCCCTCCCCACCTAAGAAATAAACACTAGAGTTTTTCCCACTAAAGGACAATAAACACCTTTGGTCATCGATATTCAAAAGCCAAATAAAACAGCATAGCAAGCTGTAGTGGGAAAAGGTCCCCAAAGTAGACAACTATTCACAGAAACAGAAACAAGCAGAAGAACAAACAAAAAAATCTCCATGTTTTCATCTACGTTTCAAAGCTGCATTCAAGTCACAGTTCTTCTTGTCACAAGGTATTGCCTAAAAATTCATGAAACTCCACAGAAGAGGAAGTTCAGATTTTTGCTTTTTCAGTATTTCTTTCTCAATTCTACTTCAGTTTGTTTACTCATTTAACTTTTAAATCCAAACTGATAACCTCCCATTAATAACTTCCCATCAGAGGCCTTACTCCTGCCCTCACTTTCACAACTGATGCCTAAGCTGCTTTTCTGTGACTTAAGAACAGTTTTCCCTTGAAGGAAATAATACCACACTGAGTAAGATTTATCTTTTCAAGCTAGAGAAAATGAAGCTTAGCTAATTATGAGATACGATGGCATCTTGTGGGGGAGAGGGAGAAATCAAATCCTTCTATGGAAAGGAGGCCATCTCAGTAAACCTCCTTCTTCATGTGAAAACATGGAGACCCCTTTCTCAGGGCCCAAATATGTGCCAGAAATTATACACCAAGAGAATAATTATTTCCCCATGACGGGCAACTATGATTATCTATCCCATTATGAGTCAAGCCCTTGAAAATCCAAAGGTAAGCAGCAGTTAAACAGCTATAAACAGTGGCTAATGAGAATTTTGAGGAAATATGATGAGGTGACAACACTGCGACACCCACTGCAGAAATGAATCCCAAAGTAGGAAAACACGATTCTTCAGCGTCTGTGAACTCTTCCTCCTGTCCATCAGGATCCTTTCTTTTTCTTTCTCTCACAATGTGTTCATTTTGTTCAATTTGCCTTTCTTTTCCTTCTTCCTCTACCTCTCTTTCTCTCCCCATCTTTATCTCCTCCTTTTTACTTTTTCTCTCATCTTCATATCTCATTCTCCACTCACCCAGGATATGTCCCTGTATTGCATGGACATTTATTGTAAGCCTATTGGGGGGCCCTGTTGTCATTTTTTGCATCAGTCAAAGTTAACTTTCACGCCACTCTTTCTGCGTTGAAAAGAAAACAAAGTTGGGCCTCCCTGGTGGCCTAGGGGTCAAGTCTCGGCGCTATCACCATGAAGGCCCACCTCAAACATCTGAGTTCAATCCCCAGCCAGGGGGCTAACCCACATGTGGCGCAGCAGACCTCTTCTGTCTCGCCCACGGTTCCCCTTAGCAGTGTATTTAACAAACTGACTGTTCTGCTCCCTACTCTGTTTCTGATGAATCATCTTACCAACCTACCCTTACCCCTGCACCTCTGGACTACACCTCAGTTCTTCTACACAAAAAAGAAACAAAGTTAAGATACTTTTTATTTTCATGTATGCCTGATTATTTGAAAGTCATTTGGTGATGGTGGGCAGCTAAGAAATAAAGTATTGTATGAGCCTCACCCTCAAAAAGTGGCAAAGCTCTAAGAAATTCTTCCAACTAGATTTTTTAAATTCCATCTGCCTTGTTTCTCAGGGTTTTTTTGTTTTGTTTTGTTTTTGGCATTTGCTTGTCATAAATATATTGAGTACTTAATGTTGCCAAGAAGCCTAATCATAAAAACAATGGGTTGGTGGAAAGTATGTAAGAAAAGTAAAAAAGTTTATCTTTTTGCTCCCATATTTATTTCTTATCTTTCCTTTAAAAGGAAACCAGAGCAAAAGAAAAGAAAGGGCAGGAGCACCTTTCATACCCACACATATGTGCACATTTACACAGAAACCTCCAGTTTTTAAACTTCCTTATCCCTCCTTCCCCTACTCCCGACCTCTATATAGGCCTTACATTGAGGCTTGGCCTTTCTTCCAGGCCCACAGAAGGGGGAAAATTAAGGTGATAGAAGGCAGTATCCAGAAACGAAATTCTTTCCTTCCCAAATCCAAAGGTCTATCTGGCCACCTGCCCTGCAGGGTGACTATTGTCATGCTTAACAGCAATTTCCTGAGCACTGGAATACTTAACTAGCAAGTATATAGCAGATTCAAACCAGGCTACCTGACCACAAAATTATGCTCTTTCCACTCAACTCCATGATCACCTTCACTAACTGAGTCTTCACCCCTCAGGTTAAGTTGGTCAAGTTTTCTATCTACATAAGTGATTCTTTACCCTCTTTCCTCAGAGCCCTAACTCTACTTCCATTATTGCCCTAGTCATATTGATGGCAACCATTTGCTTCCCTGTCACTCCACCACTCAGATATGCACATCTTAAGAGCAGAGTAATCACTCTGTTCATCTTTGCAGCCACTAAGACTCTTCATATACAATCTTATTCAGAAGGGTTCAATAGTGAACATTACCTCAAGTTAAGTTAAACACCAATGCTAGGTTTAGAAATCTGAGTCAGAAACATTCTGCAAGGAAGAGGAAGGGATTGGGATCAAGGCAGGGACAGGAAGAGCACAAGGGACTATGGTGAGATGGCGCATGGGTGAACTGGTGGTGGAAATTCTATGGGGACAACACCTAGAAAAGAAAGCAGACATTGGGGCCTCCCTGATGGTGCAACGGGATAAGCAACGCACTATGAAGCAAACCGCAGCCACTGTAACACGAGTTCAATCCCTGCTGCCAGCCAGGGAGGAGACTCACATGGTGCAGCAGACCTCTCCTGCCTCGGCTGTACTGCTCCCCTCAGCAGTGTATTTCAGTCAGTCTGCCTGTTCTTCTCTGCTCTCCACTGTCTCTGGTGAATCCTTTCACCCCCCACCCCAACACTCACACACCTCTGTCCTGTACCCCAGTTCTTATATGCATAAATAAATAAATCTTAAAAAAAGAAGAAGAAAGCAAACATTGTGAGAAAAAAATAAATAAAAATTAAAATAAATTTAGAACAAAAAAATGAGTAAGTGGCAAAACAGTCAGATTATCATAGAAATAAAAGACACACTAAATCCAAAATATCACTTACACTGCATCAGAGTGAGGGGGCAGGTCAGGTAAAATGATTTTTCAAGAGGAACTTAGAGAGATATAAGCCTTAAGGCAAGAGTATTCAATGGGTTGAATTGGGGTTAGGAAGTTGACATATGAGACAGAAAATGCATATTGTCACATCTCTCACAGCTTTTGTTTGAGTCCTACTTTCTTTTAAAATGTTTTTCAAGATTTTTTTCAACACATGATGATGACCCTTATTTTCTCGTTGAAATGATTTAATTCTTCCTGGAATTTTTTTATTATAATTTGGAAGAAGCTGGTCTCGTTTCATATGAAATGGTTTCGTGTATGTTATGCTTACACAATTTTCCTTTTTAAAGTTTTTTTTTACATCATTGTTCACTTTTGTACAATATTTGATTTCTCCCCTCAGGTGTAATCCCCATAAATCTCCCATCACTACCTTACCCGTGAACCCTCATATTTATATTTATCTTGACTTTCTTGTATAAAAAATTGAAAATCCTATTTTATAGGTCTGTAAATCAAATGGATTCATTAGGGTAATTTATTTAGAATGACAGGAAAATAAGGTATTTTGATAGACTCAATGTTATAATTAACTGAACTACCCTATTTACCCAAACCTAAGATTCTAAAAAATTTGATACACTAATCTAACAAGACTTACTAATAAGATTTTATCTGGCTTCATTTCATTGGGGTGTTGAGTTCTTAGAAAGTCATCAGTAAAAACGTTACAAGTCATTGTTACAAATTCTTATTATACAGTGTTACAAAGGTAGAAGTTGTAAAATTCTAGTCATTTTCCATGAACAGAAAGTGCACATATGATTTTAAAGGCCTAAGGTGTGGTATTGCTGAAAAAGACCTAGCCGGGTCCTCAGTGAAGCTGCAAATAGTTCATTTCAGGTACTTCCTCACTCTCATCAATGTCTCCATTTTTCTTTCTTCTTTCCTCTTCCCTTTTCCTCCCCACTTTCCATCCACCAAATTCTTCCACTTTTTGGTGTTAGAGCCAATCACTGCTGAAGTACCAAGTAATAATTAACATATTAGTTAATGAGGGATGAAGATGAGATTACAAAGATCCCAAGATATTTGTGCTTTCATGAAAGCTGCTTAAAGAGTTGCCCTCCAGAAAGGTAAAAATGACTGAACCTTAACCTTCTATGAAAAAGCACTTAATGACCTGCCCTCTGGCTTTGTAGTTCAGTCTCTCAGCACTCACAGGCACAAACCTTCAACCAGCTCTCTTTTCACTTCATGCTTCCTTAACATCCCACACCCTTTTCCTTCTACCTAGTAAAACTGCTCCTGTACCCATCCAGCCCCTATCACCATCACCTTCACTTTGGTGACCTGCCCTTGGAGGTAGGATTGACCCATGCACTATATGGAACAGCTTTCCGAACCCCATATCTGCCTTTGATGTCTCTTCTCTATGGAACCCCAGTGCTCCAGGTGCACATTAGAACACTTTCTGTTTTATTTAGTTCTTGGTTCCTTTCTATTTTCCCCACCAGCTAGTCAGGAACCTCTTTATAGCTTTATCAGACTGTATTTTCAACATCTAGCAAATTGCCCAGTAATCACAGCTGATTAAGATGGATCAAAGAAAAGATTACAATGAAGTGAAGGAGGTTGGGTACCACTGTTTCATGGGGTGTAGAGTAAATAAATACTGGAAATATTAATTTAGAGTGGTATCAACCCCCACTGTAGAATATAGGATTTATATACACAGAGCCTATAGCACTATAAAATTTCCAGGCATTTTTGTTTAAAAATCCCTGATAGTAGCTTATTAACTTTCCATTTGTTCCTTTCACACTAAAGGAGAGCACAAAACAATCCTGCTCTTTAGGCTTCCCAATTGTCTAAGTTTCAGATAAATAGGCTTACCGGGTTTGCGTGTGATTTTATGCACTTTAATCAATATATTTCCCAGTTTGAACAGCACAATAAATTAATTCCTGTCTTTTTAAAACTAGTTTCCACTTACTCAAAGGTGTCACTACACAACTTGAAAGCAGCCTTGAATGGCAAAGAAGAAAATTCTTTCGCCAAGAAGCTAGTATTCCTATAAGTTTTAGTCCTGGCTCTACCTTTGGTTGACTCTGTGGCCTTGGGAAAATTATGTAACATTTATGGGCCTCAGTTTCCTCATCTGTTAAACATAAGACTTGAACCGGATGAATTGTAAGCACCTGTCAGTTTTAAAATTCTATTATTATATAAATCTTTAATTCTAACATAAAGCAGGTGGACCCTGAAAAGTACTGAAAATTACAACACTGTGCTGTCACAAAGAAGATAGTCTCCATCACGTGCAATTCAATCTAAAATTCACAGCAAAGTCACATTTGCATGGACTATGTCTGAGTAGCCAAGAGTAATAAAACTCATCAGGGGAAGGAGCAGGGGGAAGGGGGCTCCTGCACTCCGTGAAATAGTACACAGCCTAAATGTATTTTCTCACACTGATGTATTTTAAATTTGTGACTATGAATATACCACAGTGAACAGCTTGAAGTTCTTTGGAACAAACATCAGCTCTTCTAAGGTCACTCCTGAAGGAACTGCAATAATAACATTTGGCATATGTAGATAGAGCACTTTGCAGACTGGAGCATGGAGAATTATGCTCTGCATGTTCCAGAAAAGATGATCCATGGTTCCGGTGGAAAAAAATGTCAGGTACGTTTATGACAGTGGCAGCAAACCCAAACAGTATAGCCATACAATCAATATGGACGCCCTCATTAAAATCCCCAAGTAGCTGTGAGTTTGATTTTCAGCAGGGTCTGGACAGGAATAATAGATTTGCTGGCCTGGAGGAACATTAGAGGTTTTAATAAAGGGAACTTAAAATTACCAGTGTTGGCCATGGTTCCAAAGAAGCCCTGCATCAGGGTCTGTAACAATACAGGATGTACCTAATTCATTGCCTCTCAGATTCTTGCATTCCATTTTAAATGCCATTTTAGATACAGCCTGATAATTTCTCCTCAAAAATAAACTCATAAAAATTGCTTTAAAATTCCTGATCAATGTTTTCAGTTCACATAGATATTAAACTGAATTTCCTAAAGCCTGAAAAGCTAATTATGCATTCAATTAGAGTTTCTTAATAAAGATTAAAACTCTGAAGTCTATTACAAGCCCATATTTAATTCAACTGCCATTTTATCCATGCCATGGAAGTGTAAGTGGTAACAATGAATATAAATTATAATACATGCCATAGAAAGAATGCTATTTGTCCAAGTACGTTACTCTAAAGAATTAAATTTTGCTATCAGTTCCATGATCTAGTTAAAATTGGTATTCTTTATTTGGTCTTTCAATGTAGTCCAATTTCCTACTTTGAAAAACAAATTCTGGGGAATAAAGAAAAGAGATTAATTTATCATTAAGACTCTGCTTAATTGAAGTCAATTCCGAACAAACTTGAATTCAATTTCTGCTCATTAAATTGAATGTGCTCTGCGTTCCTCTCTGCATTGCTTTGAGCAAGCAGCTGAGAACAAGGGACTAACATCAAAATTATTAAATTGAGGAGATTTTATTTGGTCTTCACATGCCAGAGCCGCTTTGATGAGGAGCTGTTTTGGCACTGAAAGGAAAGAAGAGCAGCTGGAGGAAAAATCAAATGAAACTAAGCCTTGGAAAATTGAAGAAAACGCAAGCTTAATAATATTTAATAATTAAATTTCCACAAACAATAGCGGCAAATGAAGTAATCTGCAAAGTCTGTGAACTCATTTGCATAATTGATGCCGGTCCCCTGTAAATGAATAATGAAGATAATAAAAGATGTTGCTAAAAATGGGCACAATAACAGCAAATTTCATCAAGCCGCGCTCTCTGATTAATCTGCTCTTGCAAATCAGCAGCGAGAGGGGAGCGCGTGATTAACCACGCCGAGGACGGCAGCAGGCGGCGGCGCTGCCCTTTCTCTGCGTGTCTCTGGGCGCGTCCTGCCCGCTCCCCGCGCCGCCCGCGCTCCTCTCGCCGCAGCTGCCGCTGGGGCTGCCGCGGGCGCCGCTCAGCCGGAGCGCGCCTCCGCCCGGCCCGCCCGCGCCCCGCAGCAGCGCGATCGCTCCTTAACCACTTCGCCGCTGTCTTTGATCGCGGCCGCGTGCGGGGTTATGTCTGCCCTGTTCCTGCTCCCCCAGATCTCCAACCCGGGGATACCAGTCTACCGCCCGGTGCAGGGAGGCCCTCCGAGGCGCCATCGCTCGGGCTCACTACCTTGCCGCTGAATAAACTGAGGAACAATTAGCTGGCCGGATGGGGGAGGTAGTGGGTGACCCAAATGCCAGTTGGCTGAGTGCCTGCGCGCTTGCATGTGGTTGGGATTCAGGGCAGTTGGGAATTTTTCTATAGGAAGGGAGGTGAGAGGTCCTGGGTCGGCCCACCGGGGCAGCGCTCTCGGAGAAGCCGGGAATGGCGCTCTAGATGCGCAGGCCCGCCTCCTGCTTTCTCCCCATCACCCACAAAAAGGTCCGGGACTTGAAAGGGATGAGTTTATTATGCACTTTTAAATGACTATTCAGAAAAGATCTGGAGGCACACAAAAAAAAATGCTTCCCACACTACCAATTCCCTTTCCATGAAGAAAAAAACAGAGAAAGCAACCCACAAAGGTAAGCAGGGCGTTTCAGATTTGTTTTGGGTTTTTTTTTTTAATCAAAATAACATTTTTCAGTTTGTGACTTATATTTTCGAGTGTATTTTTCTCAGGGCCACCCCAAGGGGCTAATAAAATCTGAGAGCTGTTATACGGGAGTTTGTGAAAGCAACTTTGTTGACTGCAAACCTTAACCGATGAAACTGAAAATACTTCGAAAATCACACGATCCTCTTCAAATCGAGACGCCGCACTTTCCCAGTTCTCTAGGATAAAGTCGTCTCAAAAATAAAACTGTTGATAAACCATGGTTCCAGACTGTTACTTATTTTATAACCCTCGGTTTGCAATCGATCATAGCTTGGGCCTAACAGGACTGACTCGGGCTTTTCGTTTGTTTATAGTGTGTGCAATGTTTTATGCTTCAAATGTACCATGTCAACTATGTAAAATAATGTATTGTCCACATCCTAAACTCACCTCCACAATGGTTTCTGTTTAAAATAAAGACCGTGTTTATTTTCCATTATTATAGAATGCAAACTTTAGTCCCAGACATTTGAGAAATATATCTTTAAAATCCAGTACTGAATTAGGAAAAGCAGCATGGAGCTATCTTTCCTTCATTTACAAAGTACAACTGCATCTATTTAACTTGACCACTTTGAATTCAGTATAATAAACCATGAATTTACGTCTGCTTGAAGGAAGAGCCAATATTCTCTCTTGAGCCCCAAATTCCATCTTTCTCCACCCATGTCATCAATAAGCCTGTTTCCCTTGTTTTTTGCTAAGCCAGTGGCTCATAAGTTGCAGTTAATTCTTCTGGCACAACAAACACATTTTAATTTTCTCTGATTCCTCCCTAGAAGTACAAAGAATTCTAGAATTGATACACAGACCCCTGCTGTGTGGACTGGTTGTTTTTCTCACTGTCTCATAAGCAGTGGAAATTGTTAGAAAAAACTTGGTCAGTTGACCCCCCGGAGCCAAAAGTTGCTGCCTATAGGCAGCCCCTTCAGTTGCCAGCAGGTTAAATGGCCCAGTCAAGAGATATCATCTAGGGTATAGACCCACAGAAAAGGGGCAGAAGGGGCCAGCCAAGTCTGGAAGGAAAGAAGCAAAATCAAAACCCAGTGTCAAGATAAAGGCTGCTATTGTCAGCCTCCCCACAGGTCTCTCATCCCATATTATCTGTCTCTCTCAAGTGTTTCCTTCTATGTCCCCAAGTCCTTGGAACAAGTCCAAGCCAGAGAAGCAAGTGCGGCTTCTTCACATCTCTCTGCTCCATGTCTTCTTGATCTCTTCCTGCTACTTCTGCTTCTCATTCCTACTCAGCTCCACCCTTCCTTGGGTAGGGCTGGAACCTCCCCTTTCCCTGGAGATTACCCTACTACAAAATCATGGAATTTGGGGGCCTCCCTGGCGCAAGGGGTTAAGCACTGCACTATGAAGCAAAGGCAGCCACTGCAGCACAAGTTGGATCCTGGGCCAGGGAGCTGACCACATGGCACAGCAGATTTCTCCTGTCTCACCCGCTGCTCCCCTTAGCAGTGTACTTCAGTCAGTCTGCCTGTTCTTTTCCCCATTCTGTTTTTGGTGAACCCTCTTGCTCTACACCTCTGGCCTGTACCCCAGTTCTTGTATGCATAATAAATAGATCTTTTTTAAAAATCATGGAATTTTGAACCAAAGGGAACCTCAGTGTACATGAGAAGAAACAGAAACAGAGTTAAGTGACTGCTCACACCCACATGGACTCTACTCTCTAGCCCTACCACTCCCTTTCCATTTCCTATCTCTGGGACTCCTAGCAAGATAGTCTTTTCTCACCTCCATCTTCTTGTGTAGATCAAAGGAAAGAAATTGGGAAAGGACCTAAGAGCAACATTTCAGGATGCACAGAGAAACCCAGGGACTATCACAATAGAATAACGGGATGTGAGAAATTTTAGAATGATAAATCCCAGTGATGAAATGAATTTCAAAGAATCAGGAGCCAGATGATAATAGAGGGACCATAAGAAGGATAAAAACTGTATAAAAAAATAATCTGATGGAATAAGAACTTCAGAGAGAAACTTAGTGGTTTTCAAGATGTATCAACTATGAATTCAAAGTTACATCCAGAGGGCCTCCCTAGTGGCGCAGTGGGTTAAGCAATGCACTATAAAGCAAACCGCAGCCACTGCAGCCTGAGTTCTATCCCTGCCACCAACCAGGGACCGGACCCACATGGCCAGGGATGGGACCCACATGGCATAGCAGACCTCTCCTGCCTTGCCTACTGCTCCCCTCAGCAGTGTGTTTCAGTCAGTCTGCCTGTTGTGCTCCCCACTCTGTCTCTGGTGAGTACTCTCACCTCTGTGACTCTCGCCTGTACCCCAGCCCTTGTATACATAAATAAATCTTTAAAAAAAGAACCAAAAAAATAAAAAAACAAAGTTACATTGGGAGAACAAAGGAAAAGTCCTTAAGACCCTTTGTAGACAAGCAGAGAGTATAAAACGTTATCTGGTATCCCAGAGATTCTGTGTGGTGCTTCTAAAGAAGAAAGAAAACAAACTGCCTCATGAGAATGAACTAGTGAAGGACTGAAAGAAACAAGAAATGGCCACAGTCAAGGTGAATTGTAGGCAGTTGTCATCGTTCATCCCAAGAGCATGATAAGACTGCCCGTGCCTGCTGCTGGCTCTGAACCACATCAATGTTACTTCATGTGCTCAGAGATGGAGTGACCTAAAATCAGCCAGACCTCAGGTGAAGAAGCACGTGGTCCAGCAGCTCAGTGCTAGGTACAGAAAACCGGGGCCTTTTGACCGCCATCTGCGCATAGAACACACCATTTCCTGGTTAGGATTTGGAGTTGTTCAATTAAGAAGGGCTACGAAGAGACACTCCATGGAGTTCTTTGTTGTTTCCTTTGTTGTTGCCAGTGTTGTTCTTTGTTGTTGCCAGTGTACAAAAAAGAATATGTTCTACAGTTTTTGAGTTCATTAGCTCTCATGTAGAAATGAGTGATTCTCATAGTCACCTGAAAACATCCACATTTTGGAAATGTCGAGGCTATCCAAATGTAATAAAAATAAAACTCACTTCAGTTGGCTAGTCTTGAGCGTTAATTGTACAGTCATTTTATTCTAAGTATTCCTAGCTAACATTGAAACAATGGAAAAGTAGGTCGTGTTTTATAGTCAACTTCTTGGTTTTTTTTTTTTAACCTTTATCTTTTTATTTAGTTAGTTACTAATTTGTTCATTCATTCATTCATTTTAATGACTGACCGGTTTGTATAAGGACTTAATGCTCTACGCAGATGAAGTTAACAGCTGATTCTGCAACCCTGAGTTCTGAGACACTTTAAGTCTTCATCACCTTCCAGACCTGTCATCATGAGAAGAGGAAACTGTCTGAGTTCCTTATGGGCAGAGACGTCAGGCTCTAGTTAACTAATGATGACCATATACATTATAAGCTGATGTCTGATTCTTGGAAACTTAAAGGTTGTTGAAAGAAAGTTATTGCAGCTCTCTTTATATACAGCAACAGGCAGAAATTGTTGGTAATCTGGCAAGTGAAAATATTCATACCGTATGATGTTTACTATCTGTTTATCAACTAAATTTGCACACAGTGTAGAGTCATTGTTTCCTCAGAAATAATTTAGTTCTAATGAATAATGATTTGTTTTTGTTGTGAGTCCATAGTCCAGATAAGTTTCTCCTAGTCACAATTATGTGCAACTACTAGGTTTTCCCACTCAATTAAATGAATCTTATAAAAAAATAAACAATTCCTATAGAAAGTTTTATTAAAATAGAAATTATTTAAAATTTAGTATATAAACTAAAGAAGGTAAGAGATAAGTGGCATACCCCCAAGCTGCGCTAAAACATAATTCACGGACAGAAAGATATTTTAAACAATTAGAGATTTTGCTTCCCTGTTCATTAATTCTTTTTAGTTGTATTTTGTGCTCTATGATCCTCAAGTTAAAATGCACACATTACTTATCTTTCCTGATTTGTCAGAATTTTCCAAGGTTTATTTATACTCCCCTAAGAAAGTGTCTAAACCCCTGGGCCTGTCCTATTTCTCTAACCCGACCCTTCTCTATAGCTGGAAAGCTGTGAGGGAAAAAGAATGAAAAGTCCGCATTCTTCCTGCTCTTTTCTTATTTCAACATAGTCCATTCAACAATGTATGCTGGGCACCCCATGACATACACTAAAGAAATAGGTTGATAAATGTGGCCCCAGCTTGTAGACACCTGGGGTCAAGTACCTACAGGTACACAGGTAATGTTATGTAATACATAGTCAGTGCTACAAACACTTAGCCCAATTCAAAACTCCTATGATGTTTTCCTAAGAAGAAAACACAAGTAAAATTACATGATAGCTTAATTCCTGAGCTTCTTATTAACTTTGTGATAGTCTTTTTCTACTCAAAGACATAATTTATAAATTTTGTCCAAACAAATAGTAGGGAGGTTCACTTAGTAGTTCCAATAAGTTATTGGCAATGACAGATTTAATTCTAGATTAATTAATAAAATGTCCCTTCTCACAGAGTTTATGTTTTTAAAAATATTCCAGGCATAACTTGTTCCATATTGACTGATATGGACTTGATTGGTTAGGGAGCTCTATATATGAGAAACATCTTTAATATGTGTGTGTGCCTACCTAAACATAAACACTATGGGTATTCAGAGTTTTATGATGACTTGATATGCCGTTAAGAAATTGGCCTAATGAACCAAATATAGCAATTTTCAAGCAATTAAGAGTTGGTGGGAGTTCTTGAACTTTATAAATGGCATACACATCACTGTAGCCTGAGAAGATTGACCAGTCAGAAGAAACTATACCGGAGTATGTCACAACTTCAGAGGCTGTAAAGAGAATATACGAGTGACAACCAAAGCAGATACTACAAACACCAGACACCACACCACAACGAACCTGTTGTATCAGAATCTGTTGGCTTCCTGTATGTAGAACCCTCTCAATTGGTTTAACCAAATAGGAATTTGTTTTTCAAGTTCAGAGGCCCTACAATTCCACCAGAGGTTCAGTTTTTCCTGTTTCTCCTGCATAATCCTTAGCATGGACTTTTTTTTCTTCTTGTGGTCACAAGATGGTCCCCTTGCTTCCAGGTTTTGTGTCTGTATTTGAAGCAGAAAGACCAAAAGTGTGTGCCGATTGTTTTTATTCCTTCTTAGAGGGAAACAATAGCTTTCTAAGAATCTCACCCACTGGAGTTCTGCTTGCATATCATTGGATAGAACTATATCATATGGTCTTGGCTGTTAAAAGAATCTGGGGAGGTGAGAAATTCTCAGTGGGCTCATAGCTGTCCCAAACATACCCCAGTTATCCTGGTAAGAAAAAAAGACAAATGTGCAATGGATAGAGAACCAATGCTATTTGGTGTCTAATTCTAGAATGTTACCCCATACACTGATGAAAACAACTCCCTTGCATTTATATACAATGTCACTGTTATAAAATAAAGATATCAGATAATTTTCCTATCTCCATATGTTAGTACACTTTCTTTGCATAAAGAGGTAGCATTTTTATAAATGTATTAAAAGTAGCCTGACCATTTTTAAAGATTGTCAAGTCACCCAATTTTACTATAACTAAAGATATATCCTCTACTTCTGTATCTTTATCTCATTCTATGCTATATTTTTAAAGGTGAGAGGGGTTGTTCTTGCTGCTGGAAGTTTCTTTGCTGACTTATAATAATGTATGGATACCATTAAATAAGACTTTACTACACAAGACAGGTGTGAAGGTAACTGAGCAAACTCTGAAACTGTGATCTGGGCCAATGAAAGAAGAGTAAGAATGGAATGGGCAATATATTTTTATCATTATCTTGACCTCTTATTAAAAAGTATTTATTAAGTACCTGCATGTATATATCACAATTGTCAAAATAAAACAAGGAGCTGTTTTACTCCAGTAACCTCTTGATTTTATTAAATCTGTTACCTTTATTTTGTGAACTCCTTTTCCACTCTGCAGTACCTCAACTAGAGCAGAGTAGGTAAGGGAAGCAGGAGAAGAGATAAACCTCATACCAATCAACCTAATTATGTTATTAGCTATAGTTAAAGGTTTGTTGAGGGAGGAGACTGAAGCTATTTGTAAAATGAGGTTTGTGTTTGTCTGTGGGTTTCAATTATCCATGCTATTCCTAGTCTCTATTTCCATGGATAATCAAGAGTTGGATGAAAACAATTGTTTTGGAGCAAGATTGGTTGCTATTTGTCAGAAATCATAATTAGCATCAAAAAAGCATTTATTTCACTCTACTTTTGTACAAAGCTTTGTGCTAGCTGGTAGCAATGGGGGCATTTTGAAAAAGTAATGTTACAGCAGCCCTCTTACAACATGCACATTTTCTTAGAAAAAGCAAGTAATGAGTACGTAAGTGTATAACCTTCAACATGATGGGAGGAAAGAGTACAAGTATTTTTTTCCTGAATAATTAGATTCAGATGCTTAGGAATCAGGCTGAAAGCATCAGCAGTCGTATATCATCTCATCCAGTTATCCCAAAAGGGAAGTTTGAATGTTCAATTTACACAAATGTGTTGACTTAGGTTTTGCAAATGAAAGACTATTTTCAAACATCTCATGCTATGCTCCACATTAGATCTTGCTCTCAGTCTTTAGATTTTGGTACAGAAGTCTCAGTTCTGTCAATTACTATGTGACCTTAGATAAGCCATTCACTTAACCTTCCTGGGCTTCCCTTCTTTCACATTTAAAATAGGGGACAACAACATCTACCCTATGTGATTGTTTGGGGGAAGAAGAAAGGTGACCTTAGATGTACAATCACTTTGTAAAATGTAATGTACTATGCAGATATAAGGTGTTATGTTTCATTGATCCAAATGGACTATTGAGGAATCTTTAGCTAATGTTAAAGTTGTTGAGTATTTGAATGACTTTGGGCATTGAATAATTTTTTGGAAGTGCCACACATTCTCCAGGACCAGCCAATGTTGGCCATCCAATTGGAAAATCTCTGGTCTTGAAGTGAATAGCAAGGTAGTGTATTGAAGCACTTCTGCTTCAAAACTCCTGTTTAAGGTAATCCTACTTTGGAAATATTCACAAATCATTTTCCAGGTGTGCCCAGATAAATGGGCCTCAGTCTTCAAAAAAACAGATAAGCTTTAGATCTAGTTATCATTCATTTATTTAATGTAGAGTATTATTAACACCAGAAATGGATCAATATAAACATTCATATGTTTATGTACATTTACCTTTTTAAGGAACATACTAACACACTAAGACATTGCTGCAAGAAATGTGTTAATCTTCACAAATTGGTACCACCCAAAAGCTGGTTATTGTTTTATAACCTAAGTTTCAGCTTGCCCAACTTAAGGGATTCACAGAGAGCACAAAATCATGTAAGTCTTGCCTAATATATTGCATTAAATCATCCATGTTCTTTCAACTCTAACTATTGCTATCACTATAAATCTTCTCTTGGGCACCCAGTTTTTATATCAATTATATATAAATTTCATAAAGATTTGATGGAAAAGTTTTTACATTATTTTTTCTTTGTAAACTGTTCTTCTTTCAGAAGAAACGCTCAATTCGTCTTGTGATTTGTAATGGTATGTTCATGCTGATAACATCAGGTATTACCATAAACTATTTTTTAATGCATACTTCCAATTGTTTGTGGATAATTTCTGATATGATTTCTGAGCAGAGGGGCTTAGAACAAGTATCATTAGTGTCCCTCCTCAACTCATTTAACCAAATACATTCCACAACTCTCCCTATCAGTTTATTAAGCAGATGTGGTCTTTGTCCACCTAGTAAGTTGTGTAAGACCTTTCAACACTCTGCAGTCTTTTTATCACTCAGCTGCCAAGTTCCCTAGGGTAATCATAGACAGCTTGTCAATTTAATTGCAAAGAAACAGGCTTTCTTGTGACCATTCCAATTTTAGCTACTACTTTAAATTGTACATGATAGTTCTTCCATGCTGTCTGCCCTTTAAACAGTGTGGATCTCGGCAAGCCTTTAATGGTGATGGAAAAAAGAGGCAAGGCTGAAAATTTGGCTTGCTGATAGAACTTATAACATGCATTTGATTAAGTTGCTGCTCTAGGAAAGGAAGCTTTTCCTTGAGCCCTGTATGTTGCCATTATATAACCAAAGCAAAAATTTTTTTTTTTCTTTTCAATGTTCTACTTTCATGAGCATTATTATTTCTGGGTGATAGAGGATTCATAGGCCATCTGGATTCCCAAACATCTGGACACTGAATGTCTGCAGAGGAGAATCAAAGAGAAGAGACAATCAGTGGTACTGGGTATCTCCAGAGAGATTTAAATCAACGATGATATTTTGGTTGTCTCTCTTTGGGAAAGTTAACACAAAAATTGAAAGGAAAAAACAATGCACCCCAGGAATCCAGTGTTTTAAAAATATTAAGATACATAACAAAGTAGAACTTTTAGATATGAATACATCTCTATTATATATCACTTCTAGAATGTTTCTCTACTTTTCAATTGTCATGCATTTTTAGATTTAATTTATATGGACTGTTAACAGTGCTAAAATTAGATGGTGCATCATCTAGACATTTAGCATAATGTTTTACCAATAGCATTTATTTTACCATTTAGCATAACATCTTACCACAACATGTTTTAACTGTACATAATTCAACTCAGTGACTGTTTATTAATCAAGTATTGTCTATAAAGTCACTTAAATGATGTTATGTCCAACTAGATAGAAAGATTAAACGTTGTACCACTTGGGTAAATCAAGAAGAATTAGTTTTCTAAGATACAAAGAAAGAAATATTACAAAGAGTATTTGGGTCCACTTCTGGACCCAAAAATCAAGAACCAAGATGATAATATATGAATGAAAGAGTGTCTTGTCAGACCTTTAGAGAGCTCAACTGCCTTCCAACAAGCTCAGTGTGTGTGTGTGCGTGTGTGTGTGCGTGTGTGTGTGTGTAAGGTTCTGCTCTGGAAATATGCAGGGAACTACCTCTTGGAGGTCATCAATCTCAGTATTATAGCATATGTAATATGACTACACAGTTCAGCAGAGCTTAGTCAGGTGTGGGCACAGTGCTTATTCATCAGCCTCACCCTCTCAGCTAATGCAGCCTGAATTTGAGCTGCAGAACCAGAATACAGGTAGGCACTTACATGGCTCAGTGACTCATGGGAACTGGCCCTTAAACCAGTCTTAAAGCTTTTCCTTTGAGCAAAGCCACTAGACTTAGCTGTCAAGCAAATGGAAGGAAATGTTTAGATCCTATGATTTATTTCTGATGATATTGTAAAACTTTATTTTTATCTTTCACTCTATTGTTTCTGATAAATTTAGGCTCTTTAATTAAGATGTTCTTTCCTGGAAAAAAAAAAAAAAACAAGTGGTAGAGATATGAGTTCAAAGCAACTAATCTTATGCACTTCCATGCAGTTTTCTTGAGGCATGTGATGCTCTGTTCTATATAAAAAACTTAAACCTTCAAATATATATATATATTAATTTTAAATATACTAATGAGAGTTTAAGTTGATATCTGGGAAACCAGAACAATTCAAAAGAAGAAGAATCCAACAGTAAATTTTAGTAACTATTTTTTTAATTAGACATACTGCATTTAAATATAATAACACACTGAAATAAAGGACGACAGACGTATTCTCTGATTTCTGCCAGTCCATTGTATCCGTAATTTCCTCTAACTGCATCTTCGGTGAGTCCCACAATGAAGTACAATATTGGATGTTCACTTGTATGATATCAACCTTGTATGAAGAGAATGAATAAAAAATGAAGTTCTTAGCTGTGATCTATTTCAGATTAGCCATTTTCATTTATAAAACTGTTTATTTTACTTTGTCAGTTTGAAGGTCAATCTAACTTCAAATTACATATTGCAGAATTTCAACAAAGACATGACGCCCATCTCTGCTTCCTCTAAGACTAAAGATGAAAACCTGAGTCTTAACGGGTACATTAGGCAAGTCTTTATGAAATGGACCAGAGCACATTGATGTAAGATTTGCAGAGACACTTCACTTTGTAGCCAAAACATCAGGGTCTGGACAGAGTATGACAGGCAGCATCAGGATTAGTAAGTATTAATTGTGGACATTAACCCAGGGTGAGCTATAAGAGCAACTTCAAGGATACACTTGTCATACTGTAAGGAAAGAAATAAACAACAATCGTAATAACACCCACTAAATACTTACTATGTTTCAGACACCACTCTGCATTTTAATCAGATTATCTCAGCACATCTTCATAATAACTCTTTGAAGTAGATACTATTGTTACCACACCGTACAGATGAAGCAACTGAGGGACAAGGAGGTTAAGAACCTTGGCAAGATCACTCAGTAAGTACATGGAGGGTCAAGACTTCATTTCCACTGCAGAAAGACTCCACAGTCCACATTCTGAGTGGCAAAGCCATGTGCATTGTGATGTGATGGCAACGACGAAGTCTACTACTCAGTTTGCTAAGATATTTTCCTATATTTAAGAAGACCCATCCCCTCTTACAGTCCCACAGCACTTTTACATCATCATACCTTTCTATCACCACCTATTTCACAGCTGCCTCACTGGATTTTAAACTTGATATAGAGCCCATGCCTGTTTTGTTCACAACTGTAACGTCGGTATCTAGCACGTCACCCATTATGTTGACGCCACTGATTATATTTATTGACTAAATAGTCAATATATTGGCTTGAGTATTTATTGACATGTAATTTCATATGAGATGCTATCAATTTCTTTCTGTTGTTTTAAATGAGGCCTGAGAGCACAGTGAAAACATGGTGATTGAGCCACAACTTAGGTGTTAACACAGTAACATCCCTGTTCTGTTGTCTCCAGCAAGTCACTAAATCTTGGGAATCTCCTTTTTATTACCTGATCAACAAACACCATAAAGATCTATTTCCTAAGCAACTCTTTGGTGCCATACAAATTATCATGATTATAACTCTGGTTTCTTTTATTTAATGATGAAACATCTAAAATGAGGGGCCTCCCTGGTGGCTTAGGGGTTAAGTCTCAGTGCTATAACCACTAAGGCCTGAATTCCTTGCCTGGTCAGGGAGCTGACCCACATGGTGCAGCAGACCTCTCCTGTCTCCCCGCACTGCACCACTCAGCAGTGTATTTCAGTCAGTCCTACTGCTCTGCTCCCCACTCTGTGGTGAACCCCCCCCTCTCTCTCTGACACACACACACACAAGTGCTTGCGTGTGCCTCTGTTCTACACCCCAGCTCTTCTATGCAAAAATAAATACAAATAAAATCTAAAAAGAGATACAAATAAATAATCCAAATCTTTTTCATAGATGCTGGTGACAGAGACACAGAACTAGAAGTCACAAATACCAAATGCCCATTTCACTGAACAGATTCCATGTCCTCAAACTTGACCTGAACAGGTCTGGCAGTTTTTCCTGTTAAATAGTTCATCTTGGTTGTTGCACTGAATGAAATGGTAGCTGTGTGGGTCTAGGAATTAGAACATTTCTTGATTAATTCCGGTTAAGAAATCAAGAAACCTCCTGCTCCTTAAAATAGACTTTTATTAATGGATATTTAATATTTACATTAATTTTTAATATTAATATTTAATATTTTTACCCCCAAATTCTTTGTCCAGAAGAAAAGGCATCTCAGAACCTTTACTCAAGTAACTCCTCTTAGTATCCCAACTTACTTCCTCAAGATACTGTCTCCTCTCAGGCTGATTTACTTAGGAAGCAGTCTTTTGTCTTCCATAAAGAAAATGGTTTGCGTCTTTGGTTACATACTTTCCCTTTTCTGAAAATACCAATCTCAGGAACTGCTGTGAGATAAAATCATAGATTCACTATTTCAAATAGAGTGAGCCCAGATTTATTTTCTCTTTGATGGGAATGTTAGTAATCCCACAAAATATATTGCTTTCCTAAATCAGGCAGTTGCAAAAGGGAAGTCTGTATTTGGCAAGTGAATTTAAAAATGGATTCTCATATTGAAATAATCCTTTTATAAGTGGAGTTACTTAGCTAAAATAATTTTATCATTTTAACCTACCTCATACATATTAGTAGTTCATTCAGCCCCAGCTAAAACCCTCAACTTTTAAAATATGCTCTATGACAAAAATTATGATCGTCTTTTGTTATTAAGTATAATAGTTAGTAGTTGGCTTATCTTTATAATCATTAACATTACTAATACAAAACCAGACTTAAATTTAATCTTTAAAAAGACATAGTCGGAGTTCTCGTCCACACATAGAATTGGAAACAACTTTGAATTTGGATAAGAACAAAAATTTTACTTTTAATTTCATGACTTCTAATTAAAATGTTTCATTGCCTTCCTTTATTAATGGGAGGAACCAATCACAATAGTATTAGCAGTACCAGTGATTTTGTCACCAATAAAAATCACAAACATTTTCAAATTATATTACACTTACTGCATATATTTCAAAATATTTTTACCCATCAGTACATCAAAAATTATGATAGTTATTAGATAAACTACTAGAGCATGTTATTTAATGTGGTTATAATCAAGAAACCCATATATTTCTATACCATAATATTTTAGTATTTTGCTAACTGGAGTTTCTTATAATTGGTTTCCTATAATTCATATAATTGATTTCATATAATTAAAGATTGTAGCAGGGGATCATAGCTACTGGTAAAACCTTGACTGAAGCACAGTAGGTGCCTCTTCTGGGAATGCCATCCTCTTTTACAGAGCTAAGTACACATTTTTGAGAGACAGATGGAGAGGTAAGGGAGAAAGAAACAAACACCCAACTAACCAGTCAGATCAGCTGAAACAACTCTAGTGATCAAAGAGATAACAGATGCTGTAGCAAACTAGCCGTCACATCCAAATCAGTTTCTTTTGTTATATTATGTGATTTGCTTTATGCATTTAAAAGTTTTATTCTAAGAAGTCCATAGGACTTACCAAATTGCTAAAGGGTCCTTTGGCATGCACACACACACACACACACACACTCCACGTCATAAACATAGTTTAAAAATAGTATTTGGAACCACCCTGGTTGCACAAGGGGTTAAGCACCACACTATGACACATCTGCAGCTACTGCAGTACAAGTTTGATCCCAAGCCAGGGAGGTGACCCACACAGTGCAGCAGAACCCTCCTGTCTTGCCCGCTGCTGCCCTCGGCAGTGTATTTCTGTTGATCTGCCTATTCTTTTCCCCACTCTGTCTCTGGTGAATCATCTCAGCCCCCACACCTCTGGCCTGTACCCTAGTTCTTGTATGTATAAATAAATAAATCTTTTAAAAAATAAGACTGTTAAATAATTTAGAGTATACTATATATTGAATTATATACCCCCCCAAAATTCATATGTTTAATCCCTAACCCCAGTGTGACTGCATTTGAAGGTGGGGACCTTGTAGTAATTAAGGTTAAGTGAGGTCATAAGGATGGAGCCTTTATTAGCATCCTGATAAGAACACCCAACAGTTGTTCACACTCAATGCCAGTGAGGGAACAGCAAGATGACAGCCATCTGCTAACCAAAAAGAATGCTGACCACAATGGCACTCTAATCTTGGACTTCCATCTCCAGAATCAAGAGAAAATAAATTCTTGTTAAAGCCTCTCAGTCTGTGGTATTCTGTTATGGCAACCTGACCTGACTAACACAGAGTAATACTAAGCTTTTTTCTTTTGAATTTTCCCTTGCTACTCCCTTTACTTATAAACCTAGGTGCTATTGAGAAATTCACTGCACTCCATAAAGATTCAAGATCTGCAGCCACTATTTAAGCCAATAGTCCTGACAGTTGTTATTTAAATAAATATCACCAAAAAAAAAAGGAACCAACCAATTAGACAATAATAAATAACATTTTAATATAGTTGTCATTTGTCTCAGAAGTAGGTGGCAATTGCTGTAACTGCTATCAAATTCTACTTCCATCAACAACATTGTTTTTACAAGTCCTCTGTGATCCAACTCCCTTCTGAGACACTCAACAGCTCCTGGTACACACAGTGATTTTGCAGGCCCCTACCCCACAGGGAACACCACAATTCACCCAATTAGGCAGCTGGGTGTCCTGATTGCAGGTGGCTAATGGTGAAAGAGATTTTTGTTAAGGACCCGTATTTCTACATCAGCACTTATGACCTACTTGAGGAAACACACCATACCATTTCTGGTTAACCTTAAAACAATCACATTAAAATAAAGAGGACTGTCAGTAGAGCAATTTTATAAATAGCTAAAATTAAACAGAGCAAGACTGGCAGTGCTAATGCATAAGCAAAGAACTGACTTCCTGCATTTCATCGAGAATTCCTGATAGCAAACTGCAGTATGTTTATTATACATTAATTCAACACAGCGTTCAAAATGAATTTATGCCCTGGCTGAAGGGTGCGATATTGAAACTAAATATTATTTATTATCTTAATATTAGTAACCATACTAAAAAAATCGTGTTAACAATTCAGAGTATTTAAAAAGCTAAGGATATCACAGCTCTACTTACCAACCAACTGCTTTTGCCTTAATTTATGCAAGTGTAGCCTATAGCTAAAAGCTTTGTATATTTGTTTCCCCATGGTATTAGTGCTCAAAAATAGGACACTCTTTCAAGGGCACCTTATAAACACAGAACTATAATTTATTTGGCAAATTAAAGCTCATATAAAATGTGCACACAGAGGTACAGATTAACATATTTAATTTCAATATTACCTGCAAACCTATTTTTTCCCATACACTGTTCTAATTAGTCATATAAAATCGAGTCTGTGTATTATGAGCAATTATTTTAGTGGAAATAGAAACTGGATCTGAATTAAATATACTGTAAAAGTATAACACTTTTATGGAAATTAATATATCCATTTGTATCTAGAAAAATATGCTCTAGTTAAATGGCATGAGAATGTTGGGCATTCAAAACCTGATTATGGTAAAAGTTGAAATTTTTTATGATTTAATAATACAGAATAATATGCAATCTTGGTAATATACCAATATTTATATTTTGATGATATTTCCAAGTTTCCAAATCCCTAGTAACCACTAGATTCACTTTATGCAGTGGAAATTTTCCTGTTATGAATATTCACTCCCCCTACAGTTGAACATGCAAATTGTTTGTGAACATTTTATTTAGCAAATGATTCTTTTCCTATTAAGCCTGTACCAGGAATTATGGTGGCGTAGGTTCCAAGCTTACATTGCATGAAAATAGTTGCAAATAGATGTTGATAAAGGATTATGCTTGTAAGTAAATCGAAGCTATAACTTTAGTGGCAGGATTGCTAGGCTTTCTAAAAGTTGTCATAAACTGACATAAAGGCTTTACCACTTAAGGGGATTTTAAAGAGAACAGAATAAATTGAAGCCAGTTGACCTGGCACAGGGCATGTGACCGAGGATGATCTAATGCCTCAGACTCTAAGTTTCTCATTCTCAGGTCTCAGCTTAAGTGTGACCTCCCCAGAGAAAACCTTAAACTACTGACCTGAGAGGGCTCCCCTGCCCCAGCTTAACCCATTACTTCTACCTTCCCACCTCATGTGTTAGTTACTTTCATAGGACAAATAAAATGTGTTCATTTCTTTCTTTATTGTTTTCCTCCACTAGAGAAAATTCCATAAAGCTAGGGACCAATTAAGCATTTAGTACTGCTCTTGGTACAATGGAGCTCAATTGCCTTTTTCTGAATAGAAGAATGAATGAAGTAATAATGGTTTTTCTTTAAGGCACTTCCGTAAGATTACTTCCAATTTGGTTGTCAAAGTAACCTTAGATTTCTTAAAATGTTTTTAAAGATATTGTCTTTGATTCAGGATTAGCTATCCATTATATTCATGAAAACAGGGGGCTAGAAGAATCATGCTCCTCCCCAAACAAATGAGAACCTGCCTCTGTAGATTTATATGCATATTGTTTGAAGAAAGCCCATGGAATCCCGTGAAAGATACACTGCTGTTTCTGCAGCTACCCCACGGGGCCTTAAATAACACTTCCTGAAAACACTACAAACTTCCACCTATGTCTTCTAACACTTCCTAACTCTCACCATCATTCTTAACTAAGCTCTCATTACTCACTCCCAGTCTCCTGGAATGGTTTCCCAGTTTGGGACAATTACCACTAATAAGACCAACCAGCAAAACACATTCAGAATCACCATAGTTACTCTTTTAAACATTGTCAACCTTTGGTCTGTCCCGCTTCTAAAGACTTCCAGGAAAGTCAAGGCCACAAAATTCATTGTAATGTATTAAAATGTCAAAATTTTCTGCCTCCAACTACTCCAAAATCCATAATAGAGCCTTTTTTTTTTTTAAATCTTTTTGAAGGATCAGGATAGTTATTAACCATGACCTGTTCTAATGTTAAAACACAGGACAAAAAGGCCCAGCTACTCAGTCTTTTCCATATCACTCATTTGATGCCTGTTTCTATTCTTATTTCCAATTTAAAAAGGTTTCCACAGTTCTCAGTCTGGAAGACCACACCATCAAGCACAACATACCTGGTTTCTATTTTTCCTCCCCTGTCTTTTTTCATTTTTAATAAAATGACTTTAATATTAAATATTACTCACAATCCTAACTTGTTTTGTTTTAATCATTGTACCACAAAAGCTTATTTTGCAACTCTGCCATTCATCCTGCTTTTATCCCATGTTTTTAATATATACTTTAAGCAGAAATTTCCATTACACTGTCCTTGAAACACTTCATTATCAACTTTTTTCTAGCTCAAGGAATTTAATTCATTACTTTATAGTCTTTTTCTTTTTAACATCTTGAATGGTTTTCCACTGTTCATATGTTCAAAATCTTCATATGACATGTAGCCTCATGTTTAATTAGCCCCTACCTTCCTCTTCATCCTCTTCATTTCACATTACCCTGGCACACAAAGTTCTTACCGCTCTAGCCATTGCTCTATTCAGCAGAACATCAGATCCCATCCTTTCCAAGGTCATTTGCTCTTGCAGTTGCTCTAAATTGACTCCCTTTTTCAGGCTAACTGCTTCCTACTTATCGTTCAGATCTCCTTTAAAGTACCACTTTCTGCAGAAGGCTAGCCTAAACTGTCCTATACCTCAGAGTCCTGTGGTTTTCCTTCACAGCACTTTCTAACAATCGCAATCACACTTTATTCTCTAAGAAAATGTCCAGTGCCAGTGGCATGAAGGAAGACTGGGTCTTTGGTCCTCTCAAATCTCCAGTCTCACTGCCTTGGCAGTTTCATCCATCTCAAGGGTTGTTTATTTAAAAAAAAATACAAAAAACTTGAAATAACATATATTTACAACACTTTAGGTTCTAGGGATACATAAGTGCTTTAAATATTCTCAACATGTACAACATTCCATGAGATGAGAGTAGAGGAGTTTCCTCTACACATAACAGTTCACAAGTGTTTATGAGAATTTTTCAAGAAAAATTAAATAGAATACATGAAAGTGCTTTGTAGACTAATGTCCCCTTTGACAAATACCCCAATCTTTATTCCTTCCACAGAAGTCACCACTGTTACCATTGGTGTGATTTTTTTTATTAAACTATGAGCATATACTCATAAAAAAATGTGGTATTACTTTATATGAAATTTTTTATTGTGAAAGGCATTATAATATTGAAAAACAAAAACCCTTTGCATTATGTAAAGCTATATATGTATGTGAAGTTATTGTTACTTGAGAGTAGGGATTAAGAGACTCTCAAAACAAGTGATGAATCAGATTTTTACAGTAACCCTGTACTTTAATTCCAACATGATCCTTGAATATCCCTTTTCTGAAAATCAAGTGCCTTGTGAAAATAGAAATAAATGCAATTTTTCTGAGGTTAAGGAAAAGATTGGGGAGATAAATTTTACTTTCCTCAGACATAGTCTATTTTGTTTGCCATTCTCCATGTGTTCTGAAGGATTCTGGTGGGATTTATATTTAATTTCTGGAAAAAATACTGAGAGTTCTAGGCATAAAAACCTCACAAAATACAGTTTTTCTTAGTCTTCTAGATGTTTAATTATATATTTCTACTTTGCATTTCTCATTTCAAAGTTGATGAACATTATGATTTGTTTCTAAAATATTTGACTATTTTTATACTACTTAGCTTGCTGAATATTTTATCTATATTATACACATATAATGACCATCGAGCACTAACTTTAATATTCTCTGTAATAAAAAAATTATCGGTTCATTTGAAATGCTTTCCCCTAGTGAATTCTGCTTATTTTCCTTAAAAGTAGTTTATGCCTTAGAAAAGGGAAAAGTCCTAAAAACCCTAAAAATGAAAAAAAAAAAAAAAAAAAGAACAGATCACAAATACTAAACAAACAAAAACCCTAACAGAAGTCTCATTTAGCAGAACTTCAAAATATGCCTGAAGAGTTTAAGGTAACAGTTCTAATCATGTTTGCTGAATTAATTAAAACAATGATGATGTAAAATAGGACTATAACAAAGAACGAGAAAACATGAGGCTGCTACAATTAGAACTAATGGATCTAAAAGTACCTTAACTGATTTAAAAATACAAGATATCGCCTGGGCAGTAGATAAACATAAGCAATGGAGAGATCCTGTGAGCTTGAATGCACCCTGACAGAAAACACACAAATGAAACAACAAAAAGGGAAAATGATCTTAAAAAATTTAAAACTATGTAAGAGTTCTATGGGATAACCTAAAGAGAAACAACATTTGTATTATCGGGGCTCCAGGAGGAAAAAGAAAATGAAATACAAGAAAGTCCTTTCAATCTGTGAAACAAACCATATATTCTGATCCTGAGGACCCACAGAGTTCCAAACAAAATAATGTCAAACTGATACCAAGACATATTACAGTAAAACAATTGAAAGTCAATGACAATGACAGAAGGGGAGAATCCTACACACACACACACAACACACACAATTTTTTTTAAAAAAGCAGATGAATTTATTAACACCAAGAAGACATGAAAGAAGTACAAAAGAAGCTACTATAAAACAACAACAACAAAAACAAAAAAATATAGATACCAGGCAACTAAATTATGCAACATGGAGTAGGAAAGTAGAAACATGGTCCATCAGAAAATGTTTATGATCAGACTTTCCAAAAGGTCACAAGAAGAGTCCACTAACTTCAGAAGAAACTTCAGACAAAAATCAATAGAAGTAACACATAAGATAATGGAAATGGAAACTAAACAAAACATAAAAGGAAAATGGCAAAAGATAAAGTACTATTTTTTAAAATTTAAAAATGACAATAAGCACTCATATCTCAATAGTCACCTTAAAATGTAAATGGCTTGTTTAAATGGCTGTAGTTGAAAGGTATAAAGTAACTGAGAAATTTCCAAAACAAAAGCCAACCTTTGTTCTTTACAGGAATCTTAACAACAAAGACAAGCACAGACTTGGAATTAAAGACTGGAAGACAATACAAAAAGTAAATGGCAATCAAAAATATCAGGCACAGCTATACTTATATTAGATAAAATAAATTTCTAATTTAAAAAGATATTACGAGATAGACAGGCATTACATTATGATTAATGGCCTAATCCAAGAAGAAATAATAAATATATAAAAATAAGAACTACATATGAGATATATGTATAAAAAAGATGAAATAGTAAATAAACATACACAAAATGATGGAACACCAAAATACATAAGACAGTTTTTTTTTTTCTTTTACATTTTAAAAGGACAATTTTATTAGGAAAAGGAGGAAGAGAGAGGCACATGCATAGTCACAGGTGGGCAGGAGAGCTGCATCTTCTGAAAGCGTAAATTGGACTGATACATAAGACAATTATTTATGTAACTAAAGAAAAATATAGACAGCAATATAATAACACTAGTGGATTTTAATACTGTACTTACAACCATGGACAGATCAGCAAGACAGCAAATAAAGAAAGAACAATAGCCTATGTGAGGAGCTAGAACAAACTGGTTTAACAGACACCTGTAGAGCATTCCCTGCAAAACTCATTACATACACATTTTTTTTAAGTGCACGTGGATCATTTTCAAGAATAGGCCATATGTTGGGATATAAGTCACTCACCAATAAAACAATAAGGAAGGATTGAAGTCATATCAAATGCTTTTTCTGCTCATAATGTCATAAAATTAGAGATACCTTTAAAAAAAGGCTTAATATTGCACCTAAAACAACTTGAAAAACAGATACAAACAAGACTTAGCGTTAGTATCAGAAGAAAATAATAAAAGTACTTTCAGAAATAAATGAAATAGAAGTCAAAAAACCATACAAAAGATCAATGAAATTAAGAGTTGGCTCTTCAAGAAGATAAAATCGATAAACCTCTAACTAGGCTAGTAAAGAAAAGGAGCAGGAAACAATAAAAAAGTCACAAATAAAAGAGAATCTGGGCAAGCTTATAATATTTTCAATTAGCTTTATAGAAAGAAAAATAAAAATACAAGTTCTTTAATATAAAATGTTACACATTGGCTTTATCTTTTTCATTCATTATATGACTTTATTTGTAAGTAAGTTAACATTAGTTTACAGTTGTTTGTATTTTAGAAGTATAGGATCTCCCCTTCAGTTTTTGTTACCACACTACACCTATCCCCAAAGCACCCATAATGCACACTGACTTTAGAATGGTGAATATTTGACATAGGAATAATTACAATAATCAATTCAAATAATGAAAATGGGAGTTTTTAGAGCAAGTCAGAAAGAAGCGAGGGAAAAAAGATACTAAAAGTAAGGGAGTGACTTTCCTATGGTATCTCTGAAAAAGTTGTGGGAAATAACATCCTAACAAAATTTTTCGTGCTTTAAAATTTTTCTGTGGTGGCAGGGAGAGGGATAGTCTTCATAAAAAAAAAAAAAAAAAAAAAAAAAACCTGAGAAAAATAGTTGGCATAGAAATACAAAGAATCATAAGAACTGCTATGAACAACTTATACACCAAAAAATTTATAAGCTTGAAGAAATGTACAAAATTCTAGAACAACATTGTCTACCCAGAATAAACCAGAAAGAAACAAAAGAGTTGAACAATCATGGAAATTGAAAACACAATCAAAAATTAAAATCTCCCTTCTTCTCCCCTCTTTCCCAAAAAAAGCCCAGGATCAGATGGCTTTACAGGTGAATTTTACCTAACCTTTAAAGAAGCTTATGTTCATCTTGTTTCTTAAAATTTAAGAAAAAGTAATATTCCGTGATACATTTTATGATGCCAAGATTAATCTAATACCAAAATCAGATAAAGATAGCATAAGGAAAGATCAACCTCCCTGATGAATTATTGATGCAAACATCTTCAACAAAATACTAGAAAATCAAATTCAACAATACATTACAAAGATTATACATCATGATCAAGTGAGGTTTATTCCTTGGAAGCAAGGATGGTTTAATATACATCAATTGGTGTAATACATCTGTCAAGATAAGTAAAGATAAAAATTACATTATAATATCAATAGATGCAGAGAAAGCATCTGCTAAGATTCTGCACCCATTTATGATAAGTATTCTAAACAAGTTGGAAATAGAAGGACAGCTAATTTTTGACAAAGGTATTATGGTCATACAATGGAGAAAAACAACTTTCTCAATAAATGGTGCTGCGAAACATGGATTGCTACAACCAAAAAGTAAAACCAGACCCATATTTAGCACAACACATGAAAATTCACTCAAATGGATTAAAGACTTGGACAAGGAACCAAAACCATAAAGTAACTGAAAGAAAATAAAGGGACCCTACCTCAGGACCTCTACTGTTGGGAGTACAACCCCAACAGCAAGGAAAACAAAAGCAAAAATAAACAAGTAGGACTATATCAAACTTAAAAGATTTTTACCTCATAAGAAACCATCACAAAAACAAAAAGGCAACCTACAAAATGGGAAAAAAAAATTTGCATAACATTCATCTGTTAACTTCCAAAATTACAAAGTACTTACACAATCCAACAGCAAAGGAACAAATGACCTGATTAAGAAATCGGCAAAGGACCTCAATAGACATTTCTCAAAGAAGACATTCAGATGGTTAATAGACATATGAAAAAATGTTCAACATCACTTATGTTAGAGAAATGCAAATTAAAACCATACTGAAATATCACCTAACCCCTGTGAAAATTGTCTATATAAAAAAAGAATGGAATTAACAAATGTTGGCAAGGTTGTATTGAAAAAGGAGCTTTCAGTCATCGTTGGTGGGAATGCAAACTGGTATAGCTCCTGTGTATAATGGTATGGAGCTGTCTCAAGAAAATACAACAATTTTATACAAAAATATCTATCTACACCTAGATTTACAGCAGCACTGTTTACAACTGCCAAATCATAGAACCAACCCAAGTACCCATCAACATATGTATGGAGAAACTATAAAGTACATACTCAATGGAATATTGATAGACCTTGAGGTGATTATGTTCAGTGAAATTAGTCAAAAAGCGAAAGACAGATTTCATGTGGTTTCACCCATCTGCAGAATATAAACACCCCAAAATGATTACATGCAAATAATAGAAGAAATAAAAACCTGAAGATGGCAAAAAAAAAAAAAAAGAAGATAATGATTACTAGAGGGAATAAGGAAAAGGATTGAGGGAATGTGGGTTTTGGGGGGCAGATGGGTCTGGGCACAAATAGTTTGGTGGAAGCTAAAATTTTTTAAAAAGACAAAAAGTAAAGTAATATATCATGGTTGCCAGGATAGAAATCTAAAGATTTTGAGATTATACTTTTCCCTCCAAATGTTAAATGAATGTTAGGAGTTAAAAATGAAAAAATAACATCACAATGATGTTATTGACATAAGTTGCCAAAATTATGTATTTCTCATGAGTTCTTATGCTAACAAGCTATTTTAAAGAGAACAGTACTGGTGGGCTGCACTAAGTGCTCAGATATGTTTTATTTTGAATTGCCATTTTCAGTAAATTCAGCATAAAAATGCATTTAATATTTACTCATGTGGTTGCATAAACTAATAGTAATCTTTATATTGTTGAGAAGTAATCCATTCTATATGGGTGGGCCTTAGTATATTTATCCATTCAGACATTAAAGAATTTCTGTGTTCACTACTTACTAGTGGATAATTGGATCATATGGTTAAAAAAAACAACCACTGAATTCCACCAATATTAATAATTTTCCATAAATTGTTAGATTCATAATGGGTTTGGAGTTTATTTGTTTGCTTTTTGCATTTTGAGGACTAGTTCTATTATTATAAACAACATTAGTGGTGAAGAAAATACTGTTTCAAAATAGCAAATTGTATGAAACAATATGAGATTAAATGCTGAAAAGGTAATAAAGTATTTAAAAAGATGAAAGAGCCAGCAAGAGTATGCTGTATAAATATTACAGCATAATCTGAGACCAAATTATTTTATAATTAAATCTTCCACAAAAAATGAATAAAAAATATTTAGAAAACATTTAAATGATTATTTAATTTTTATTTGTGGTACAAAGCAAGTTTGTTTTAAATCTGAGTCTCTTTCTTTTAGAGCTACCAGAAAGGAAAAAATCTAAGAACTGAGTTCCACAAAAAATTATCTCTTACTCTAGCATGAATAAGCCACAAATAATAACAAGTCATGAATAAACCACAAATAATAACAATTACAGCTGACATTTATTGAAAGGATACTATGTGCTAGCTGTAATCACATTTGATCCTCACTGAAACCTTGTAAGTATTATTTTATCTATGAAGAAATTGAGGTTCACAGATTGCTACTTCATTAAGGTCAGATAGGCAATAAATGACCACATTCCATGTTCATGGATGGGGAGAATCAATATAGTTAAAATGACTACTCTATTGATACCAAAAGCAGCATATAAATTTAATGCAATTCCCATCCAAATGACAACAGTATTCTTCAAAGAAATAGGACCCAAAAAATATTTATATAAAGCCATAAAAACCCTTACATAGCAAAAGCAAACCTGGGTGAAAAGGAGACATGATGACATCACAGTATCTGACTTTAAGCTATATTATAAGACAACAGTAATTATAGCAATATGGTATTGACATAAAAATAAATGCATGGATCAGTGGAATAGAACTGAGAGCCCAAAATAAGCCCATATATATCAATACTTAATTCATGACCATATATTGAGTAAGGGAGTATCTTTTAAGCATATGATGCTGGGAAAACTGGATAGCCACATATAAAAGAATGAAGTTATATTGCTTTGTAACTCCATGCAAAAAATAAAATTCAAAATAGATTAAAGACTTAGCTATAAGACCTGAAACAATGAAATATATAGAAGAAAACATTAGTTTTATGTTTGATAATATCAATGATAAACATATTTGGAGACTCAAACCATAGGCAAGGGAAATAAAACCAAAAATAAACAACTGGGATGACTTCAAATTATGAAGCTTTTACACAGAAAATGAAAATATAAGTAGATTAAAATAATGATTTTAACCACTGAGTGGGAGAAAATATATGTACATCACACAACTGACAATGGGTTAATATACAAGATATATATATTTTTTAAAAACCCAATTAATAAATGAGTAGCAGATCTGAAGAGACAATTCACCAAAGAGAATAGCCAGACGACCAATAGACATGTGGAAAAATGTACATCATTGTTCTGAGATACAGGTCAAGCTATAATGAGATATCATCTCACATCCATGAGAATGGCACATATTAAAAAGACTCCCAATAAGTGCTGGAGAGGATGGGTGCAGAGGGGAAAGGACCTTATTACACTGTTGGTGAGAATGTCAACAGATCAAGTCATTTTGAAAAGCAATCTGGATTTACCAAATAACACTAAAAATGAAAATACTGTAAGACTCAGCAATCCCATTCTTGGGCATCTATTCAAAGAACATGAAACCATCAACTCAAAAAATTATAGGCTGTACAATGTTTATTATAGCATCGTTAACAATAATTACAACATGGAAACAATATAAGTGCCCACTGACAGAGGATTGGATCAAGAAAATGTGCTATATCAAACATAAGGAAAGATGAAATATTGCCATTTTATCAAAGTGGAAGGACTTTGAGGGAATTATGCATAGTAAATCAGGTCAGAATGCCAAAGACAAATATTGGATATTTACACAGTATACAGTTCCACAAAGCACAATACTTAAAAGACACAGTTAAATGATCAGAGGTTTCTGAGGTTAAGAGCGGGGAGAAAAGAGTCAAAGGGTATAAAGGGTGGTGGTGGGAAAAAAAAATTTTTTTAAATGAAATTCACAGCCACAACATTTTCTCTTTTAAAGACTTTGTCTTGTTAAATTGTTTTGTACCTTTGCCAATTTTTATTTAATTTCTGCAATCTCCATCAATATGTTTAAATGAATTATATTTTCTAAACAAGTTAAAATAGACCTGTAATAAGTTTATTATAGTACCCATTAATCTGGCAAGTAAAATTGAAAGTTTGAGTCAATGAAGCCATGCTGTGATATCATTGCCAATTTAGCCATCAAAAGTAATCCATTATGATACAGTTTATTTCAAAGTACATTTAACACATTAATTATTAATCCACAGTGCAAAGCTTTTACCAAAAGCCTGTCCTTGATGGCTTTGTTTTCCCAAGTAGTTAGAGTCCACAGTTTTGTAATCCAAGACTAGTATTCGGCGCCTTGATCGAATTCCCGAAGTTCTGTAATGTCTCTTTTTACTGCCAGTAAATCCAGATGTAAGTAGCTTTTAGTGTTGTTATTAAGTGTGAGTTTATTAATGTTATCTATTAAGCCCACACTGCATATTGCCCATATAAGAACTTTTAGGATCATACTTGATAAATGTACTATGCAAGTCCAAAAGGTTCAAGAACAAAATGAAGACTTCAGTATATAAATTAAAACATTTGTTGGCACTTAGAAAGCATCTTGGACACAGAGTTCTAACTCATTAATTATACATTAGAGCAGAGTCTCTCACCAATAAAGTTTTTTAAGCTATGGGCACAAGTTCCCTAAATGAAGTTTAACTAAAACTCAGGGAGGAGGAAAGAGAGGAAGCCAGTCAGGAAAATATGAACTCCCCACACAGGAGTGAGCTGGCGATGAATGGGCCCCAGCACTGTGGGGTAGGTGCAAGCTGAACTGCGGGAGTCAGCGGCTGTTATATACCATTTCCACATGAAAAGACAAACAAAAATTAACGGTGCCAACTCCTCAGAGCTGCCCAGAAAATAACTTTCAGGGAGACAAGTGTGTTCCCTCCAACTGTTGATCCTTTCATTGTGGACCCAGAAGTCATACTGTCACAATTTCAAAACTTAATTCATATGTTAAAAAATAAATGAAATTGTCAGTAGATGGAGTGTTTGAAATGTTTTATGGCCTCCAGCCTGTCCTAATATTATTTTCTTCAACAGTTTTGCTTTAAAAATCAAATCATTCACTTAAAAAAAAATCAGATAGCAGCCATTATTAGCAGAGGTTCAAAATGAAGGCAGAGATGTGTGTTCCTGCACACTGATGGGCAGTGGGATTGGATCAGCCTCACCTCCCACTGGTCCCACAGAATGAGGACTAGAGGCTCAGGGGAGAACAGGAGTCAGGTAGAGTTCCATACTGAGCAAGAACAAGAGAGGGGAGAGTTAGAATAGTACAGTATAGAACAGCAGAATGGCCCTCAACCGAGACTGACTCCTCTCCCCAAACCCAAAGCCAAAGTCACAGATACAAGAAACCTGTGATAAAGGACAAAGCCCTGTGCTATTATAGTCTCTGTAAGAAACAGAGCACATAAGGCCTTCTACTGACACAGGGTTAACACAGGTGACAAGAGGGTGTATCTCCACTTTGACAGGGGCTGAGGGGCTGAAGGGCTGAGTGGCTGAGGGGCTGGCATAGTGTGTAGCTACGGCAGCACAACAAGTGGTGGTGGGGCCATAGAACCACTCCTCCCAGGTCTCAGAACCACATTTGGGAGGAAAAAAAAGATAACTTAACACTGACACACAGAATGTCCCTGCTATACCTCAACCCCCACCCAACAACTTATGGACATAATGAGAAAGGATTGGGGGCATCTTGGAGAGATTAAGCCAAAATTTACTCTCCCACTCTTCTAGGAACCCTGTAACTCACCTTTGACTATGTTGGACAGAACTTTTCTGTCACATCCTCTCCTTCTCCTCTGGTACCTGCAGCATCCTTTAGAGACAGTTAACTGAAATTTCAACCTGAAATATGGAGTCCAGACAAAATGCCCAGAGTTAAACCAACTCCCCTAGAAATTCCATGTAGAGAGGGAGAGAAAAAAAAGCCAGTGAACAGCAAAAATTATTCTCCTCCAGATGTTTTCCCTCCCAGTCAAATATACTAGTAGATGAACATCAAGTAAAATAATTAGCTATTTGATGGTGTCTCCTACGAAGAAATTTGTGAGTTCTTTACTTCTGCTCTTAAGAAATCCATATGCACCTGCTTACCTGCCTCTAGCAAGCATGGTGGAGCAGGGCTCTCAGGAAATAATTTGCTTAAAGTGAAGTCATAATAAAGAGTTGGGATGACCAGACTTTAAATATATCTCCATCCTTTGCATCCTGATTTTTCAGTCTTTGCTACTTTCGGACAGTTTTTAGGTGAGGGATCATTCATCCAAAAGAGTAAGGATTCATTGCTTGCATTTCATCAGCATGACTTACCCCCAAAGTCTTAGGCCAAACTATCTCTAGGCAGCTGAAGGTGACCTCTCTGACCATCTCAAGAGCAAAATGGGGCTTTCCCTTTATATTGTAAAAGAACACAAAGTATGACAGTTGAACCAATGCCTCACTATAAAGTGCAAGGGGGCTGACAGAAAGAGTGACAGACAAATTAAAGAGTAAGTTCTGTTTAGCAATTTTGGGTGACAGCACTTAAAATTTTTAGCTCCAGGATTGTTTAGGAATGACAGTATGCAGCTGAGAAAGGCAGCAGACCCATTATAAAAGGGAACTTGCATGTGAACTTCGTAAAAGCAGTTCTCAAAAATGAAGGAAAAAAATTATACATGTTATTTAAATAGTAACCCATTAACCTTTTACACAGTCTTCAAATTGCCTGTTTCCACATTTCCTCATTAGCTCAACATTGGGCTTAAGACTTCACACCAATTTTGTTTTACTATCCCTATAGAAATGTCACTAAAAAATGGGCTTAGCACATATTCATTGTCATCGATGAATATTGTCAGTTTTCCAATCAATGGACTGTTGATCACAAACACCAGTTTCTTAGAAATAGGCACCAAGACTAAGGCCCCTTTAGTACTGTACTCTCTGCATGTGGTAACCAGTAGCCCCAAAGCTTGTGTTGATCTCATGAATACTAACCACTTATTATTTATATACTAGAACTGTATTAAGCACATTGGACTTATCATGTGTCATTGACAGGTATATAATGGATACTCAGTAAGGTGTGTGAGTAGGGAAGACAGAGAATAAGAAGGGAGAGAAAAGAAGGGGAGAAAGGGAAGGAAGCCAGCTTCAGTATAACTTACAATTTTTACCAAGCATTTGTTATTTCGTAGGTCATTTGAGATCTTGAAATACAATAAAGCAGTTAGAAATATTCCTTTTGTTTATTGGAATTTTTGGAAGTAGGTCCCAAACCAACCAGAAACATGACCAAATTGCCTTTTGAGTTTGGCACATAACAGCCTTTAATCATGACTAACTCTGCTACCAACAAGTAAGACTAATAGCTCAGAAGTAAACAGCACTGAGTTTTTTCTTCACTTCAGAAAAACCCTAAAATGAATCCAATTACCATGAGTTCCTTCCTTCCCCTTTGCCTTTTTTTCCACCCTGAAGATCTGAAGTCAAGAAGCAACCCCTAAAGTGTAAACAAGAGATTACTCATAGACAATATAAACAGAAGATGAGTGCGAAAGTCCAGGCCAGGATCCAGTTGTCATCTAAAGAGATACATCAACTCCAAAGCCTGTCCAAACATTCATCACCAACAGGTTTCAAAATGTTTTACATGGGTCTGAGCCAGCTTTTTACCTTTACTTTGTCCATATCTCCCAAACATGATCCATCCCAGTGCCATAAACTTTCAAGTTAACAGTAAAAACTATTTGATTATAAGAAAGAAGGGGGAAAGATGACTAGCCTCCCAAAGACTCAAACACAACCTGAGTAACTGGGGACAAGTCAATCCTTTAAGAGAATCTATGTGATCTTACAGACTGACTTTCAACAAGCTCTTTAGGATGGGATTGTAACAAAACATGAAGTTGGAATTATACAGCCACCTGGGTCAAAGTGCTGTGGACACTTTCCTTTTGGTATTTCAGTTTTTTTTTCTAGGTTGGTCTTTCATTCAGGTTCATGAATTAATTGTATTTTGTAAAAGGAAGTGTATGTCCTTTTCTTTCTATTGTGTTGGAAGGATATGGTGGGGAATGTTTCTGCTAATGTTCACTGTTATTGATGGTGTTATTATTATTATCATCAACTTTAGTCATCAGCATTCACATATTTTGCATTTGCAAAACCATGAATACAAGCAATCATTTCAATGTAATTTGTTTTTACTTTTGTTCCCAAACTAGTTTATTTCCAAATTAGTTTCCACTCACTTTCTAATCCAAACTTTCACTGACTGATGATTCTTACAGCTGGGGGTTTGATATTGGAGAATAAAAGCACAATTATCTTAAGAGATACTGAAGAAAAGTATTTAATACACGCTCAAAATTTTTTATTTTCTAAATGTCATGTCTTTTATTATATTTAAATAATATTTTGGCATCATTCAAAATTTAATTTAAAAATCTTTAAATTAGTTTAATTAACCTTCTTAAAAATTAAACTTTCTTAACATAAACAGTTTACAAGTCTGCATCAATCATAATATGTAATGATAAATTTTAAAATAATTTGAATTTAAGTCACAAACAAAACAAGATGCCCACTATCCTACTGTTACTCACATTTAATATTATCATAGAGTACTTACAATAATAAGGCAGGAAAGTAAAATAAAATATAAAAATCAGAAAATAAGAAACAAAATTGCCTTTTCCACACAATATGATTACCTATACAGTATATTCTAGATAATTTGCAAATTACTGAAACCAGTTACAGAGTTCAGCAAAGTGACTACATGAAAGTAATTTGACAAGCTAACATTGAATTCTGACTGTGAGCCACCACAATTCTAGGTACTTTCCACATGATATTAACTAACCTAATAATCACAACAACTTCTTGAAATGATACCATTAATATTTTCAAAGAAAACTGATACACAAAAAAATGTAAAGTAACTTGTAAGTTGAATTGTATTCTGCAAAAGATGCATCGAGTCCTAACTCCTGGAACCTATGACTGTGACCTTACTGAAAATCAGGTCTTTGAAGATATTATCAAGTTCAGACGAGGCCTTTAGAAGGGGACCTATGCCTTATAAGATGAGGGAAATTTGGACATTTGGACACATACACACAAAGAAGAATGCCATGTGACGATGAAGCCAGAGATTGGAGTTATGTAACTGCAAGCCACCAGGAGCTAGGAAGAGGAAAGGAAGGATTGATTTCCCATCAGTTTTCAGAGGGATCATGGCAACACCTTGATTTCAGACTTTATCCTCTAGAACTGTGAGACAAAAAGTGTCTGTTATTTTAAGCCCCCAGCTCATGAGACTTTGTTAGGGCAGCCCTAGCAAATTAACAGATTTGCCAAGTATCACACAGCTAGTAAAATGATAGAGCTGGGAAATAAGATTAACATACCAAAATCAATATATTCTACATCAATAAAAACAAGTTAGAAAAATGTAATGTAAAGACCAACACTATTTGCTATTTTTAGTCACTATTCACACATAACCACATATAAGGTACCTTGAAATAAATATGGTAAAAATGTTCAGTATACTGTCACTATTCGTTATTTGTGATAATAGTGTTCTATGAAGAATTTGAGTTGCAAATACTAGACCATTGTTTTTAGGGGAAATACAGGGTTAGCCTCCAGAAGTATCTTCTCACAATGTTTTCAAAATTTACCAAAATATAACCTAGTTTCATGTATGTTTCTCTTTACAAATACCTTATTTAATATATATACGGTTGATTCATTAGCATTGAACTCACTTCACTGCCAACAGTGCTATAACTCATGCCTGAACAAAACTTACATGTACCATAACCTTCTTGAACTTAGGAACATAAGTTAGCACTTTAGTGCTATGCATGGAGGCTCTTTTATTTTATTTTTTTTTAAAGATTTATTGAATTATGCATACAAGAGTGGGGTACAGGCTAGAGTCAGAGGTGAGAGGATTCATCAGAGACAAAGTGGGGAGAAGAACAGGCAGATTAACTGAAGTACACTGCTGAGGGGAGCAGTGGGCGAGGCAGGAGAGGTCTGCTGTGCCATGTGGGTCCCCTCCCTGGCCGGGGATCGAACTTGTGCTGCTCTGCAGCGGATGCTCCACAGTGCAGCGCTCAACCCGCTGCGCCACCAGGGAGGCCCCAAGGAGGCTATTTTAAATAGTAAAAATCACCAATAAAAAGTACAAAGTATGGCACTAAAACCTGCAAAATGGACACTTATGTTTATATTATAAGAATTAAAACTAGAAGACACAGCATTCACCTTGTTGTAACTCAGAAGGAAAAAAGCTTGTCTGTTGGATGTCTCAGACTTTTCACCACTCCCCACATGTTCACCAATGACCATGTAAGCACAATGAGTTTTGACATGGGAATCAGAAATAAATTTTAGAGAGGAGACAAATTAACAAACACAAAAATCACAAATAGTGAGGATCAGCTATATTGATGAAAAAAGAGATAAAATTTTATAAAAGAACAACAGAAAAAAGACAAGTTCATGGACATGGGATATGGTCATGGATTGGAAGTTTAAAATTATCAAGATTTTAGTTTTACCACAAATTAATTCCTTCAATATGTTACCGCAAAATAAAGGACTCCGCCAGATACACATAAATACCATAGGATGCCACCAGGGTCTGAGAAGGAAACAACTACAGTGTAAAGCCAGCTCAGCTGAGTGTTGGAGTCCCCAAATGCAAATCTACCTGAGCAGGAATTAGAGGCTTATGTCAAATTTTGGGAAAGGGATTTGGGAAAACAAGATAGTTGAACTCTACTAGCTGGAGAGTGGGCTAAGGACACAAGAAGTCTGGTTTGGCAGGAAGTCCTTGGGCAAAGAAAACGGGGTGGGATTGGGATTGGGAGAACAGAGGAATGTGTTGTTAGTTGAAGGCTGTTGGTGGTGGTGGATTCTTGTCCATATCTGAGTTGGTATAATTTCCTTCTCATGTGTGGATCCCTTGTAGACAAAAGCCTGGACCCAAGTTGCTAGGTTTTCTTTATCTAAAAAAGCAGAATCACTCAGGAGGAACAGATTAGTCTTGGTATCGTAGTAAAGGGGTCATATGTTATCTGATTTAACCAGCCAGACTGGAAGACAGAAAGCAATTAAGACTTGATTAAGAGCTAAGCTATGGATAGAAAGAATATAGGGCTAGTTTCAACTTTAGAGTAATGGTTTTAAAGCCCCAAATATTATTTTTGAAGACCTTGATATGCTGATATTAAAATTCATAGGTAAAAATAAAGAACAAGAATCACAAACTTTTTAAAAATAAAATGTAGACACTTATTCTACCATATATTAGAAGTTAAAATAAAGTTATAGTCATTAAGATAATGTGACATTGACACAATACTAAAAAAAGAGAACAAGGAAACAAGAGAGTGACCAAAATTACAATGTACTAACATAGAAATATTTTTGATATGTAAGGTGTTGTTATTGATATAAATAAGGAAAAAGACTAATCATTCAGAAACCATGCTCAAGAACAGTAAGTGATCCAGTTAGAAAAAAGATAATCACTATCATATCAAAAATAATTGGGAAAAATGAAAAACCCAAATCGGAAAAGTAAATGCATTAAACATTTAGAAAAATATATACCTTAATGACTTCCAAGTAGGAATAGATGCATTTAGTAATACAGAAAAAAAAAAACCACAAACTATAAAGGAACAGATTAAAACAAATTGCTGTTACATTTCTTGAGTGATGTTAAAAAAATAAAAGACACTATACAAAGTTATAATCCAATGGACAGGACTGGGAGAAAGCACTTGTTACACACATAACTAACAAAAAGTTAATATACAAGGTTTTTATAGAACTCCTGCAAGTTAATAAGAAAAAAACAAAAATTGATTTGAGAAGTAGAAAAACGATTAAAAAGTATAAAAGAGATTTGACAGCATTATCAGTGCATTGTAAAAACTCAACAAATCATATTTTACTGTAATTTTTCACAAAAGCTGGAAATTCTAATAATTCTAGTAACTGGAAATTCTGGTAATCCCAACTTTGATAAGGATGTAAAGATACTAGAAACTTCAGTACTGCTAATGGAAATTGAAGTGACAGAAACATCTAAAAAGAGGAATTTGGCAATATATACCAAAGTCAAAGTTGTGTGTAGTGTTGCATCTTGATGTGTACCAGCAAAATGTAGATAACCTAAATATCTTTAATATCACAGTAGATTTAATTAATTAAGGTTATAGTCATACAATAAAATAACAAAGGGGTAAAAATAGATATAGTACAAAAAATTAGCTGCAGATAATGTAGGAATTCCATTTCAATAAAGTTTAAAACAAAGCAATAGCATATACAATTTGTTGATATGCGTGTATATGTTTGTGTCTGTTATGAATGTACAAAATGCACAAAACATTCATGGGCTAATGAACAATCAATTTAGAATAGTCTTTTTTATGGGGGAGTTAAAGTATTAGAGAGGGTTAGTTAATTACATCTACAATGTTAAGTCTATAGCAAAAATTGTGAAAAGTTGAGATTTGATCAAAGAAACTGGGTGGGTGTTTGTTGTAGCTTTCTCTACAAATTTCTGGGTGCTGGCAACATTTAATTTACATAAAAAAATGTTAAAGTCTGTTGAATTTGGAAGAAGCTCAATGTCAGTATAAGTCCTAAATTCAGCACTTGCTGTTAAAATTTAGAGCCTGCCATCAAGTTCTATAAATAAGATAATAGAATGTAGGAATTACACTTAATCCTCTAATTACTCCCAGCTTTAATCAAGCCTTTATTAACATAATGTGTCTAGCTTGGGGTCTTAAAACCTGAGAGGGGATATAGGGAAGAGTGATCAAAACAATGAAAAATAAGTAGGTGATATAAGGAAAGGCAAAGGGGCCTGGGATGACTTATACCAGTTAAAGAAAAGGGTGACTGTGCTGAGGAAGATGCACTTAGTTCTTTTATACTGAAGTCTGAGCTTCAATTAAGATCTAACTAAAATTAACTGGGAGATCCATTGCTATGTAACAAATTATTCTAAAACAGTGATTTAAAACGATAGTAGTCATTTATTTTGCTTGGGAATCTGTAATTTGGCCAGGACCTCAGTGAGGGTGGCTCTTTGCTGCTCTATGTGCTATCAGCTGTGACAGCTCACCTGAAGCTGGAAGGTCCACTTTCTCAGGGAGTCACTCACATACCAACAAGTTGGTGCTGGTTATTGTCTGAGGCTGTGCTAGAATTGTGGCTACCATTCTCAGTTCCTCTCTGTCCAGGTCCAGCCGGGGGGTCAACTGAGCTCAAGCAGGAGGCTGGAGATGGAAATGACACATACACACACAAATGACACACACACACACACACACACCTTTTTGGGCAAAACAAGCAGACACAGCTGCAGCTCTTTATTAGTGTGCAAGCAGGGTTTTTATACCCCTACCCCCACCCCCTGCTCCTCCACTTGGCCAGCCCCCTTGGGCAGCAGCCCTGTCAGCAACTGGTCTCAACCGGTCTGGAAAATCCCAGGCAGCTGCTTTGCTCACATCCTGTTTCTCTGGGTTGTGTTTTCATGCAGCCCTTTGGCCTAGGCCTCCAACACCTTTCTTGTGGGTCTCTGTCCATCAGCTTCTTGAACTTCCCTACACCAGGGTGTCTGGTTTCCAAGAGCAAGTGGCCCACAGGGAAAGTGCGTGGCGGTTTTCTATCCTATTCTTAGAAATCACATTAGAAGTGCCATTTTTACCGAACTCTATTGGTCCAGGTAGTCACAAAGATTTATCCATGTTCAAGTACAAGAACTTTGGGTGGGAAGATATAGTTGCATCCATCTCCATAAAATACAATACAAAAATACAAAAGTTTGACACCACTGACAGCTATTCCCAAATCCTTCTCTAGGTCACTCTATTATTCTCACAGTGCCCAGAAAGAGACCTAACCATCCATGCCGTGTTCTTCTCCAACAAGATTGTCCTTTTTTTTTTTTTTTAACCCATAAAATGATATTTGTTCTAGGAAGCTGTATCTCTTTCTGGAGTCAAATGTATATATGAAATTTAATAATTTATCAAGAGATCTTGAAACATTCACTTCTGTAACCACAACTTAGGGGAAGCTGACCAAAAATACTGATATTTCAGATGTTTTCCTACTTTGAGTTTAGCTAAAATAACATGACGGGACATACATATTTCATATAAACTGGTATCAAGCACATGTGTAATAGGCACCCAGGTGAATTTGGAAGAATTCACAAGCAGTATTTCTCCCATACTCTAGACATTCAAAAAGAATGTAACACAGAGATCAAATCAGATTTTTAAATATTTTTTAAACTCAGAGAAAAACAAGATAGAATTTGAAGTTTTTCTTTGAAATCTTTTCTTTAACCCATTTGACTTGAGGGGTTTCAACAGTCGAAACAGACTGGTACAACAGTCTAAAATGATTATATTTGTCAATTCAAGAATCTGATAGTTGGTTACCCTGTGAGTTGCCATTTCCACTCTATGAACATATTGTCTTCCTCTGTTTTATTAAACGTGGAAAATTAGCAACCCTGTCATAACAGAATGAGCCCTACCATTTATTAAGCATGTTAATTTAGCATATAGGGATGGACACTCAATATAGCTTACTGACCGAAGATTAGTTTGCCCAGGTTTGACCAATTTGACTAAGATTCCTTCTAATAGATTAAACCATTAAACTGTTGAATGTTAACAACAACATTCAAAACAGCGATAGTTCAAGAGAATCAATATATAAGGATTGTTTAGATTAAGAAATGTCCTTGCAAAACTGAAAGTCAGGGATTTGATACTAGATTAGTCTAAAAATGTCTTCACTGAAGTTTCAAACTGAATTTCCTTATACATATGTTTTGATGCAAAAATCCCAGGAAAGTGGTACCAGTGTTCTTAAGTGAATCAACAGGTTCAGTTCTGTATGTGAGGGTCACCTATAGGAAAAAATAAGAAGCTCTTATGTAGTTAGATTATTTTCTAGCTGCTGTGTAAATTAGTGAATAAAATTTAAGTATGAGAGCATTTAAGAATAGGTTTGATGTTGCTGAACAAAGACTTCATGAAGTTTTGAATAGAGCAAATTTAACTAGAATGGTTGATGAGTTTTGTTTTCTAAACCATGAAGTGGAAAAATGAATCCTGACTTACCCCAGAAGTTAGAAGCAATAAAAAGAATCCTTGAGCAGTGCTTAATAAGTATTTAAAACTATAATTACAATCAATAAAATAGATATCCCTAAAAAGTGCAGTCAAAATGAATGTTGGATAAGTTGTAGCAGACTTTAGGTGGTAACCATCTATTTCAAATACTATAATTAGAAAAGCCACTATATGCTAAGAAAATACACAGCAAAGAGATGTAGAATTTTAAAAAGCATCAACTTAATTTACTAATCTTCGGAAATAAGTGTAGGATTAGGTGAAACCTTTATATTTTAGAGGAGTACAAAGTTTATCAAAGTGTTTAAAGATTCCTGATTAAGTTTTATGGCATCTCAAGTCTTTTTGTAAAACCTCACTTCTACTCCCGATGCGCCAAGTAGAATGAAACTAAGTAACAAAGAAAGAATAAAAATTCTATTGAATTTAATAAGTAAACAGACTACCTTGAACTTCTTTTCCAAATGCAGTTAGTAGCTACTAGCTACTTAACATGGCCCTCTGGATATGTGAGGAAGACAAGCTGTTTGTACACCCAGTCATCCAATTCCATCCAACATTCTACTCTCCGATCACAACAGTTTGTCCAGAGAGAGAAATACTGTATGCGAACAAATTCACACTTCTTATATTTTCACAGTTGGTGACAAGAACCCCATGATCACTGTCTCACCACATTTGAATCTGTAAAATTCCTATTTCTTTGAATTCCTCAAAACATATATAGTTTGCCCTATATTATCTTTAAGTAACACATTTAGCAGCATTCTGAAATTATGCTCCACAGAGCTCTAAATTCTCATGATATTAAGAAAATTATTATGACATAAGAGTCTTATGTCAATGCTAAATTAAACAAATTTATTTCTCATCAGAAATTTTTATATACCATATACATTATACATTGTAAGTCTTCTAGGGTATAGTAGCATGTATTATTTCCCATAGTTATTTCAATCATGGAAGCCATTTTGCAAAAATATCTCAATAAACTAGTCACATTTTTTGAAACGTGAATTTAAGGCATTTCTTAAAATATTTTCTGGATACCAACGTAAGCTAAGGGTTTCTTAATGAGAGTTCCTGTCTAAGCTTCTTAGTTAATTCCCTCTGATTCTTATAACTTCTAAATATTAATTTAGAAGTTTATTTCTCCAACAACTATTTATTAAATGCCTGCTATTTTCCAAGCACTACTCTAGGTTTTGGAAACGTGGAAGTGAATAATTTTTGAGAAATTCCCTTTCCTTACAGAACTATAGTCTACTAAGAAGAGGTGTTGATTTATACATAAGCAAATAAATTCCAAGATTATAGATACTGATAACTGATAATAAAAAAAAAGAGCAAAAACAAGATGCTGAGCTAGAGTTTCTTGAAAATGAGAAGAGTGTGGCATTTCAGAAAGGTGATCAGCATAACTCTCTGAGAAGGTAACATTTGAACTAAAAGAATATGAAATGTTCCTCATTGTTTCTCTTTTCTTTTGTATTATTTTTAATCAAAATAATACACATGACAAATGCTTAAAATATACTAAAAATTGTATCATTAAAAACAATTCCTGTTCCAACCCTCTCTTTCCTAGCCACATCCACTATTAATAGCTTGTGATTTTCATTTTCCTCACAATTATCATTAGATGATAGCCATAATGGAAGTTGGTGGAGCAACAATATGGAAATATTCTCAGTCCCTCAACAATCTTAAAGTCACCATATTAGCCCTGAGGTTATCTTTCAAGTAAGAGAAGATAAATGTGTCCTTAAGCCCTGTTATTTGGAGATATCTATTACTTGCAGCCAAACCCAAAGTAATATAGGATCCAGTATTTGCCCCTGGCAAATCAAATGTAAATATTTAGTGTATCGAAGTCAAATGATTTCTTTTATCTCTACAGTTATTTCTCCAAATCACCCTACATTTTAGATTATTTCCTAATTGATTATGACTTCCCTGTTTACATTTTCCTTTCCTAATTCTTTTTTGTTTTCTTAGAAGTATGCTCACTTGACAAGTCAGAAGGCAAGAGAAAAATATCGGATGGCTTCACTATTAGGAGGAATATGAAAGAACAACAACAACAACAAAGAATAAGCTCAAGGAATTGGGCAATTATAAACAAAAGTAAACAAAAAAACTCAACAAGACCAAAAAGCCAGGATAAACCAAAGGGACCATGGGGGGGGGGAGGGGAAGGGGGGAGGGCAAAGATGGTGATGAGGCCAGAGGGTGCACAAGGGACTGAGGTGATGTTGCACGGGTGAAATGGTGGTGGGTACTCCCTGGGGACTACAAATGATGTCAAATATTATTAATAAAAAAAAAAAAGTATGCTCACTTTACCCAGTCAATCATGACAGCAGCTTTTAACCCATTCTATCTAATCTTTGGAATCTATTCCTTACTTCTATGTAAATCATTCTTCAAAGGGAATTCAGAGGTCCTGGCACAATGGCATGTTGTATTGTCTTTTCCTTGAACTCTTTCTTGGCTTAGTTCCACAGTTTCTTTCAGGCACCATTTTTATCTATCATGGATGTTGTCCTCATTTATCCAAAGTACACCATAATTTTTTAAGTAAGAGTGTCCCAAGTCCTCTTATGTTTGCAACGGTTATATTTTTTATCTTATATTTTATAGGCTTTCTTTTGTCTTTGAGATCTCAAATACTGGATTGCTAAATATCTTCCTAATGCTTGTCCCTGTTTTCAACCTGTATTTTCTCGCTGAAGAAAATATGCTTTCTTATTCTCAGTAGTTGAAAGTTCTTGATTCTGTTTAGGTGTACAGATCTTTCTGAACTCATGCATCTCAACATTGGGTGGAATTTTTCAACAATAAATACTTGTTTCTTTTTATTCGGAGCTGGGTAGTTTTCTTTTCTTCTGCTTTGTCTTTGTGATATACCTAGTAGTTAAGACTAAATAACTAAAAGAGTTACTGTATCTCCTAAGTGAAATCCTTTAGAGTTTTTTCCAATAGGTCACTTCTTTCCACTGTTGTGATACAGTTACAGGGCAACCCTAATATAAAATGGGTTTCCCTGACTGGGTCCTCACCTGCACACTCAAAAGACTTTTAAAATAAGCCTCAACTTCAGGAACATGCAACAAAAGTTATTAAAGGGTTTTATTTTACAATAGAAGGGGAATAAAATAGAAAATAACACCAAGGGAAGAGAGGGACACAAATCTGTAAATATCCTACCAGATCTTTCGAGCTGGAATGCAATGGCGCATTTAGAGCTGGCTCTGAGTCAAGGGAGATGGCTCCAAAAGAAGAGAGCACCCAAGGCTCACCTCTCTGGTTTTATAGCCAGCCTGGCTGCTTAATTCCACCCTCAGTTCCCAGTGATCCACTCTTCGATAATCATATTATCGGATTTGTGGTTCTGGAACACTGGTGGTCTGGAGTGGGGGTTGAAGTCCATAAACCCATCTGTGTAATTCATTCAGGACTACCTTTACCCCTAACAATACCTGCCTCAGTGCCCTGCACTGAGGTTTTCTCAGTTAAAAAAAAAGAAGCCCATCAACAGGCTTGTATCATCTGTCCATCTTCCAGAAATTTGTTGAAATACCTTATTCACAGATGGTATCATTCTGTTTTCTTTTTGCTTACTCCTGTGTATTTCCTATACTTTTCTTTTCAGACCTTTGTATTCAGTCTGCCATCTTGCCAGGACACTTGAAGATTACCTTGGATGACACAGTTGAAATAAAACTGCTCTACCAGTTTCTCAGCAATTACGTTTTTAAATATAAGAATAGGTTGTACAACTTAAGTAAGACTAAAACATGGGTATTTAAATAATTTATCACTATAAAATAGGATGCAAAGGGCAAAGTACACACAAGATTTCTTCTAAAAAATGAACAGGATGCTATTCTTCTTTTGCTATTTTTCATTTTCATGTACAATGTAGTTCTTGAACTTCTATAGCTTTAAAAACATTTTTTTTTTCATTTAGGTGATATCTTAAAAGCTTCTCTGTGAAAAAACTTAAATGATTTTCAATAGAGATTTTCCCTATGTCCTTGGACCAATTTCTGATTCTTTTAAGACATGTTACCCACTGTGATATTAACGTATTACTATGAGTTCTAACAGCAGGAGACTGGTTTTTTTCTTCCTCGGGAGAGAAAGAAGGGATATGCCTACACTTCGAGAATTTTCTTGACATCTAGCTTATCCTCTTGGCAGTATAAGTGCTATGGAAATATTTCTTCACATTAGTGTGCTTTAATGAACTCATGGATGTAGAAACAAAACTTATTTCTATATATTTACAATTCATAACTAGCTCATAAATGACTAAAATATATTTATTCAATAAATATTTGTTGTGAGCACTACATTTTGTCCAAAGATACCACAGTAAACAAGAGGTCATGCCTTTGAGGAGCTATAAGATCTAATAAAAGGATACAAATAAGTAAGTAGTAGATTTCAAAAAATGTGGATTGTTATTATAGTATAGACATAAGCGTATAAAAGGTATAGTGAGTGCCAGCAGAGAGTTTGAGAGACAGCTTCCTGAGGAGTTGACTCCTAGACTAAAAGACAAAGGATCAGAAAAAATTAGCTCAATCATGTAGCAATCAAAAAAGATAAACTCATGCAATTTGCAGCAACATAGATGGAGCTAGAAGGGATTATTCTCAGTGAAATAAGCCAGAAAGAAAAGGAAACATATCGGATGATTTCACTTATAGGAGGAATGTAAAGGAAACAAATAAGGGACTAAGGGAAAAAAAATTAGTGACAATAAATTAACAGACAAAATCAACAGACAACGATAAATCTGAGACATTCCCTAGGGGAGGAGGAGGGAAAGGGAACAAAATGGGTGGAAAGAGCACAAGGGACTATGGTGATGGTACACAGGTGAATCGGTGATGGCAATTTCACAGAGATTAGAAATATACACTGTGCAAAAATTTTAAAAAATGTAAAATATATATAAAATCAAAAAACAAAAACAAATTAGCTCAATTAGCCAGGAGAAGGAAATTGAAGTAGATGAAATCAAAGGAAGAGTGTAGGTGTTTGGAACAATATGTATGAAGGTGGCACAAAGCTGACAAGAGATGAAACTGGAGAAGGCAAAAACTAGATTCAAATTTATTTGCAGTATACTATATTAACAAAAATGAACATTCCCCTGAAAGAAACATAAAGGAACAGATACCTCATACAATTTCTGAGCAAGTTTTGACTTTTATTTTTCTCATGGATCAAGTAATAATGCAACAAATTTTCACTACAGATTTACTGAGTGCAAGATGTCCGATATTTAGCAGGTAGGAAATAACAGCATTCAACCTGGGGAATCTGTGTGAAAACTGGTCAAAATATTTGGAACTCCTGTGTATTCTAATAAGAAGGGAACATATACAGAAGGAATATGGGGTGGTAGAAAATAAAACTAAGAAGTTATTTTACATTCTAATGCCATAGTAAGAATTTGGACAATAAATATGTTATTCAAGATTTTGGAGCAAGGAAGAGACCTAATTATACATGCCTTTTACCCAAAATGTGTATTCCTACTCTACTATATTGAACATACCAGGAAAGATAGTGCTTAACTTGAAGCAATTTAAACGTTGCTTCTATTTTCATTAATTAAGGACTGGCTATCTAAAGAGCCACTATGGCTAGTTTTAAATATTGATATTGGAGACTACTACTCAGCATACTTTCCAAATTAATTCAAATTGAACATTTATTCAACTTACCCTCAAGGAGCTCACAGTCTAAAGTTACAACAAAAATAATTTTCAGAAGTCCCTATCATATTTTTCTCTGTTATTGTGAAATTGAACAGGCAGCAAATCTTAAGGTTAAACCCACAGTTGTTTCTATATTTCTCCTTCGTTTTCTTGGGGCTTCTCATGTGCTAATCAAGTTATGTTAAAGGCAATGGTTTAAGTCAATCCATATCCCTTCTCCCACAGAAAACCTTAAGACTTTATCTCCTGGAAACCAAAAAAATCCTTCTATCTCCTCTTCATAAACAGGAGCAAATACAGGTTATGTTCATTTGGAGGCTTTACTAATTTGAGGAGAGGAAGACTCTTTAAGATAATATACTATAAAATTACACATATAGATTCCCAACTTTTCTGCTAGGGAAAACTTGGAATGTGTACTTAAAAATAAAGGTCAAAACTTTAATATTCTCATGGTAAATTCTCCTTTCAAGTGGAGCAAATATATAAGCATATGATGTACTTGCAAAAGTTACAACAATACTTAAACCTACAATGACCACCTAGGTATAAAAATCTATCAGAAACGAGGAGGTCTTTATAAGACCCCTGCTTTTTGCTATAATCACCCACATTTCTCAAAACCTTGACTTGTCAGAGGGAGTAGCTCTCATCTGAATATTCAACACAGAAAAATCTTGTCTGTGTCTATTCACACTCTCTCTCCCTGTCTTTTAATTATTTTTCTTATCCTAAATTCCAGCCCCAACACTTTGGCAATGAACCTTTGCTTCACATATGTCCTTTCAATAGGTTCTATGTAGAGTTAGGCCATTTTCTAATGCTACATAGCTAAGGCAATAAGGTAAATGAGATGTGCTTTATCAGGTAGAAAAAAAGAAATAGCAGGGGAATAAAAACTGTTTGGGGCAGCGTCCTGAAAAGTCTGATTCTGAAGCCAATGTTGGCTGCTGCATTTAGCTGCCTAGTTCTGTGGAAACCAGTTGTGTGACTCTTGCAGATAAAAGGCTGTAGACCTCTGGAATACAAGCAAGTAGCACCTCATTATACAAATAGAAGCAACTCAACTATGCATGCCCTCAAACTGAGCTCAGTGTTCTGCTGCATTTCAAAAATATCCATCTGTTCCAAGAGAAGAAACAGGAAGTTTTGTTAATTATCTCTCACAACCCACTAGTTAGTTTCCAGAAAAAATCACTAAAACCATCTTTCCTGAATAAATTTAACAAGTAAGTTACAAGATGCAGCACAGTAGATAAACCTTACATTTCTCCTTGTAAATGAACCAAATCTATCAGCTGGCCAATTGCACACTCACTCCTTCTAAGCCCCATCCCATGTCCTCAGCACCCAACAGACAATTATTTTCTGTACATGACTGTTTTTCATATGACAAAATTGATTAACAAAGCAATATCACACTAAGTGTATGCCAAATACTAGATATGCATGCACTTGAGAGATACTTTCTGATTTCTTTGCATAAAGGACAATTTTTCAGGATTCTATTAAAACATGTCATACCCTTAGACAAAATAAATTCATGGGAAATATTTTGTTGGTGGCTATCAGTCATTCAAGTAGTGATCTCTAAAACATCTTCCCCAGTTCAATGATGTCTTCACTAAGATTCCATGCCAGAGTGCTATAATGGTATTAAAAATATCCACACACCCAGTTGGACTTCTGCATCATTTTATAAATTGTTGCCAATTATGCCAATAAAGCAACTTGGCCAATGATTGCTTTCTTAGTTACACACTCAGCTGTTCTTCAACACTGTGCTTTCCTCAAATATTTCAACCATGGTGTAGTTTCCTAAAACCCTGATGCTTTACATTCCCCCCAAACAGATATATATACATCTCTTGGTGAGAAAAAGTATTTAGGAATTCATTGAGTCATTAATTCCATCTAACTATTGGGAGGAAAACCAAATTTGTGAAGACTGTGGATTGTGAAAGATTTTTTTTTTCTAAATAAAAAATAGGGTTTTTTTTTTCCTTTTATATGTATACTCTATCAATTCAAATTAATCTAGCAATTACTTTCTGAAGTGTACAGTTTTTTGAGTTTACAAGATGTAACAAATACTTGGCATCATCACAGCAATTGGCAGTTAACTAATGTCACTCCTTCACTAGCAAAGAGAAGCATAATATTATGGAAACTTAGAAGCAATCAGCTCTTATATTTTTAGTAAAATTTAAATATATGCCAAACTTGAATTTGTCTTTAATCAAATACCATGGATCTGGCTGTTGATCATTATTTCAATATTAACCACCAATCCCAGTTGGGAAACAAGTAATAAGACTGGAAAAGGCATCAGTATTGAAGTCAATCAGATTTGGGTTCAAATCCCAACTCTACCAACTTTATAGGATTTGTCTATTAATTCAATCAGCAAACATGCAATGTACAGCTACTCAGCTGCAGATACAGTGGTGACAAGTCCTATGACCAAACTTCATAAAAGTTAGGTTCCTGGATGGGTAAAAGAAAATATACATATAAAGGAATAAGATAATTTCAGTTAAGTCTATAAAGAGTGGGCAGAGTGAGATTTAAGGTGAGATAATATGCTTAGATGGTTCGGACCTCCAAAAAGGTAAATACTATCATTATTATTGTTACTAATGTTTGGTGCACTAAGCTCTTATAACTGATCCAATATCTATAAAGCCAAAAGAAATTAATTCCTCAAAATTGTGGATAATTTCCACATAATGCCAGAAAAATATGTTTATGTACAGTGCTACAACTGAGTTTTGCCTTATATCCTCATAGATATAGACATTTACACTTAATTTTAAATGCCCATTAATGTATCTTTATATTTTAAATACCCATAATAAAATCCAGCATTAACAGGTGCTCCACAAACCTTGTGGCTATGCAATAAAAATTTATATTGATAAAGTGTCAATGTGTTCATCTGGGTTAGTTATAAATATGCAACTTCTCTATATTATCAATACAAAAATGTTCAAACATATAGATAATATCATAATTGTTGCACCACTGTACTTTGAATTAAGTGTTCATATTATGCTTTCTAAAGTAGCAGCCTAAACCTTTTAATTGTACTAAGCATAATCAAATTCATAAGTATCCTCTTAACATTTAACTTAAATCACCCCTGCGTGATAACCAACTCAATCATATTACTTCATAATCATTGCCCTAATATTTACTAAGGCCTAAGCTACTTACTCTTCCAAACAATAAAAATGTGTGCACACCAAGGAAGCAACTTTCAAATACAATTCAAATCACATAGACAAAACCTTGGAGCTATAAAAGAGAAAAACTTTTTTTTTCTAATTCAGTAAGAAATAATACTAATTAAAAGAAACCATCTTTATTATTTAAAAAATGCTTGTTATCTAAAAATAAAATGAAATCTTGCCAATATGGATTGTTACCTTCTCTCTCTGTATTCTTTGAGATCCAAATAGAAAATAATTCATCACCCTTCCATATAAATATCTTTCTCATAAAATAAAAAATATTTTGGCATCAAATAAAAATTAGACTAAAACCCAAAATATAAAATACAATCCATGAGTCTGTAGTGATATATTATTGAATAAATAAATGAATGTGACACAAATCTCCCACTCAGCAAAACTTCCAATAATTTTGTAAATACTCTTCCCATATAACACAACCAATTCTTGTATAATGATTTTGGAGTCTGCCACTGTACTGTGCTGATACTGTTTCTCATCATTTTCAGTGGTGTCTTCAGGGGTTTCTATGTATATTATCATGTCATCTACAGTCGCATAATTGCTTCTTTAAAATTTGGATTCCTTTATGTCTTTTTCTTGCATAACTGCTTTAGCTAGGAGTTCCAATACTGTGTATACTAGTAGTGCTGAAAATGGATCTCCTTCTCTATATCTCATCCTACAGGAAAAGCTTTCAGTTTTTTGCCATTGAATATGATGTTAGCTGTGGTTTTATTATGTTGATGTATGTTCCTCTCATCCCCATTTTTTTACTTTTTGTCAGAAATGAATGTGTTAAATCTTATCAAATGCTTCTTCCACATCAATTAAGATGATCATGATTTTTTTTTGAGAGAACAACACTGTAGATTGGTTTACAGAACTGTATAGGATCATGATTTTTATTTTTCCTTCTGTTGATATGGTATATTATATTGATCCATTTATGGATGCTGAACCAACCTTGTGTGCCTGCAATAAATAGCATCGGCCATGATGTATCATCCTTTTAATGTATTGTTTAATTCAGTTTGCTATGATTTTCTTGAGGATTTTTACATATATGTAAAAATTTGTCTGTCATTTTTATTTTTATGTGTGATAGCTTTATTCAAGGTCATCAAACATAGGAAAAGCCTGAGAAGCTGTCACAGACAAGAGGAGCCTGAGACACAGTGACTAAATGTAATATGGCAGCCTGGGTAGAATCTTAGAACATAAAATACACATTGGGAAAACATTAGAAATTTCAGTAAAGTATGAACTATATCTTAAAAAGAAAACACTGTATATTGTCAAATCACCCGAATTCTTTGAAATGAGCCTAAGTGAAACTGTTCTTATTCATTGATGTTCTTTTTTCCTAACACAGGTTATGTGATAACTCAACATAAACACACAATACCTGAGAAGCTGCATTTGAGAATAGCATCAAAGTTATCAACACTATCTTTACTAATTTTTTTAAGTTTGTTAGTTTAAATAACAATGGTTACATTAATTAGTGATCCATTTAGAGAAACAAAAAAAATACTCAGGAATTCCAATTACCCCTTAGGAATTATTCTCCTGTAGAACTCTTTTTTTTTTTTTTTAAGATTTATTTATTTATGCATACAAGCACTGGGGTACAGGCCAGAGGTGTAGGGGGGTGAGAGGATTCACCACAGAGAGCGGGGAGCAGAACAGACAGATCAACAGAAGCACACTGCTGAGGGAAGCAGCGGGCACAGCAGGAGAGGTCTGCTGCACCATGTGGGTCCCCGCCCTGGCCGGCAGCAGGGATCGAACTCGTGCTGCAGTGGCTGCGATTTGCCTCGTAGTGCGTTGCTTAACCCACTGCGCCACCAGGGGAGGCCCTTGTAGAACTCTTTTTAGTGTAAACCCTTACAGTGAAACAACACTATTAAATATTGGCAAGTTGTTATTAAAATAGGGTCCATTCAAAGTAGTTAATAATCAGAGTGTTAATAAGTATTACTAAATAGTTAATAATTTCATCTGACAGGTAACTTGACCCTTCTACCTAAGGGTCAAGCATGAAATTTGAAATTTCACCATTGGGAAGTCATTTTCCTATTTTGAAGCTTTTTATCATCAAAACACTTTTATTAAATCGCAAATAACCCTCCAAAAAAGGCAATATAAACTATTTTCAGCTAATCTTATTGGACCTTGAATGACTATAGCTGGGAGCAAAAAAGGAAACACTTTGAAAGAGAAATGGGGCACTAAAAGAAGAAATAAGGGGGACCAAGAATAAATACTACCTTACTTTACAGCTTTACTGAGAGTCAACTCTGCACCAGTTTTTCCAAAAAGGCTACTCTCTTTTCCTTTCCTATATGTCATTGTAGTGCCCTCAGGCCTCTAGGACATTTCATGGAATATAAAGACATTTCATGGAACATCATATGTTTTGTAATTCCATTGTGGTTCTAACATAGAGTCTAATTATTTCTCTGGAATTGATCTCTTCCCAATTGGACTATTTTTATTCTTACTTGGATCACCTTGATTTCTACTGCATAATGCCAATGAAAATATGCCTAGAGATATCTTTGATACAAATTTTAGTCCTAGCAGATCATGGACTTGTACAAATATAACTGAAGCTCTAATATGTGCCCTTATATTTACAGATGTCCGTGCAAGTTGAAGATGTGAAAATTACTGGAAACCTATTTACAGCAGCTGAAGCAAATTATGGCTGGAGGGCTCATTGAAAACTAAAAAAGGTAAAGGAAAGGAAGTAATGAAACAACCAGCTCCAGGCAAACCATATGTGCCATCCCAAATCTTTATTAATGGAGACATAGCTGCATGTTAAAAGGAATTTAGTTCCTAAGGCACAGATCTCAATTGTATCATGCACCGATAATAACATTTTATTTTCAAGGTTAGTTACAAAATAATTGTACAGTGATTTAGAGGTAGTTTCTAAGGTGACCTTATACTCACGTGTTTGAAAGCCCTCTACATTATGTTACCACATAATGCCCAAAAATCACAGTACTTTTTGAAATTTTATAAAGTCTACATTTTATTTTGCCAATGTTAGAAAATGCAATTATTTACAAAGAATATTCAAAATAGTTGGCATATATATCTTGACTAAAACTGAGATTTTTTTAGCAATTATCACAAAAGTATCTTTTTTCCCAAGTCAGCAGTTACCAGAAGGGAAAAGGGAGAGGGAGGTGGGGAGGCATATTTCAAGCATAAGGGATCAACTGCATGATAAAAGGTGGAATTAGACATTTAGTGGTGAACTTTAAGTATTATATGCACAGATGTTGATTTACAATGATGCACACCTGAAAATTATATAATGCTCTAATCCAATGTTACTTACCAAAAAAATTGTAAAGCTATCTTCTAGTATTAATAATAATTTATATGGAGGGAGACAGAGTTCCATATATATGAAACGTAGACCAGAGAATGTGGCATCTCTGAACAAAAATGAAGTAATTTTCTGCTCAAACACCAAAAATGATCCCTCAAGTAAGTAAATCATGCGCAATCTCTTATCAACATACAACAACAGATGCAAAACAGACTATACAACAGTATGTCATAAAGGTCAGTTTGACCTCATCAAATTTTAATGAGTAGAACTGTGACTCGTAAGTTTTACTGAATTCTTTAAGCTGATTTCCCATCTCAGACTTTCTCTCCCCAGATATTCACATTTGCAAAGTTGGTTCAGGGAAAAATAAAACACATAAATATCAATGTGAATGACAGTTGGGCCAAGAACTAATACGTCTTTTACTCACCATGATTTCCTTCTGAGCCTCAAACCAATCCACATGCCTAGTTCCCTCTGGTTAAATGTTTTAGCTCTCTGAGTGGTTGTTCCACAGGTGAAAACAAAACCAAAATTGCCAAATGTCTTTTAAACTTACCCAGTCATTGACTGTAATTACACTTCAAGGTGTTTATTAACTATAGTTCACTACCATCTTAAATTTAAATAACATTGAAAAAGATACAGAGTACCTAATTATGCTTTTATGAGTAAATATTATGATATTACAGTAAAGTATTATATCATAGTTATAATATACTTAATTTTATATAATTCCTATAATAAAATCCTACTGAATCGGGTTTTTTGGGAGCACACCCAGAGTCCAAGTAGCCTCCCAGGCAGGCTCTTTCTCAGTTCTTATCTTCAGTGAAAGAATTCAAGGACAAGACCAAAAATGCAGAAAGGCAAGAGATTTAATGATAGGTAGGTAGAAAGGACAACAGGAAAACTCTCCCAGCACAGAGAGGTCCCAAGTGTGTAACCACTGAGATGGTGAGAAGCAAGTATTTATAGGACTACAGTGGGAAAGGAGTGGGGAGGTTGGCCATTGAGTGTTTCCATGTTGTGTGTTTTGCTGATTGGCTAGGCCTGCTGGGGTCTCCTAGGCTACAGAGGTCCACTGAATTTTTCCACATTATTCACCCTACTTTTCCAAAACGAGCTTTGACCTGTTGCCATTATACTATTATATTGGTGTTCTAAAGATTCCATTTTTAATTAAATGTGGAGTGGGGGCACCCTCTTCATCTGCGATTGTCTCCCAATCAGGCTGCTAAATGAACTTGGGGTTTGGGGCACTCATTTCCTAACTTCCTCCTTCACTAATATTATTTGTATTATTCTTAGTCACCAGATCTACTTTTCTATCCACCATATCTGATGTGTGCTTGTTATCATTCCTTATCATTACCGATAATTTAGAATGAAACTTCAGAATTTGGCCCTGTCTTCTGTTTTCAGAAGAGGAACCAGCTGCTCTTTGATTCCTCCAACTGCTAGTGATCAAGGTTGCTCTAAAACATTTGAGGATACCAGCTCAAAATCCACCAGTCGCTAATCATTCTTATACATGTCTCTCTGGAACACTCCATTACCAAGGCAATAAAAAATGATGGTGCTTTTGAGTACAGCATCAGTATTTATATACTGTAGATAGTTTTACAGTTGAACATGTTATTATGTTTATGCCTAGCAGTTACAGCAATGTTCCCTGTTTAGTGATGACATACTATAGGAGAGTACGCACAGTAAACTGACTAGAGATGATTCACGCTCCTATCCTCATGAGATCGACAGTCTGACACTAAAAGTCCTATTAGCAATAACATTAAACAATCCTTTATATACTATATCCTCTAGGATTAAGATAGTTGATGAGGTCAACTAATTCAAATATTAGACTGCCTCACAATTATACTAACCTCTTTTTCTTATTCAATATGTTGAATTTCAGTGTGTGTGGTTTTAATTATTTTGCATTATTAAATGTTTAACAAGTACTATATATAAATTATGATAGCCTCAGAAGATTTAACCATGAAGTGATCACTTAATTCCTCAGTCATATAATTCCCTTAGTAGGTCTCTTAAAGTTCTCTCAATTTCTTTTTATTTTTTTTCCCCCTCAATGTGTGTGGTACAGAAATCTTTCAACACATGGGATGCACCTATCAGAAGTTTCATTACTCTGTTTTATTAAAAGCATGGAGGGTGTGATTTCCAATCCTTTATAATTTCCGGATTTACTAATTAAATTGCTTCAATCGTGTCAAAGGCACTTTTTATCACTTAGAATATTAAAATCAGCCGTTTTTTGAGAACAAAGTCAATCAGAAAAAACTCTAAAAGCATGAAAAAGTGTTTCCTGTGTTCAGATGACTTAAAAGGAACTCAAAGGAAATTCACCAAATTTAAATAAAAATTCATTATCCGAAAGAAAATAAGCCTGCAAATTAAAGCCACAGCAGCCAGTACCCTGAGTATACGCCTATGGTAAAAGGCAGTCACATAGGGAACATAGTCTCCTTCTCTTCTTATTATCTTTTACCCATGCCCCTCAATCTGTGTAGATGCACAGTAAATTCACTGGATGTGGTCATCGAACAAGATGTTTTGATTATTGTGTTGGCTCAGGAAGATAGTATTTAAACATTTTCAAACACATGTATATGGCAAGCATGGTCCAGTGTATTTTATATTATTTAGTTCTCCCAAAGCCTGCAAGGTAGGCACTGTTATGTCCATTTTGTAGATGCAGAGACCAAGGATGAATGAAGTCACATAACTCTTCTGCAGTCACTGGGCTAGCAAATAAAAACCTATGATTAAAATCAAGGTGTTGATGCCAAAATCCTTACTGTTTGATTTACCCTGATGAACATATATAACTTTCTCTAAAAATCACTGCTGTCCAGATAATTAGAATATGATAAAAAGACAATTTTGGATGAGGAGAAAAATAATTTATTCTCTTTGAAGAGTCAAGCGATGTTTAAGAATTTTGTCATGCCTTAGGGTCATCCTTAGACACATTATTCTTCCTTTTATTATCATTATATCAGAAGTGCCAATTATCAGAGATTTACAATTTGTGGAAAGACAAGGAATATATCTGTACATATACATTCTTTCTAGAAGAACATGACAAATTTCAGACTTCCAAGACTATCTAAGTAAGCACTTCATAATTATATATTAAAGTATGATTTCTCATTAAGCATGATTATACAGGGCTGCTTGCACATCACCCTCTCATGAATCTTTAGAACTAATTCAATGTGCAGAGTGTGGCATGCCCATCATCACACTTGCCCTTTAAACTCTGTGACACATGAGGTCCAAGTATAACATCTAAAGCCCTAGAGAACTACTGCTTTTAATCCCTAATTTGGGAATGATCTCAAATTTTCCCTACCATTATCCAAAGGAAAAGATTGTTTCACTTGTGTTTCCATTTTCTCAGGCTAAAGATAACCCTGAACAATGTCACTTAAGACCATAAAGACAAATATTGTCCAGCTCCCCTAGACAGAATACAGATTTTTAAAACCATCTTTAATGATTGAGATTTTTCTGACCCAAAATAAAGATTCTTTGACTATAGACTTCTACTACTGGCTTTGAGTGAAAGAGATATTTGAAAGAGAATGAAGGCTTAGGTCTGCATTTGGATGAGTGTCTACCTCACCAAGCTGACCCTGATTTCCCCCTAAACTTGCATCTCAGTGGACACCTGTCCCTATGCCAAACACAAATCATTTTTATGTTGGCATCTTTGTATTTTTGTGTTGTTACTGGGTACTAGAATTGGCAAACTGATAAGGCAAACAATAATAATTACAATGTGTAATTAACATTTTGTGTAATTCACAATAATGTGAATATTCACAGTTTAATCTACATCTATGGATGTTTACTCCCCAACTCCATTTTAAATGACACAGATACTGCCATAGATGGGAAATCTTAAGTGACTTAGGCAAAATATGTCAAATAAAACCTTCTGATAAATAAAAACTTCATAAAATATTTCTCCTTTGATAATTGTAAAAACTACAAAATATATAATTGTTGATATTAGAAAAAGTATATGATCAGATTTATTAGTGACCAGGAGGTGCAGAGAAAACAAGCAAACTTGAAGCACTGCATATAACATGAAACTTAGGATACATTTTAAATTTCAATGGGTAGAACTATTAGGGAAGAAAGAGTGACGATTTACAAAACCAGGGAAATTTTTTAGTTTGCTCAATCTGCCATAGCAAAATACCACTAGAAATTTATTTTCTCATGATTTTAGAGACTGGAATTTTGAGATCAAGATGTTGGCAGAGTTGGTTTCTCCTGAGGCCCCCTCTCCTTGGATTGTAGATGGTCATCTTTGACCTGAGTCTTTATGGATTTCCTTCTCGACCTGTCTAAATTTCCTCTTCTGATAAGGATGCCAATGATTGGATTAAAGTCTACCCTAATGACCTGATTTTAAATTAAATGCCTCTTTAAAGACCATATCTCCAAATACAAGCCATATCCTACACAAATGCATATTTATGATACAAATCACATCCCAAGATACTGAAGGTTAGGATTTCAACATATGTGCTTGGGAGAGAGTGAGCATATAAATTCAGGAGGGGACAAGGGGGCTGGTGAAGGAGGGGGGATACATCTCAGTCTATAACACAAAGGATATCAAAAACATAATCCCATTCCAAAACTGCTCATGTCCTCAGATGAATTCCTTTATGAATGATGCAGAGGGAAGTGACCCATTGTGGAATGAGACATTAAGACCTGAGGTACAGATACCCAAGATGTTGCCATGGTTACATGAACAAAGGCAATTTTCAAAGCAGCCTGAGTCAATGGGACCATAATTTAATCATAAAACAATAAAAATTGTGAGGTTTAATATAAATTTTATAGATTTTTAAAGATGGTGCATATCATCTTATACTCAAAATTTGGTTATCAATATATATTCCAGCTACTTTCACTCATTCATTTTAACCTATGTTTATTATTGGGAGCCTATCACATGCTTTACTGCCATCAAAGTCTAAATAATTGCCAGTATTTTTCTTTTTCATGAACAATGCCTGTTCAGAAGTCACCCCTTTGGCAAGTCATTGTTAAATTAGCTTGTCTTTTAATTATTTAGTTACTTTTTCTAGTTTCTATCAAGATTAAGCAACATAGATTGTTTAGTCAGTTTTCAAAAGCAATTGTTTCATATATATGAAACAATTATACATACATATGTATGCCATCGCCCTTTGTAGTCAAAAACACCATGGTTAAAGCAAAGATTTCCCAGGTGCTTCCATGTATTTAGAATAGTAATTATTAATGGGTGTCCTTTTCTCAGTGGCAATATTTGGGTTAGCAACAATTACTATTAAAATCTGGAGCTCCCAGCGGTGCCATGAAATTTACACTCAGATTGTGACAATTAATGACACTGAAGATTCTTATCTGACTTTTCCCTTAGCTCTTACTTTGAATAACATCTCTACACAAATAACAAAAGGATGTCTATATATCAAGGCATCCTACTGAAGAAGTTTATCCTTATTCTAAAAAGAAGTTGTAAACAGACAGTCATGACTAAGTGAGGTCCTTCCAGGCTACAACTGGCTGCTGGTAATTCTGTGTCATAGGTTTTCAGGTAGTTAAATCCAATTTTCAAAATGTCATCTTCAAACACCAAAGCTCGGTAGGAAAATTGCAAAACCCACAAAGGAAGAAATCACTATAATACAGATTGTCTCTGTTCATTCTTAATGGACTTCTATTACTCAAACAGACTATGTAACTTGGAAAGTCTTTCTCTGCATCAAAATTGCAGAGTGGTTTGAATATAACACAGATGCCATGAAAAGCAAAGATGGACATTTTTTCAAATTGAAAACATGTAATGGTTGCCTAGTACAGAGATAAAAACTTGGCTGATGAAGTATCCCAAATTGACTTGTAAAACTCTTGCAAAACAAACAACTTTTCATTGCATATCTCATTTCTCATCTCTAGTGTTTGGCAGTAAGCAATCTTTCTTTGAAGAGCTGGTCTGATGAAGAAAGACTTTACTGCTCCATTTCATGGAAACCATTGTTTGTGTCTCAGAGTTCAATGAAAACTGAAAATTAGCAGAAAGCAAGAAGAGCTAATATGCAAGAAGTTTCCAAAGATCCTCTAGACATTATTAATCAGTCATATAAGAGCATTGCCTGTTCTCCATGGAGTCTTTTTCTTAGAAGAGAAGCAAGTCTGGCATCGCCAGCAAATGTCAATGCCATGCAGAGAGAATAGATAAATTTAGAGTGAATGATTTCTCAGTTAAATAGAGACCAACAGTGAGTTTATAATAAAACAATTTGCACACAGTTTGGAATATGACAATGGTAATTGTTCTTATGTTGAAAACAAATCTTCCCGATGTGTGCTTGTGGCAGAGCATGTCCTAATATAGCCCTTCCCACACTTGTACAGTACTGGGAAGGCCATTCAATATTTATGACACTTGCCCAGCTTACCCAAGAGCTTGCCAACTTGGGAGGCAAGATTGCACACAAGAATTTTCAGACTCTTATTTTGAGCTGGAAAGATAGCAAACGTTTGAAAGCAAAGAAAGAATAAGATGTCTTTTCATCTTCAGCTGGTGGTTGATATTCTTGTTTTCTGGAAGTCCTGGAAAAGTTTTAATCTTACCAGAGCACTGACTGTCAACCTGGTGGCACAATGAAACCACCTGAGGATCTTTAATAAATTGATGTCTGGGATCACCCGCAGAGAATCTGACTGAAGTGAATATTTATGTGGTCAGGCATTGGCATTTTTAAAAGCTCTCCAGTGATTTTCAAGAGCAGACAAGTTTCAGAAAGAATTTTTTAAAAAAGAGAAGGAATCTCTCAGGTGGCATTTTGTCATTTATGGCTATAAAAGTTAAAACTATCTAAATAGTTAATATCCCATTTTTACTAGAATCATAGCAACTGCTACAATCACTATAGGAAGTGTGGAAAAACAGAATATTTTAACTACAAGGGTCCCAAGTGATCACTTACTCCAGGGATTCTCCAACCACGGTTCTTGGACTGATAGGGTCCTTTAGATGGAAATAAGAGTTATGTACATTTTCTGAGCAGAGAATTCTAGAGTCTGTCAGTTCCTAAAACAAACTTCTGTCCCTCCAAACATTAAGAACCATTTATTTAGGTGATCTAAATCTCTTAATGTACAAACAATGAAACTGAAGACCAAAATGAAAATAGAATATATCCCTCACACTCCCCTTCAGGACATCTCAGGACAAAGCCCATGAAGGCCCACATGGTTCTGAACAAAACTGATTATAAAATCCCAAACAAAAAAAGAAATGGATCTCTAAACTGACTAACATTTTAATTAAATCAAGATTTCAACCAGGTAACTGAAGTTTAAAGAACCATAAAAGTGGTAATGTTTTGAAGATTTCTCTAGACTTGACAAAGACTTCCACAATCACAGAGAATGTGTTCCCTGATGAACTTTGCCTCATAGATTTATCAGTTCAAGTATAAAGTCAGGAAGAGAGCTTATGACAGCCAAGGCCAAGCAGACATTATCTAGTGCTAGCAATATAACATCAATTTGATTTCTCCAAAATTTAAGTCATGTTTAATTTGTATTAATTCATAACCTTGAAGTGTTTTCCTATGTATATTCATTGATCATGATTTCATTGTAAGTGTACAACCAACCATTCATGAAGAAAAGATTCCCTCTGGGACATTACTTATGTGTCCATATATCACTTACATAGCACAGTACAACCTTGGGTGGTAGAAACCAGAGAGAGAAAACTTTTGGTTGAATAAAGACCCAGCTCTAGGCAGTCAGCCTGTTTAAGTCACTACAGGAAAGAGCAAAACTTCATTTTTTTATTTGTATATTTTTCACATTGTTGTTCATTCTCCTCTCAGATGTAATCCCCATAAAATTACCACCACCAAGACACCCATGAACCATCACAATAATCTCTTATGCTTTTCCCTCTCCTGTTTTGATCCCTTCCCCCCACCCCACTCAAATTTATATTTTACCTGCTGTTTTTGTCTCTCTCTTTTTTTTTCCTGATCCCTTGTTTGGTTTCCCTATGTTCCCCCTATAGGTGAAACCATCAATATTGTTCTCTTTCCTTCTGACTTATTTCATGGAGCATGATCCCGTCCAGCGCCATCCATGTTGCTGTGAAGGGCAAGAGTTTATCTTTTTGATTGGTGAATATTATTCTACTGTGTATATATACCACATATTTTTTTATCCACGCATCTGTTTTGGGGCATTTAGATTGTTTCTATAACTTAGCTAGTGTAAATAATGGAAAGCAAACTTTATATGATAATTTTTGTTGTTAGCTGTTAGTGAGACGATTTGGGATACTTCTAATGTCTGATCTCCAATTTCTGATTCTGGCATATACTAGCAGAATTTTTAAGAAGTTCAGCTCTAATAGTATAAATAATATTAAAGTATACAAAGAACTCAGTATTAATATTCAACTATTCATATACAGAGAAAGCCATCAAGCTAAACAGGCATAGGTTAGCAAGTCTGGGATACTGGTGTCAAGTCTGTGTCCAGCTGATTACCATATTACCATGATATTTTACAACTATAGCACAACAAAATGAGTATGGGTTTGGCTCAAACTTAGGTGTAACTCCCAGTCCTGGCACTTATTTGCTGTGTAACCCAAGGCTAAGTCTTTAAACTGTATGTCTCAATTTCATTTCTATAAAATAAGTTAATCACACTCCCACTAGAGTGTTAATGTGTTAATATAAAATACCTAAAACAGTAGTCTGAAGATTATAGGTACTCAAATTCACCTTCTTTTCACTACCTTCTAAAGTTCATGATCTTTCTATTAGACCAAGTAATTCTCAGAACTTTTCCTATTACTCTTCTTCATCTTACCACCACTAGTCAAAGACAAGCTTTTTCTAAAATTCCTTAAGTCATTGCAGACACACTTGAATAGTCTTTGATCTTTTGAATGTTTTTTTAGATGAACTTTATATTATATTAATCACTGAAGCTTTTAAAATCCAAAGCAGAAAATGTTGCATTGATGAATAAAAGAAATTGAACACTTTTCTTCCTGTGTGTTTTGAATTCTTACTCCAATTATAATAGTAAATCAAAAATCAATATCATGAATCAAAAAAAGGAAAGGGGAAGAGAAAAGAGTCAAATATAAGAAAAACATTAAGAGACATTTAGAAGAAAGAGGGGTATTTTGGCACCTAGTCACAATTCAGAGTTGAGGTTTATAAAATGGTTCCCAGTTAACTCATTCGTTCAACTAAATGTTCTCTGAACAATGAATTAATATGAAGTTAGATTATTTATGGTTGAGTAAGGGGTTGAATATCTGATAGTTTGTAAGATACCACTTCGGTCTCTAGAAGTATTTTTTTAACATCGTGCAAATGTAAAACTATTCTGTAAAAATATAAAGACATTTGTGATTTTATTTAATGAATGACAAAAACATTAAGGATTATACTTATTCATAAATGGAGAATTGGAACAGCTTAGTGAAGTAGGCCTTGAACTGAGGTCAAAATGATTAGAAATGTCAATGTAGAGGATTGAAGCCAATAGAGACAGCAAGTATTGAATGGAGAGTTTAAAGCAAAGTCATGTACACCATTGGTTGGAATATAAATTGGTACCACTATGGAAAGTAGTATGGAGATTGTTCAAAATTTTAAAAATCTAAATTCCATATGACCCAGTTATCCTACTGTTGGATATTTGCTTGAAGAAAATAAAACCACTAATTTGAAGAGCTATGTGTGTACACACACACACACACACACACACACTATACCCATTTCACTGCAGCATTATTTATAATAGGCAAAAGCTGGAAACAACATAAGTTTCCATTAACAGATGATTGGATAAAGATGGAGTTCATATATATAGGGAATACTACTCAGCTACGAAAAAAGAAAGTTCTACTATTTGCAACAACATGGATAACCTAGAAGTTAATATGGTTAGTTAAAACAGACAGAGAAAGATAAACACCATATGAGTCCATGTATATATGGCACATGGTGAAACAAAACATGAATAAAAGAAAAATAAACTTTTAGACTACAAGACCAAATTAGTGGTTACCACAAGAGAAGGAAGAAGGAAAGATATAAATCAGGTGAAAGGGGTCTATTGTAATGGTTAAGGATACTATTGGACTTTTAGTGGGAACTTAATGTAGTAGATATACATGCTGATTTTTAATGATGCTGAAACTTAAACAGCGATATAATACATTTTCACTTCAATAAAAGTAGTCATTGATAAACATTGTCTACATTTTTTAAGAATAAAATAAATATAAAGGACCAGAAATTTCAGTCCATGAAGCAAAGTTAGAAAAACGTTCCATGCAGGTGGAACAAAATCCTAGTGTTGAGATTTGTTCAAGGGGCATTAAGGAAACTAATCCCTAACAGATGGTGTTTTGGAGTCCTAAAGGACAAAATAGTGAAAGAACTTCAATTTCATGACCATGTCATGTAGCCCTTGGACATTTTCTAAGCCCAGTAAGCATATTCAGTGACATAAGGAAGAAATAATTAATAGTAGGAACAAGATTTTTCAGAAGTTCCCTAAGAACCTAAAGAAAATATAAATGCAGAAGACCCTAAATAATGGTCAATTTTAGGTTTCCCTCTGCTCTTTCACATATGCTATTTCCCAATAATTATCAAAATGCTTCAGAATTTCAAACAAACCTAAGACAACTCCTATTAACACAAATCGATATGTCAGTTTAGTGATTGCCAGGTTTAATTACTACACGGCACTCAACTGCTAAGTTACTGGGACATATTTGAATCATTTTTTAATTGATCAGTAATTTTTTAAAGCAGAAGATTCAAAATTATTTGCCAAAGCACACAATAGTTGTTTCCTAATTCCACATTATTCCATTTCACAAAAAAAGAAATTGGTTATTCACTACATTATCCAGTTTAAAAAAAAAAAAGATTTATTCATTTATGCATATAAGAACTGGGGTACAGGCCAGAAGTAAGAGGGGTAAGAGGAGTCACCAGAGACAGAGTGGGGAACAGAGCAGGCAGATCCACTGAATTACACTGCTGAGGGGAGCAGTGGGCAAGACAGAAGAGGTCTGCTGTGTCATGTGGATTATCTCCCTGGTGGGGAGTTGAACTCAGGCTGCAGTAGCTGCAAATAGCTTCATATTACTGCAACTTAACCCCTTGCACCATCCAGATTTCTTAAGGAATGGTTATATATCTCCATTGATTCTCATCCCTAGATTTCCTATACTAGTAACTTTCTAGGATGGAGACACATTTCAATCAGACTTCAGAATACTGCCTGTGCCTAAAATGCTATCAAGGACTTGTTTTACTAATAAAACATGAGTTTGCAGAGGGAAAGAGACTGAACATTGTCATTTTCCTCTCAGCCTCAAGCTTAGGGTTGGCTGCCAAGGGAAATTGGCCCTACTCAATAACCCTTGGAACTCTGTGTAAACAGCATTAAGACAAGAGAAATCAACTAAACCCAGCTAGTAGATCAGGGTTATGTCTTGCTCAAGGAATGTGAACCTGTCCTGGTTGTGCTGGATCACAGAAGAATAGGTTCAGTATTGTTATATGAATGCCTGCCTCTTCTGGTGGGTGCAAATAATCTGGAAGCAGGAATTTAAAAAAAAAAGGAAAAGAAAAGAAAGTAAATTAGCAGAAACATGATTAAATATGAAGAGACGGAGACCAGGAAGAAAAAAATTAAATAAGAAATCAAGACTGAGTTTTAATGATATAAAAAGAATGCTTGAAATGATATTACCTATTATTTTTTTTCTCCTACTTAAACCACCATTGGCACCTTTGCAAAAGTTGCTATCTTTTCCCAAAGTTGAGTGCAATTTATCTTAAAGGCATCTCACTGGTTAATACATCTTTACAATAAACTCTCTGCAAAGTGTAAAGAACTGAGGAAATAAATTGAAGTGGCTTTTAGTGGTGGCTGGGGGTACCAGATTGACAGCTTTGGAAATGGATGGTTTCTTTTTCTCCCAAGAATAGATACAGCTCGATAAACAGAGGTGTAAGATTTCCCCAACTGCTTCACCAATATGCCTTCACCCTGACAAAGTAATGGCTACAAGAAAGAAAGAACAAGTCACCTTTTCCAGCCAGTTCTCTGTTGATACAGCTCAAGAACAACTATTTAGCACCAATGTGATAGGAGCATTTCCTTACTACCAGCAAAACAGAGGTACAATTTTTACTTCACTTGAAACAGTGAACAGTCAAATCGGATACTAATAACTTCTGACTGCCCTCAACTCCACTGGATTTAAGCACTGAACTTAAAGTGAAAACTAACTTGAGTTTCCCATTACAATTTCCTACAGCCATCTAGTTCTCTAACAGTCCCCAGCACTAAATCAGGTAATGCAGTACAGTGTAGCTATTTTATCTGGTTCTCCCAAAGATATTTGAAATGAGTACTCTTCCATCCATGAAATCAAATGAATCTCAGGGACATTTCTATTTATGCAATATAAGGGGGATCTTTCAAAAGAGAAAGGAAAAGCATAAAAAAGGATGGAATATTTCCAAAAGAACAAAATGCAAGTAACATGCATTTTCCTTTCCGAAAGAAAAGGAGCAAATATGTATGAAAAATTGAGGGGCATAAGTTAAAGTGGAGTCTTAACATCATTTATTTATGAACTGAACTTAAGAACCACCAAAGTCATCTTTATCACATAACCTTAAAACGAACAAAGACCAAAATAAGACAACTATCAGATTATAGTCCAGTAGATGTTAGAAAACATGCTTTGTTTACCCTGTACTTTCCTAAATAATCATGCACAGCTTTCTTTTGTTCCAGGAGTCATTCAAGCATATAATAAGAGTTCCAGCAAGTTGAAACCTCTTGTATCTGGTTATTTTCAGGGAGTTGTAAACCTGCTGCCTCCAAGTCAGTAGTTTTCTTATGTTGTCAGCAAGGATTTAGAAAGAAATGCCATCATTTCAATTCTTATTAGTAAAAATCTTCATCCCCAAACCCTTCCATTAACCCTAATTAACAGCTTGCATTTTCTTTTTAGACAATTTTAAGCATTTCAAAGTGAAAAACATTGCAGTTCTCACTTACTGTCCTCTTAGCTGTTACAGTTTCTCACCCTGGCTTTTTTCTGTTGTTGCGCCCCAAAGCACATCTCCAACCATCATTGTATGGCCTCTCAACTGGTTTACCAAGGTATTTCAAACACTATGTTGTCTTTGCTCATTTATTAGCTCACTCATTTATTCCTTTGTTCACTTAGATATTTGACCTTCCTACATGTTGAATCAAATGCAAGTGGAAATAGTGTTCAGTTTAAAAGGAAATAGAACACATGAGTCAGTTCTGTCATCCATCAAGTATGAGACCTTAAATGAGTCACTTTCCCTTTATTTACTTCTGTTAATAGAGTCAGGCTACATCATGTCTAAGATCCCTTATTCCTTTGAAATTCTAAAATTTCACTGTTATTCCAGGAATTCAGAGCAAACAAACCCATATCACAATCTTAATAATTTTGAAATACCAACTTTATGTTATGTACATCTCCAGTAGTTGAATACAGAGGCTCTCCAAATGGGAAGTAAGGCAATTCTAACTTTGGTGTATTTGATACATAACGGGTCAATAGGGAAAAACTAGAGTATAGAGGTGCTTGAAATCCATTTAGTCTATGTGCTATCTCCACTTCATCTCCTTTCATTCTCCCTTTACCAACTCCAAGAAGGTTTCATTTCCACATGTACAATGAAAATATTCTCAACAAGGTAACCAAATGAATTTTTCCCAGTTAAATCCAGTAGTCAGCTGTTACTCATCTTACTTGACCTGTCGGGCATTTTAGATGTTTGATTGTGTCCTCCTTTAAACATTTTCTTCATTGGGCCTCCTATCACTCACTTACTTGTCTACCCACATCACTGGTCCCTTCCAAATTTTCTTTACTGGTTTCTCTTCTCCAGCCCTAATGCTGGAGTGTCCATAATATTGTTATTGGTCTTCTTCCCTGCAAGTATTCACTCCCTTAATGATTTAATTCAACCCCATGGATTTAAATTCCATCCACATCCCTCCCCCCCCCAAAAATTTATATCTCTAACCAACATCTCTTTTCTGAACTCCAGACTTATATCCAGGTGACTAATAGACCTTAAAAAAAAATCTCTGATGTTCTTATCCAAACATAACCCAAATGACTCAGTTGATAGAAGCTCCATCTTTTCAGGTGTTCTATCAGTAAATTTGGGGGCCATTCTTAATCCTTTTGATTATCTCATATACTACATTTAATCCCTTAGAACATTAGTTGTAGATGAAATTTACATTAGAATCTTATTACTTTTAACCCCTACTATCATCCATCACCTGGTGCTGCAATAGCTTCCTAATAGGTCACCCAGATTCTGTAGTTGCCCCTTAGGCTCTTTGTCAATACAGAAGTCAGAGTGGTCTTCTAAAACACTAACTCAAGTCCTCCATTAAATAAATCAACTTTTCACAGTGCACTGCAGGCCTTCCAGAACCCCTCTGATTTCACCTACTACTTTTTGTCCCTTTCCCCCTCCATTCCAAATTCACAGGCCTTCTCACTTCTTACATGACTGCCATAGCAACAGTTCGTATTCTACCTCTACCTACAAATATCTGTATGGCCAATTCCTTCACTGCCTTCAAAACTTTTCTCACTATTTCCATGAATCCTTCCTTCCTTATTCACCTACCCCAACCACATACTCCTGTCCCCCTTACCTTGAGCTATCTTTAGTTTTTCTGTAACAGTTATCATTTTCCAATGTTCTATATCATTTACTTATTATATGTTCTGTTTTTTTTTTTCATCCCTAAGCTAGAATCCCCAAGCCCCACAGGAGAACAGAAATATCTCAAGTACCTGGAACTGTCCCTGATACCTCATAGTGCTTTATTTAATTTATTTAATTGAATGATTAATCAATTGAGTGAAAGGATACATAGGTGTAGTGGCAAGATGGGGTGGCACCGGAGCAAGGTTCGGGATGGTTCTGGGCAGACGGGTGAAGGAAGGAGAGTCTTGGAGCCCTCGGTGGCTTTTCATACTTTATTTAGTAGAGGTGGCCAGGTACATGGCAGGCAGGGGTGCCGGGGGGCTGGGAGACTGGCAGGCCTCCCAGCCCCCAGCGCATCTCATCCTCTCGGCTGCTTCTTCTCTCTCGGGGGCTGCTGCTCGTTGGTCTGTTCTCATGACTCCGCCCCTTTATGCCTGTGTCCAACACAGGTGCGCCCACTTGCGCATGCCCACCCTGGAATGCTCGCAGCACCTCAGATGTCCATCATCAGTGGTGGGAGGGTGAAAATACCTGATCAACCTTTACCCTACAATAGGTAAGACTAGTCCTGCAGAAATCAGATTATAACCAACATAATAAGATATGTATGAAATAATAATCTTAATATATCTTCACTCTAATTATCCAATCAATGTCCAATCCCGCTGCCTCTTCTTGTTCATTTGATACACCTGACGTATAGATAAACTTCAGAGTTTCCTTCTTCTAATTGTGGAGATGCTTGACCCTCATCCACCAGAATTCTCTGAACAATTATAACCTTTGACTGAAGAGACATAAAGAGCACTGAATGGCTTATATTCCTGCTGTAAGAAGTACAAAAAAGAAGAGTAATTGTTAATTGTAATTGAGGCCTATCTGTGTGCCAGATAGTATTTGTAAGATTTCACAAACATAAACTCATTTCTTCCTTGTGTCAACCCCTAACTCCTGATCTAACACCTCTCTTTAATTATTGGATGTGATCCATCTAGACAGCTATCAGATCAGAAAGCAACAAAAGTGCTGATCGGAAAGGGAGAGATGGGAAAATACAAAACTAAGGAAGTATACTATGACCTTTAACATTTCTGAAGACGTTACGTTTGTCAAGATAGCTGCTATATCTCTATAAAACCAGGTTGAGAAAAAGTATATGTTGACACATTGAAAATCAAATATTCAAGGGTAATTAGATTTTTTCCAAGGTAAACCCTGGAGATGGTCAAGTTAGAAGTGGACATTGAATTTTCACTGTCCAGCCACAAATCAGCACCAATTTGCCAAATATATATTTAAACATATTTCTAAGTATATTTGCTTGTCATTTAATCAATTATTTTACATGTTTTCTGTAACTGTAAAATTGGTTAACATGACAAAAATTTCATCAATTAACTCACACTCCTACTAGTATAATTTCAACTAGCTTTTTTAACCTTATTTTCCATGTTTGTAAATACAAGAAAAAAGTCATCTCAGCTAACTTCCTTGACATTATTCTTTACCTCCTTGCAATCAAAGTTGAAGGCCTTCACTTTCCCCAGTTTCATTAACTGATTAAGCACACATTTATTACAGTTAAGGGCTAATTACAGTTAAGGGCTAAGCACAAAAATATATAACCCACAGCCCATCAGAGAATTTAATGTCTAAAAAGAGAGAAGAAACCAACTCTAAAAAAGTTTCACATAAGAAGACCAGTACCCATGAAAAGGAGGACTAGATAAATAAATAAATAAATTACATCCATATCTCCCCCCCCCCCAAAATTTATATCTCTAACCAACATCTCTTTTCTGAACTCCAGACTTATATCCAGGTGACTAATAGACCTTAAAAAAAAATCTCTGATGTTCTTATCCAAACATAACCCAAATGACTCAGTTGATAGAAGCTCCATCTTTTCAGGTGTTCTATCAGTAAATTTGGGGGCCATTCTTAATCCTTTTGATTATCTCATATACTACATTTAATCCGTTAGAACATTAGTTGTAGAGGAAATATACATTAGAATCTTATTCCTGGAATGCGGAAGCAGGACCAGGACACATTCTGTGTCAAAGGCAAGGACTCTGAGAGCAGACATCCCAGCAGATAAATAGGTGCCTCGGTAAGAAAGCCTGCAAAAACTAGAGTAAAAGAGAGCCTACACCCATCCCTTGGGGTAAACGAACTCATCAGTCTTTCCCACTGCTTTTCTCGGCTATGTATTCAATAAATCTGCCTCTTCTGTCCCTCATTCTGTCTCTGGTGGATTTTTTCATCTTTGTACCTCCAACCATCACCCCCAATTTCTCTACAATTATGAGTAAGAAGGAGATTCCAAAAAGACAGAAAAGTAGAAGACAAAGATTCAGGAAAGAACATGGAGCGTTCTGGAGAGACAGCCTTGATTTTAACTCTACTACATATTATTTGAGTAACTCTGGGAAAGTCACTTAACTGCTCTGAAATCATTTCTTCAACTTGAATTGGGATATCTTCCTGACTGCATAATTGTGCAGGTTAGTGAAATGTATTCAAAGATGCCTGACAGAGTAATACAGTAATTGTTCATAAATGAAGATTATGATCAATGATTTTTGTCTGGGACTAAGACTCAGGTGGCCTGATTTCCTTACTCAGTGATCTTCTCATAGACCACACTGCTGATTTTGTAATTTAGCATTATTCTGATGTCATGTGGCCAAAAGTTTGACAATAATAAAGCAAGAGACCTCCTTGGAGCTCTGGTCAGCTTACTGGATCTGATTTTTCCAATATGCCTCTTTTTGACATACACGCAGCTCCAGACTCTGTCTTTCACTGCAAACAGTTAGTTATTCTCTGAAAATATTTCTGATTATTTTGTATGTCCCATATATGACCTTGAAACAATAAGTTGGAATTTTTGATAAATTGACTTCCAAGTTGTTAAGTCAGCTGCTGGCTAAAATATGAAATACTAAATTTGTCCCAGCCAACTAATTAATTAAGAGGATTACGTGTTAAATGCTTTAAAATAACTGGCCTTCAAAGTTTACCAAAAAAAATCTAAGTGCATATGACTCTGGGCATGTTGCTGTTATTAAGAAAATATTCACAGATTGCCACAATAGACTCTAACATATTTTTTCATGTTATTCAGGTTGTTATGAAAGGAAGTTTAAATAGCACTAAAAAATTTTCATGAGACTTCCAACACCATGTTGTATGAAAAGTATCTCTTATTCCAAAAGTCCCCAGGACTCTTATATCATACACAGTATCAGTAAAGGGAAGCTACATCCCCAGGATTCCCAAGCATGACACCTCACTCCAAAGCAGATTGATAGCCCCTTGCCTCTCTGCTGAGCCAGCTACAGCATGATCTAAGCCCAAATTTGGGCGATTGAATTATTTTTCTCAGTGAGATTTTAGCAAGCATTATTGCTATCCCAGGAAGTAGCATTTTCTTGGAAATAAATTGCCATAGGGAAGTATGTTTTCTCTTTCTGCATATATTTCCAAATCTGATTGCTCTGCATGGAGGGAAGAAGCATGTTGCCTCTCAACACCACTCACTTCAAACAACTGAGAACCAACCATAGGGTTGTTTGGGCAACAGGAGCAGTGGACATACACCATCCAAAAATTTCCTTTTGTTTGACAGGCTTTGCTAAAAATGCCACAAATACGTGTTGGTAACATGCTGTTTTTAGCCACCATCAACCCACTGCCACTGCCTCCAACGCTTCAAAAAAATATCAGGACTTTCAATATCCTCACCAAGCTCCCACTTCTCTCATTTCTTTTGTCTCCCAAGAACAAAGAAACAGTTCTATGATTTCATCAGGTTTAATTAGTAATATTTATTAAAGGCACTAGCTGTCACATTGTTTTTGGTTTGCAGTAGTATTGTCACAGAAGGGATTTAAAGTGAACTAAGATGACATCTCAGCCCTTGAGGAAAAACATGCACAAAACAACAGTTGGTTTTAGTGGTTGACATCTGGGTCTACATTCTAGACAAGGGAGCCAAGAGAGGATAAGCCAAGAATCAGCCATTCTTTAAATCCAATGTCTTTCCAAATTGATGGGTACCAGAATGGGTTACCCGAAAATATGCCTATTTGGCATAAGGATAATTTTGAACTGAAGGCAATTGAGAAGCAACAGATACAAGAAAAATTTCCTGTCCTATGCCAAAACAGGATATAAATTCGTAAAGGTGCCCACTCTCCTCCAGGAAGGACAGACATTAGCTTAGACAATTTCAGACTCTTATCATTTACCCAGAGAGGGTACCATAGGAATTCACATGACAAACATACCTAAGTAGTTTTACTTATTTACATTATTTCCCATATATTAACCTTCCCATAATTTGCTACCCTAGAAATTCAAAGTTCTCTCCTTTATTCTTGTCATTTTTCTAAAAATATATTCTTTTGACATGCCCAAGTTACTCTTCAAGGAATACTCCCACATTTAAGCATGATGCATATACTAATAAATTTATTTTTTACTTGTTAATTTGCCCTTTGTCTGTCTCATTAACAAGGATCCAGCCAATGAACCTGAGGTGAGTCAAAGGAAAAAGAGCTATTTTCCTCCTTATTACAAAATCATAATGGCGAATTATTATCTTCCTCTGCCTGCTCTAAAGAGAGATAGAACCCATCTCTAAAACAACTGGCCTAATTGTTCTATAGCTACAAATCCTCCCAATAATTATAATAAGGGATAAATAAAGATGAAAGAACCCACAGTTTTCCTTTCCTTTTCTAACTTTAAAAAAATTCAGACATTAAAGGGGTATATTCTTTAAGAGAAGACACGGCCAAAAGACACAGTAACATCTAATGATGCTTTAAAAGTAACATTTTGGAGTTCATCCCCAAAGACAGACTAGGCAACCCCAAAGAAATCTATGCAACTTCGATTAGTCATCATTGTTTTTCATTTCATATTTTTTGATTAACTTTTTTCATGCAAAGCTGAAAAGCACTAAACAGAATGAAAGGCAAGTTTGTAATTAGACTAGATTGCCCAAGGCAAGGGAAAGAGACAGACAAATCCTGTAATTGAGCTCCTAAGTAACATCCTCCACATGATAGAGTTTCTTCATGCATTTTTTAATCAGGTTTTAAGGTTTTGCATGTATACATTGAAATGAGTAAGTATTTCTGTTAAGAAAATATATTATTTTACATCAAGGCTTTCGTTTTTCCTTAAACACACCATTTCCTTCATATTCAAAAACATATAATACATAGAAATGTGGGGGGTTAGAAAGAAAAAATATCATGAAAGAGAAATATTTGATGAAACTAACATATATAAATATAACACTTTCAAAAATATTATCCACTACTACATATACTAAACTATACTATGGACAAAATATATCCACTGAGAGAGAATCAGAAACTAAGTGTTATATGTTTGTTATATGGAAAACAATATAACTCATATATGAAAACATCTTATGCAAAACAAAATAAACTTGAATTTGGCAATTTTTTCATGTTCTCTTAGCAGTCAAAATAGAAAAATGTAGACTGACTGCATCACAGAACAGCTGAACAAGTGTAACCAAAACAGTATAGTGAGTAGATCGATGTCAATCTGGAGTAGGGTTTCCTGTGCATAATACAGCTCTCTGCCTTTGGACCATCAGCATTTCTCATCAATAAGTTACATAAAAGAATAAGCTTAGTATAATAGAATAATTACACAAATTGAAGAAGTCGCTAAAATGATAAAACAATGACTAAACATTCAGAATGCCTCAATAGGCTAGAAGGATAGATCAAAACTAACAAGATACAATTTTATAAAAATAATGGTATAATTCTACAGCAGGATCAAAAAGTAGGCGCAAAATTAGAAAATGGTATAAAATCAGGACCCAGGGTCCACATGAGGAAAGTCCAAAACATAGAATTAGACTATCTTTAGCTTAAGTCAGTCTCAATTAGGGTCCTCTGTTTTCTCATTGGATAATTTAAATGACATAATATGAAGCCAAATCTTATCCCTGTAGACCCAAGTCTTGTGAGCCCACACAATGCCATTTCAGGTCACATGGTATAATGGATCCACTATTTTCACTAATGGCCAGACCAAGGGCATAACACTATGATCAGATTCAGGGGCTCACCTTTAAAGGAAGAGAGGAAAGTCAGAAAGCATTTTTAGAGCATCTACTTATGTATCTAGTAGCAGGCTATGGGGACACTCAGGTGAATCAAGAGCTCTGAATCCAGAATAAACTACAGGGTAGTTCACCTAAAAGAAGGCAGTCCATGTGCTGACTTGCATGCTATGCCAGTGAGAAGTGATTGTCTGAATCACCCTTACATCTGAGTGAGTACTGCTTCGTTGTATGTACTCAGCAAGTATTTTTTGAATGAGTACGTGGTACATTTAACTGGAACTTAAAACAAGAACACCCTTTGTTTTCTGAAATTCTAAAGAGGTAGAACACATATATTTGTAATTCCAGAAAGTAGAATAGAAAAAAAATCTGAGGGGACAAGGAAGCAGATTTGAGTTTTCTACAGAAAGAAACGTTCTAATCATCAGTGCCACTGAAATAGAAAGGAATAGCTTGAAAACTACAGAGTGCCAGACCCCCCTGGTGGTGCAGCAGGTTGAGCACTGCACTGTAAAGCATCAGCGGCACAGCGACGCGGGTTCGCTCCCCGGCCATGCTGGGACCCACATGGCACAGCAGACCTCTCCTGCCTCACCTGCTGCTCCCCTCAGCAGTGTATTTTGATGGATCTGCCTGTTCTGCTCTCTGCTCTGTCTCTGGTGAATCCTCTCACCTCCTGCGACTCTGGCCTGTACCCCAGCTCTTGTATGCATAAATAAATAAATCTTTAAAAAAATCAAACAAACTAGAGAGTGCCCAATCACTAGAGTGCTCACAAGGCTATATGGAATGGTCCGGTTGTGCAGATGGAGTTCTTGTGCAGGCCTATAGTCCACTGGAAGCTGGACTATAAAGGGAGAAAAGAACTTTCCATGTTAGAGACACTCATCTCAAGCTATCATCCTGGAAGCCAAGGCCAGTATTGTAAAGTATGAGATACTATGTGCTGATCAGTTACACCGCACAACAGCATTTGGTTTAAACAGTCAAAAAAAAAAAGAAAAAGCAAGAGGAAAACTGCATTTTAAATATGGTCTCAAGTCACAATTGAGGAAGGCTGTAGAGAAAATTTGGGAAGGAGGCATCACAAGACCAGAGATTGGCAGTGAGGTTAGAAACAATTAACATACTCATTAAAGAAGCTATATAGAAAAGTAAAGTATCTGGAGGCATAGACCAAAGGTGGTGATATGGAGATAAGGGGCCATTGTAAAAAAAATAACCTCTCTTTTCAAATCTACCTAGTTAAACCAAATATAGAAACAATCCTTAGGCATCAACCCTAGAAATAATTAATTTAGTAGCAGTTAACAATCCCACAAAGGGATTAGCCCCTCCCAAAGAGAAGACTCTTATCAGTGCCATTTCTGCTCTGCCAAGAGGCAGTAGCTCTCGGCCTGCCTGTGCCTCTACAGGTGTCTTTTTACCAACCTTCTTCCTTTGCAAAGCAGCAAAGCAGCTCCCCTCCCAAAGCTGCCCACCTGTGTTTCTTTTTACAAGCCTGTCGCTTTCAGAGGCAGTTTTTTCTAGCCACTTGCTTCTATACAAGCATTCTTTACTTCCCTTCCCTGTTTATAATAAACCTGCCCTTCTGACTATAACTAAACATATCTGCCTCAGGGGGAACTCACCCAGGAAATGCACCATGTGCTGCTAAAGGGGAACTCTGATGTAACTTTCCTCAGAGGTAATCCAAGGACCCTACTGTCTAGATCCAACACCTCTCCAAACTCCCAGCATCAATAATGATGACTCTGTGAAACATGCAGCATCTGGAATTAGTAGAGAGAGACACACAGCTCTGTCTTCATGCAACCTTAAGTCTTTGGTTCCACCATAGAAGACTGATTTGGAACAGTTATTCCATAATTGGTCAAGCGCATAAAAGGAATTTTTCCCAGTATACTTGTAGAGGGGTGTCATTGTTTAATATGTAATAACCTATACGGTAATTCCCAGATATATGGCAGGTCCCCAAGACAGCATCTTCCCTATGGCTACCTTGAATAAAGTGAACCACAGCAATTCAACCTGAGACAAGAATAAAAAGTATACTAAAGAAAAACACTGAGGATCAGCTGCTGATACTCAGTCATAGCCAACATCATAAAGATGGTATATGCATATCCGAAATTTAATAAACATTGTTTTATAACACCAGAAACTTTTTTTTTTTTTTGCTTTAAGACCAATTCATTTTATCATATGTACCTGAGTGTGGGAATCCTAATCTTGACCTCTTTTGTCTATCTCTATTTGTAACAGGGTCGTCCCCAGGAAAGGGGGAAGTTCCAGAATCCCGGTTCCGCCCTAAGTGGGTGGAGCTGAGCAGGGAAAGAAGATTCTGCAGAGAGGACAGAAGGAAGGGAGGAAGAAGGAAGCAGGATGGAGAGCAGCAAGGAGACCTGGAGGAGGCACGTGGAGCAGAGGGACATGTGAAGAAACTGTGCTTGCTTTTTGGTCTTGGACTGGTTGGAACAGAGGTGGGTGAGAAACCCATGGGGAGGTTAATAATGGCAGCTTTCATCTTGATTTTGATTTTGCTCTTTTCCTCCCAAATTTGTCTGACACTTTCTGACCCTTTTCTATGGGTCTCTACTGGAAGGTCCTTTAGACGTGTGGCAGGCTTTTGGGCCTTGCTTTGGGCCAATCCAATTTGGCTGGACTTTTACCCTCAAGGAGATGGGTAACTTTGGATGTTTAACTTAGTAACTATGTTCTTTGTCCTTTCTGTATTGTACCCTAATTGTATTAAAGTTACTTTCCATTAAAGGTTTTATATGTCTGTCTTAATGCGGCAGATGGCAGAATCCATTCAGAGAGGGCAGGTTTTGGGGTTCTGGGGTGCTCTTCTCCCTGCCCTGTAACAGATTCAAATATCACTAGTCCTGGTGTCTTTTACTGAGATATTTGCCTGCATAAAGAGGACAAAATCTCTGACACCTTACAAAAAGATTTGATGAGTAGATATAAATTACCTCGTCAGGAAATATGTGTACCTGTCCTCTTCTAAAGGTTATAATTTTTTTTACCTTAACTTAGAAAAACTCACTTAAGGATTAAAATAAAATAAAAATCTAGAACTTTTTCTTTCTAAACACTTAAATGAGATCCAGGTTTTGTGAACACGTGAGAATCTATAGGATCTGTATCTGGTACCCTGCTCTTTAATGTTTATTTTATCAAGGACACTGATTATACTACAAAACATATTTTATGGGTTTTTTATTTTCACTTTAAAAAATTATTATTTTCAAGCCCATGGAAATCCTCTATATATGTTAATATTGATCATTCAGTGAGAAGTCATTATGGATCAGATGCTGTATTTTGCATTTTCTCCTTATACCAATCTCCTCGTTTAAAGAATAAGAAAACCGAGATTTAAAAAGGACAACTTGCCCAAGTTTTCAAGTGCTTAGATAGTATTCAAACCCAATTTCACCCAGTGCTATTAACACTATTTTTTTTCTCTTTTTTTAAATGAAGGATCATTGTTTTACATCCTTGTTATATTTGACAATACAGGATTTCTCCCCTAAGGTATAGTCACCAAAGCATCCATAGCCCTCCACCATAGTCCTAATTTATGGTTTTTAATGCCTATACCCATTATTGCTTTATCTCTGTGCCTATTGACTAGAATAATGGTCAAAAGAGCAATCCTGAGTTTTCTACTCAGAGTTGCAATGTAGAAGCAAAATCAAAGGTTTAACACAAAAGGGAAGTAAAACTGTGAAAAATCCATTTCCAAAATTAACAAATAGAGAAAGCCTGAAAACCACATACCCCAGGGCTCCATTTTGTCTTCAAGAAAAACCAGGATCTAACTTTTCACTCAGAAGTTTCCATCCCAGGCCACTTCAGCTGCACAACATTTCAATTCTATTATTTAAGGAATGGTTTGAAATATTCCCCAATTCCATCCAACACCTCCCAAAGCACATTTCCACAGTGTGTAAGTGCACTGCCAAATAGCCAGCCCTGTTGCAAACACAGGTAAAAGTAGCTGGGCCAGCGGAAGAGGTTACATTTGTTTGGCAACTTCCTCCAGGCTATGAGAGCTGAGGCTGGGAGAAGCTACAAAGAGAAGTGCTTCTTGACATTTGCAGTAAACTAAGCAGAATAGCAAAGAGCACAGCCCAGGGCCAGGAACAAACAACAAGGCAGGAATAGTGAGGCACCTCTGAATGCTCGAGCTCCTCAGAAGAGTCACACACTAACCTGCTTTCCAAAACCACCGCTACAACTTGAGCATGTGGCCTTGCTGAGCAAATGCCAGGACCCGGCCCAGCAAGTCACAGCAGCTACTGCAACCCACTTTCAAGCCTATCTCTAATTGTTTGAGTAAACACAGTGAAAAATAAATGTGGTCGTACTTAAGCTGTCACAACTTTCTGTCTCCAGAGGGCGTCTGACTAGTTGACTCTACCTTTCTGCTAAACCTATTTGCCACAAGTTGTTATATTAAATTCAGCCTCCAAACGGCTGAGGCTATCATCCACAATCCATTTTTCATTTAACTTCCAAATGTTAGGATAAATAGAAACCTCATCAGTAAACATTGTGACAGTTATCTTTTTAACTGTCATTTATAGAAACTCATGTGCATCTCTTTCTAAATTAGACTCCAATGTATCGGTTGTTCAAATATAAACATATTTAGCAGAATTCTGTCATTTCCTCATATGTATATTCATTTGTGAGTGAGTCACTTCATACATCTTCATAAACCTGAGAAACTATCTTTTGAGTTATTCACAGATTCAGGCGATGATGCCAGCAGAGTTCAGAGCTGACTGTGTGTGCAGGGTCAGCCCTGGGAAAAGTAACCAAATGTCATAGCTCTGGGATCATTTTAATCTGTCTTTGGGTACAAGAAATGTCACAGAAGTTCACCTGAAATGAAATTATCCCTTTCTCTTAGCTTGTTTTGTACCACCTAATCCTCTAACTCTTTATTAAATATTATCTTTCCATCTGCTCTAGTGAATGTTCAGCACCTTGTGGACCAGCTCTAGGCTGATTGGTTTTTATGGGCAACATGATCTCAGTTTTATGCACATACTCAGGATTATCTCAAGGACAAAGAGGATGAACCATCCATTAGCTATAATAAGCAACTACACATCTCAAGGTAGCTACAGCATATATTTGATTTCAAAATAAAAGGCTGAATTAAAATAAGTCTGTCCAAAAATGTCTTAACCTCCAAGACAGAGAAATAGCATTTTCTGTTCTCCATGCTCTGGTGAGCTGTACTACTAGAAATCACATCTCAGTCCCACTCAATCAGACTTCCCAGCCCTTAAATCTTATTTTAAGATCTGACACTACAGCAGGAAAAAAGATCCTCTTGAAAGCCCTCTTCATGAAGATCTGTGGGCAAAGCGTGTGGAATGCACACGCACGCGCACCACATACTTTTTAAAGGAAAAGGCATTATTATTGCTTCACATTGAAAACTTATTCCTTTAGTTACTTTAGAACTGCATTCTAAATTTGAAATGCATTTGCCTACATTTCTCAAACATCAGTCTTGAAAATTTCATCAAATACCTGAGAGAGCCAATTTATATTGCTAGTCAGTGTTAATCACAGGCATTAGAAAACCACTGCTATTACTTATTTCAAGATTTAATTCAATGTAGAGTAATCTACTAGGACCTCATTTGCCTACCTCCTAATTTTAATACAAACATTGTTGGAAAAGTCTTGTTTGCTTTATTTTCAAAAGAATTCATTGTAAATACTCATCTCACTTTATACCACTGTTTTATTGATAAGCTCAGTTTGCTTTCCTGGCTGACCTTTCAAAAAAGATGCTCATTTTTTCTGTTACTCTAAAGGTTTATGATCTTGTAGTAATAACAATTAATGATGGCATCTGATCATTCTGTATATATTAATGACAAGACATATCTGGCCACATGTCTTCACAGCTTTCTGATTTCATTGATAAGAGCTGTCAGGCTGCTTTCTTGCAACTTGTACCGCAAGGTAATTAAAAACTAGCTGTTTTAGCAGTTTGAACTTTTTTTTTGCAGTGAATTGGAAATATTGCATGTTCTAGAAAGAGAGAATGTACTAGTCACCTGCTGCTAAGTTTTATGCAAAGAAAGGTGTGAAAAACAGGTACAGGAGTTAATCGTGTACCTAGTGAGGGCTTTCAAGTGCTGTGTTTTTTTATTCATTACTCTGCTTAAGAAAAATAGTGGAGGGCCTCCCTGGTGGCACAGCGGGTTAGGCAACGCACTATGAAACAAACCGCAGTCACTGCAGCATGAGTTCGATCCCTGCCACCGGCCAGGGCGGGGGACCCACATGGTGCAGCAGACCTCTCCTGCTGTGCCCGCTGCTCCCCTCAGCAGTGTACTTCCGTTGATCTGCCTGTTCTGCTCTCCGCTCTCTGTGGTGAATCCTCTCACCCCACCCCCACACCTCTGGCCTGTACCCCAGTGCTTGTATGCATAAATAAATAAATCTTTAAAAAAAAAAAAGTGGAAACTGAGTGTTGCCTGCAAATTGTAGTTTAGGCCCCTACTTACAAGGTCCAAGACAAAATGAAGAACCAACAGTCTTGCTGGGAAACGGACACCGACTGTCCAAAAGGATGCACCAGCCAGCAGAGGTGGCCTCTGGGAACAGATGTGAAGGTCTGGAGGAAAGAGGGAGAATTAATTTTCAGTGGGCTTACCTTTCTTCCATTTGAACATTTTATGTGATGCTTGTATTACTTTCACAAACAAACACACATACACACATATTTAGCAAAGACTAAGTAGTGTTTGCTCCCTCTAAAAACTGTAACAACTGACTTTGATTCCAAAAGTTCTTTCCAGAGAGCCAACCCCTCACTTCTTTTCCTCCTGACCCTTTATGAGGGTCCCTCTTCTCTCTGTCTCACCTTAACCAGTGTCCTTAGATTGTCATCTGTATAAGGTAAATGGAAAGTAATCAGGCTTTTCTACCCTCCTGCCTGCCATTGGTGTTGATGATGGACACCTGCAATCCTGCATGCATGCCTAAAGGTGGGCACCATGAGTAGGGTGTGGGAATGCACAAGTGGGTGCACCTGGGCTGAGACCGGGGCGTATATGGGCATCGTCACAAGGACACCAGCAGAGAAGAGAGAGATAGGAGAAGAGAGAGAAACAGAGCAGAGACCAGGAAGCCCAGAGAGAGTGATATTCACAGGGGGCTAGGAGGCCTGCCAGCCTCCTGGCCCCCTGGCTGGCCTCCCTGCCTGCCATGTTCCTGTTTACTGCTAATATAAAGAGTCTTAAAAGCCTGAAAAAGCCACCAAGGGCTCCAGGACTCCTCCTTGACCTGTCTGCTCTGATCATGGAGAAACTGTTCCATGCATCCTGCAAAGCAAGTTTCCAAGAAACTGATTTATTGTGTATTAATGAAGGATACTTTCATACACATACATAAAAAGCAAAGTCAGATTAAAAGGGACTGTCCAAAATCATTATAAGAACACTGACAACAACTTTCCCTAGATTAACGCACAGGTTGGGGAAGATATCTACCTATGGTCTGGGTGAGGGGAAAGAGATCTAGGCAGGTAAGAGGAGGACTGAGATCACAAACAGAAGGGTTAGCACATATATGGGATGGCAGAGAAGGACCCACAAAGTCTGCAGCAAGGCCAGACAGAGCACATCTTGGGCCATGGGATCCCTGCACCCAACCCCTCGTGACTGCTGGTGTCTGCTTGAGACCTGGTACCAGGATATATATGAAACATGACCCCTGGTTATCCTTGACATGTACCAATTCCACCTGGAAGGACCCTAGGCTGGATAAACAGGTTCTGTGGAATTCTATGAATCCATGAGACAGCTCTAACCTTCCTTGGCTGCCTAACTTCACTCCTTTCCACCTTCTCATGCCCCGAGTTTCTCTGTCTAGTCACACATACACTCATTAGAACAAAGATTACCTACTTGAGAATTAAATGCTTCACCTTTAGTTGGTTGCTAAGGCCAAACTCATTAATCTTCTTCTATTTGCTGTTTTCTGCAGCATGATTACATGGCACCAACCAGTGAAATTGCTAGCTAGAGGTTATGTTATGATGTCATGGCCACCCTGTTTGCTCGTGTGGTTCTGCAGGGGCCACTACCCCCCTCTACTGAATAATCCATGGAAGCATCTGCCTGAAGACATCTGCATTTGTGTGCAAATGGCAAATTATTACTTTAAAAATTAAGCACACTGGGTTTTTTCAAAATAGAAACATCTTTATTGCAGATTTTAAGTAACAAACACCTACTGGACAAAATTCTAACATGGAGAACTATAAATGAAAGACCTCTTCGCATTCTCCCCTGACCGTGATACCCACTGTGGCTGGTTTGGTATATAGATTTAGATATATTAGTTATGGACAAATAACTAAGCATAGTGTACATGCTATGTGACAAAATCTAACTCATGCTAGCTAAAAAGTCTCTAATAACAAAAATCTATTTCAGTCATCACTTGACCCAGGGGCTCAAAGAATATCATCAGAACTTGGTTTCTGTCTGTCTGACTGTAGGGTCTGAGAAAAGTCTCAGAAAAGACTTTTCTGCCCTCCCGCCACTGGTATAATGATGGACACCTACGGTGCTGTGCGCATGCCTAGGAGGGCATGCGCAAGTGGGTGAACCTGAGTTTGGACACGGGCTTATATGGGCGGCATCATGAGGATACCAGTACCAACGCCAGTAGCAAGACCAACAAGCAGCGAGAGTACCAACGAGCAGCAGCAAGACCAGCACGAGCAGCAGCGGGAGAACGGGATGCCAGCAGAGAGAAAGAGAAAGAGAAGCAGCCGAGAGGGTGAGATGCACCAGGGGCTGGGAGGCCTATTAGCCTCCTGGCCCCCTGCCACCCCTGCCTGCCAAGTACCTGGCCACCTCTAATAATAAAACTGCAAAAGCCACTGAGGGCTCCAAGACTCCCTTCCTTTACCCCCAGTCTGCTAGAACCATCCTGAATCTGCCCTGTGCTGCCTTCCTGCCGCTAAACTTACCTTTGCTGTTCTCCATATTGTTATTACTATTGTGCTTCTTGTGTTTTCCCAGTAGCTCCAGACTCACAAGTCCTTGGGTTAAATTCTAGCACCAAAGGCAAAGAATCTCTTGCTATTATTTCCTGTACACGTGTGTAGTAGACCAGTATGACTTGAATATTTATCTCCAGTCGATGTCTCCATGAAAATGAAATACCCTTATTGACCAAACTTGAGTACTACATGCACCCCCTGGAGCCAGTTGTGAAACTGAAACCGAAGACCCCCACCCCCACTTGAGGCACTTGGCCCCAGAGCGCTGTTTGCAGGCTGCATAAGCAGCAGTGGTCTATAGGCATTTTACTACCTACCACCAATGGCCCCACTGAGGGCTCAGGCTGCAGGCAGAGACCAGCAGTGATGATGGACAGCAGTGGTTCCCCTGTCACGCTGACCCAAAGCAAGTAGCCCCCGGGGCCTATGAGACCAGGTCCAGTGCTGTGGCTGCCTCCAGCTTCAGGCAGTAGATAGGTCTGTGGATTTGGTGCCTGGATGTGCAATGGATCAGGTGTGAGCTATGAGCTTATTGATGCCATGGTCCAATCATACTTGTTTGTGGGGGGACTCATACACAGGCATGCCTGCATTCCTGCACTCTTGGAGACTTGCTCTGGCTCTGACTTGCTTGGACTGGCTTGGACTCTCATTCTCTCTAAGGCACTCAGGCATTCACTGGACCTTCTTACTTGCTTGGACTGACTCAGATTCACCCCATTGGCCTCAGCTCACTAGCTGGGACTGGACACTTGTTTTCATAGGCTGGATGCTCTCAGATGCATCCAGAAGTTGACCTCTGACTAGAGATGCCAAAAAGCTTTGTAGAGAAGCCAAAGAGATTTGCAGAGACTGGGGACCACTGTTTGCTTCTGATCTACCACAGATATCACCTGAAAGCAGCAGTAGGCCTTGGGTCTGGTGTTTCAAAGAGCTGTTTGCTGTTTGTGTAACCAACAACTCCAAAGAGCTGTGGCACTGGTAACCAGTAGTGACTGGCACTGCTGACCAGTGCTGTCTAGCACTCTTGACATGTGACAGGCACTCTGTGTCCAGATCATCATTACGAGCTGTTAATTGTCAGGTGGTATCACCTCCCAGTGTTGCTGCCTCCATTGCTGTCTGGTCTAGCATTCGGTGCTGTCTATCCTGACCTTCACCCTGTTGCTGGGGGTCACTGCAATGTCATCTCAGCAGCCCCACCTGTGAGCACCTCCAGCTGCGGTAAGTTGGATTCTGGCCTGCTCACCACTTTGGCAGCATACCACAAGCTCCAAACCTTCATTAATGGTTTGGGTCATCCATCGTGGATGAGTGGCTTTTGTTCAGGACTTTTGGACACTATCTGGGTGAGATGTCTAGTTACTTGTGGCCTTGAGAACTCCTTGTTTCTCCTACTTGTTAACTAAACCCATTGTTGTTGTTCCCTGAGCCTCAATGTTCTTGCAATTGTGTGCTCATGTTAAGAGTCCGCAGACAGTGACCTGTCCTCCATTTGACCACTATCCATTTGAGTAGTCATTGCCCTGTTTCAAAATTAGCTCCTTTCTATACACATGGATAAGGGGGTGTAGCACCAGGAGGAGAGCACAAGAGCAGGTTCTCCATGATTCGTGCAGATGGGGGGTAAAGGAAGGAGTCCTGAAACCCTCGGTGGCTTTTATGCTTTTTATTGTCAGAGGTGGCATCAGGTACATGGCAGGCAGTGGGGTGGGCATATCCCCAGCACATCTCACCCTCTTGGCTGCTTTGCTGCTCCCGCTCCTGCTGCTCGCTTTGGTTGGTTCTGTCATCCTCATGACACCGCCCATATAAGTCCATGTCCAGATCCAGGTGCGCCCACTTGTGCATGCCCACCTAGGCATGCGCATAGCACTGCAGATGTCCATCGTTATACCAGTGGCGGGAGGGTGGAAAGACCTGATAGTTCTCTGACCCTACAGGGGGATGCCTCAAGAAAACCAGGATTATGTTGACAGAAGAGTGATTGCTGTTAAGAAAAGTAATGAATGCCCCCAATACATTTGCTTCTTTCAATATTGCCATCAGGGCCAGCTATGTAATTTGTGGGGCTCAGTTCAAAATGAAAACACAGGACTCCTTGTTTAAAAAGCAGTTTAATAATGGCATTAATGGCACTAAAATATTAAGTTCATTCCATTCTTCTGTGGTCTCTCCTTCAACTTCTCTGGTTTTTGCTCTGTAATGTTATCCTAAGTAAGAAAATTTTTTTAAAATATTAGCATGAATTTTTTTACCATTCCTCTTTACATGTTTGAAATGCAAATATAGTTTTTAATGTATATACAGATCACCAAGATTGCATGATTCATATTTGTAGCTAGTATCTGCATATGTATTTTATACTTAGTAAACAGTGGAAACTAACTCAGCTGTTTTAATTTCATTTTAATCAACTTCTAATTGATCTGTGCATCTTCAACATTTTCTACCTTCATGTTATCGTTAAGCTAGGAAGGACTTAAAGGAAGAGTAACTATGTGACGTTCATCCTTCCTTTTACTTCTATGTCGTCATTTTTAGCATAATGGTTGGCAAATGCGCAGAAGTAATGAAAGTATGAAAAAGATATCACAGGGCGTCTTGTTCATTCATACTTTTAGAACACAGCTTCCTCCTTTCTGCATTCAAAACATGTTCTGGTTTGAATGGAAAGCATGGTCTCTTGATTCTGTCAGGGAACCTGCTTGCTCACGCAGAAATGAAATTCCCTCACCTGTACACAATTCAAGTATAATTGAACTCCCACCCATCATGAGTTAACTGGAACTCTGTGCTCAGGGGCATCAAGAAACACCTTACCTGTATCTTCACTGCTTGTGCACATTCCCCATTGTCTCATCAAATTTCGCTCACAAAACACAAATTCAAAAATAAAATTAATTTCAAAACTGTGATAGCTGAGTACTAGACCAAGTTCAAGGCTCCTGTGCACACAGGTTTTGTGCAACCACACTGGTCACAAGTTCATGAAGCTGAATTGGTCTCGATAAACAGATTGAGACTATTTAACCAAGAGTGATTGAAAATTTCTGCAAAAAAGAATAAGACGTGGTTAAGGAAACTCACTGTTCAGAAAGAAAGCAAGGGTCCACAGAGAGTGGTAGTAACAGTTACTGGGAAAAAATGGAAACCATTTCAAAGGTCTGCCCTACAATTTATGTCACTCAAACTTGTTACACAAGTAAAATTCTCTCATTTTTAGTGGCTGTGTAGTACCCCGCTATATAGCATATTATTTCAACAGGCCCATATTAGATTCTCTTCCAATTTTTAAATTAGACTTTCATGAATGTTCTTGAAAATTTTTGTGATTATTTCCTAATGTAAATTTCCAGGAGTAGAATTGCTGAGTCAAATACATGTCTTAAATTTTAATACATATCACCAGTTTGCCTATCAAAATGGAATGCCAGTAAAAGTATGTGAGAAAAACTGTTTCTCCATACCCAACACTGGCTATTACCATTTTTTTATATTTGCCAGTACAAAAAAATGAAAAATATCATTATGATTTCTTGACTCGTGGCCAAGAATAAGCATCCTTTCATACTTATTGTTAAATTTTGTTTTTAACTCAAATTCTACCTTCAGACCCTGTCACATTGTATGACAGATGAAAGAAAATTAATGAATTGAAGCAACCTTAAATGAGAGATAATAACAGCATCAATTTATGAAGTGCTTACTACACGTACTGCCAGCAAGGCACTGAACAAGTTCTTGATGATTCGGAGCAGATGGGTCAAGGAGAAGTCCCGGAGCCCTCGGTGGCTTTTTCAGGTTTTTAATATTAGAGGTGACCAGGTACACAGCAGGCAGGGGTGCCGGGGGGAGGTGGGGCAGGAGGCTGGCAGGCCTCCTAACCCCTAGCATCTTCACTCTCTAGCCTCTCATCTCTCTGCCTCTGTCTCTCTCTCCTGGCATCCTCGTGACACCACCCTTATATGCCCCGTGTCTCAGCCCCGGTGCACCCACTTGCGCATGCCCACTTAGGCATGAGTGCAGAATCGCAGGTGTCCATCATCACACCAATGGTGGGAGGGCAGAAAAGCCTGATAACTTTTCCATTTACCCTATACTACATCACTATCATTCTATATACTTTATATTGTTAATTCCTAAAAACAATTTCATTGAATCTTAAAAATCAGAAGGACTATTATTATGCCCATTTTAGAGAGGAGAAAACAGAGGTTTAGAATGTTTAAGGCATAGTTAAATGGAAAAACAGGGACTGTTGGACCATGTATTTTTCTGAAACCAAAATCCATACACTAAAAACCCTGCTATACCACCGTGTGCTTCCTAAAACCAATCTGATGGTTCTAATCTTCATATTAAAATGGCAAAATATCCTGCACATAGATGAATTAGAGCATAAAATGATCCTTAGCCACAGAATAACATTGTTTAATACCTGGGGATATTAACCAAGAGGAAGAATGTTACCTAAACTCTATCTGTCTGGCCAGGAGCTGAAAGGCAACTAGGAAAACTGAGTGTGCATCACTCATCTTGAAGCCTCATAAAAAAGGGGAAATTGTATTTGCAAGTCCAATTTCTAAATGTTTGAGGAAGCCTCGCAGGAACACTGCAGTGAGGAGTTAAAATGAGGACCCAGAGAGGAGATGTGGATAATATAATGTGTGGGGCTCTCCACTGCAGGGTATGTAAATACTTTATACACTAATTCAATTACATTTTCAGATTATGCAGGAAGACTGATTTAAGCAACAGCCTGTACTGCTGTCCTATCACCCATGCATACATGCAGGAGAAGAGTTAAGAGAGCTGGGTCGACCTTAACTCTGTATTCCTTGACTTTTATGGGTTTAAGTTGGAACTTTAATGTTTTATTAATGTCGAGTTTTTGGAGTCAGTATTCAAAATGTTTCAGGCAGAGATATGATGGGTCTCAAAAACCTAGACTCTATTCACACCAGCAGGTAGTAAAAAAAAAAAATCATTATTTTAGACAAATTATGACCCACTCAGAGCTCAGTGAAATTATTTTTGCATAAGTTAACTCCACAGAGACTGAAAATATTTAACTTGCAATTATAATTATTGATAAATGCATGGAATATCCATATAATTATCAGCTTTTGAAACTCCTTTTTCCAATATATAGCTAAATATGTTCTTAAATTGGTCATCTTCAGAGAAAAGGCATAAGGAACTGAAATAGAGAGATTTGCTCAAAGCACAAAAGAAATGATACAAACTTCTAAGGGCCTCAAAGAGTCAAATTCTTTCATATTATTTATATCTTACACTGATTTATGCAAGAAATCCATTCCAAAACCTTAAGGCCCTGGTTGTATGTGGATTTTCTAGAAGGAAATTCAAAGATGACCTATGGTTGCAACTTCCAGTAATAAAAAGTTTTCTATTAGACTGCTTCTCTTCTTTTTCAAAAGAATTGGCCTTTGGGAAAAAAGTAAGATTTATATAATATATATATTTGAGGAATAAGGAAAGGGCTACAAAGAGGGTTAATTTCAGGGTGTTTTTTTCATTTTTGCAATTGAATAAGTAAGTATATATGATAGTCTATATTTTCCTTGAAAATATTATTTAACAACATAGTTTCTTTGTGAAAGACCAAGAACCAACGTGCTGTGAAAATTTTAATCATGTTGCTACCATTAATGAGCATTAACACTTTTCCTCAGTGTTGCTTCTGCTTTTGCCCTCATTTGTATGACTTGCTTTACCTCTTTCCCAGTTCATTTGCAATACTCACAGGTTTTATTGGGGAGATTTTTATTTTTGTGAAAACTGAAAGATTTTGAGTTACATATTTTCACATTCATAAATATCTTGACTATAAAAAATAAAATGAAAAGAAATTTGAACTGAGTGAAAACACTGCTTATAAAACAGTTCCTCAGGAATAATCATCTCATCTAAAGCAACTGTTAGTGTAAAGACAGAAGGGCCAAATTCCATCCTTGGATGTGCACACACAGCTCCTATTAGTTTTTGAAAACAGCTACGTGAGTATAGCCAAGGACAGTGTTTAGCCCAATTTGGTCTAATTTATCCAGACCACTGCAGCCTGAAAGATAAAGACAGATTATAAGACATTTTGCATGTCAGTATGGTAGCATGCTTTGTGCCCCAAGGGTTTTCTCCATCAGGCCAAATGTCAGGGATCAAATCTGAGAAGTTTGAAAAGCATATACATCAAATTTACTTGCACTGTTACTTGCTGTAGTTGGCAGCCCTACCTCACTCAGAGGATGCCATTTTTTTTCTATGTTGGGGACCAAATGCTAGCAAATTAAATTTACCTAAAAGAAATAGCCTTAGTCATATGCAAGTGAAATTAAATGCTAAGACAAAAATAAAAGCACATTGATTTTAAACAGGTTTTTAAGACCAATCAAAAGATATTGAATATATTTTAGATATTCGCAATGCTCTAGTTTATAAGATATATTCCAAGAGGGTATTTTTTATAGTTAGCTATATTAAATTCAGATATGCTTATATTATATACATGGCAATCTACAGTGGTTATTTACTCTAGAAAGGAGCTATAAGTCATTGGGCTGGCTTTAAGTCAATGCTTAGAAGGTTGATGCCAAATTGCTTCCTTGGTGCACTTATACACATGTTGACTATCAGATGACCCTTCCTTATCATTCAATATTATACTGCAACCCAGTAGTGCAACCACCAGTTCCTTTTTACTTTCATTGACACTTTATACAAAAGCAAAAAAGAAGAGTTTGGCAAATTCCTTTGTAAAACCAAGTCATACGACACAATACCAAATGTGTTGCATTTTCCAAATGTTTATTGCAACTAATGGGTATACAGGGATGTTTGCTCTCATTGTGAATACTTATTTGACATCTGGATTCTCTGGCACTTGAGAATGTTTCTTGCCTGATGCACATGTCTGGGGACCTGATCCAAGGCCTTTTACGAGTAAAATTCTTATTGATGTCAATAAAATGCTCAATATTAGTATAAGATGTATTGCTAAGGCCTTCTCAGAATTTCTCAGGACATTTCAGGTTCAAATTAATGGAGGAAGAGATATTTAGTGATAATTTGTCAACACTTACGAAATATAGCTATTTGATAGAAATGTTGTAGTACTTTTTTAGAGAAAAACTTTCAGATACCATGAATCTGGCATTCTGAAGACAATGTATATTTATGTGTGTGTGTGCATGTGTGTGTGTGAAAGGAAGTATTTGTGTGTGCATCACACAGTACAATATTTGTTCAGATCTTTCGTATTTAATCCCCAGCAGTACATCTATAGATGGTTTAGAGAGCTTTAAAAAAGATAAAAATGTAGAGGTGTTTGGCCAAAATAAGGCAACTGAGTATGGTTTTTCAATTGCTCATACTAGGCTTCATTCTTTTCTGGAAACAATAATGAATTCAATGTGCCTATAGAATGCTAAGTGAGCAGTGGGTTATGATGATGATAGCATGGAAAAAGTAAGTAGAATAAGAATGTCAATGCACACCTTTCCATTTTCCCTTAATAGAAGTCACAACCAACAAATCCTTTATTTTTTTTTATTTCTGCCTCCCTTAACTTACAAAAGTTAGCTGGAAAAATATGCTCCCAGAATTTAAGGTTGAAGTTAATTATCTGGATCACGGACAAATACAAGATATTGTCTGTGGGGTGCACATCTTGGGAAACAGGAACCAAAGTCAGTGCTGATAGACACAGAGAGTTTCAGACATCAAAACCAAGGAGTCAGACACACTTCAGGCAGCAAAGGGTTAACAAATCAAAGTCAAACCAAGAAAGGTTCCTACTCAAAAAAAACTGGCTGTCTATGAAGAAGCATGGTATTTACTTCTCTATGATATGAACATCATCCCAAAGGACTGTTTCTTTGCTGAACTTTTCTGCTCTTTGTTAGACCTGAGAAGCCCAGGAAACAGAGTCATAAGGGAATGAAAGACTCTCCTGCTTGGTATAAGGACAATGTGCTAATGTCACCAGGATATTTTGTGAATGCCACACAGTGAGTTGAGCAGTTTCAGAACTCTAAGGCAGTCCTCTCAAGTATCATCATGTAGAAGACAGACTGGATTTCAGTGGGCAAATCCCGCAGAAAGAACTAAGGACATCAGGAATTTTTCTTGCTTAGCTCTGTAGCATGAGTTCAATGTTCTGCATAGTTTTATCATTTTCTTAATCTGTATGTTGAAGTTAACAATAAATGTATCAAAGTGTTGTTGGTGTTGTTGAGCTTTGAGGGGAGAGTTTGGTATATACGAAAATAATATCAGCATTAATAGCTTCCATCTATAGAATCAAGAGCATATTTTAGTTCATATAGTATGTATTTGGCATATGATTTGACATGTTTAAAAATTCTAGGAAGTGAGTTTATTATCCCAATCACACAGATTTTTTTTAATTAAATGTTCAGAAAAAGGAAGAAAACTGTCCAAGTTCATGTAGCAAGTGATTCAAAGTAGATGGGGCAGAATAGATTTTCCTTTGTAAAAGCTGGTCTCCAGGTCTGTGTTTATTAGGTCTGGGGTAGTGTGTACCTACAGTTAAATCTTCATCAGGAAGCATACTCCTTTTTACTTGTGTGTCTACCTTTTCTTACAGTCATCAGAAAGATTCCTGGTTACAAAAATATGAATTTGCCTGTCACCTTTTCTCAGTATCCTAATGGCTACATGTTTTTCTGCTCCCTATAATTTAGGTGTTGTGTATTTCTTTGCATTTTGTTTTGTTTTTCTTAAGAAAGAGAGAGATGAAGAAATACCACATGCTCTGCCCACAATGAAGCTGAATTGAATTTGTTATAAATGACCTCTTAACCATTGTTTTTATTCACTAGTGCTGCAACTAATGACTGACAATTTCCTCATCTTTATTCTAAAACAAGCGCCATAGCATTGGTGTTCTTTACATTGTATGAAAGAAAGACAAAGTCAGGAATTTGTTTTATTTGATTGTCAAACTGATTTTTAAAAATTGGCAATTTGTATTCACATCTTGATATTCCTTGGGAACTCATCTGGGGCCTCAGTTACACCACATAGAGTGTATAATACAAAAGTAAAGCACTATTAACTATTCATTGTGTCACCAGATATGTCCCCAACAACCATAAAACAACTGGGACTTAGCTGGTTGAATTTTTAAAGCCAACCTTGAAACTCTCTCCTTAGATCTACTGTCTCATTTCTTCTTTTCTTTATGCCAAACCTTTTGATAGAACTCAATAGTGTTTAATCAGAATAATTTTCCAACATGGGTCTATATCCTCCTGAGTCAAATTGGTCAAGATCATTACTCCTTTGGAGTCTCTCCTTGAGTTCTCCAGAATTCAAGACAGCTTTTATAGCAAGAAAAGGACTTGGTACAAGGGGATCTCTGAGTACTCTGGTGACTATGATAAGAGATCACACACACACATTCATCATCTTTCCCTTTTTTCCATCTTACTTCTTTGTTCACCAAAATATGGAGCAATAAGAACAAGGTCCAAGAGTATAGGACCATAGCATAACTTATACATCAGTCAGTTCCTGGTGCATACAATAGTGCCTAAAGATCTGACAGATGTTTCTTAAACACTTAGTGAATAAATGAAACATCATCTAAATATGGGGAAGTATATCCAAAAAAATCATAATTTTTCCATTTCTTATGATAACAAAATCATGTGACTAGTATAATTACAGCAAGTTTTACAGTGTCTCCTCTCCCTATTCTATACACAAATCACTCTCTAAAAGTTTCAGGTCACAAAATCAGATTTTCTGTATACTGAGACATTATTGCCTGGTATTTTTGCTATGGAAGACCTTATCCACTTCAGATAAAAGGATGGGAAGTTTAAACAAGTAAATTTAAATTTTCAATAGATAACAAATTATACAGATGGATCACTTCCCAGAAAAAATTATGCCAACACTACTAATTAGTTCACAAGATGACATTCTAGTGATTTTCATTTTTTATATAATGTTCTCTAGTTTAAAATAGAGATATATAGATAGAATGCTCTACCCTAATCCCCAGATTGAGACTATGAGGCAATATTACATCAATAAACATGATACATGAAAGAGGGGATTATCCTCAATTATAAGTTCCATGAAAGTTCCAAAATAACTTCATGAGCCCTACAAAGACAAAAACAAAGTTAGAAGAGGAAGTTAGAAAAATTCAGAGTACGAAAAGAATATGACTAGGTATGGTAAAAACAAAACAAAACAAAAAAAGCCCTGTGTCAATTAACATATAAATTGGTTAGAAAAAGTAGACTACAGATAGAGGATAGATAATCATGTATTATACACACACAATGAAATATTATTTAGTCTTGAAAAAGAAAGAATTCCTGTTATTTGTGGCAGCATGGATGAAAGTGGGAGCATTATGTTAAGTGAAATAAGCCAGAAAGAGAAGGATAAATACAGCATAATATTTCTTATATGTGAAAACTGAAAAAAAAAAAAATAGTCTAATCCTAGAAACAGATATCCAGAGAGTACTAAAGTGGTTACAAGAGAGGAAGGAATTTCAGGGAGAGGAATTTCAGGTTGGTAGAAAAGTACAAACTTTCAATTATAAGCCACATAAGGTATGAGGATATAACATTGATTATGGTTAATAATACTATATTATCTGAAATTCGCTAAGAATAAAAAAAAAAAGGTAAGATGATGGGTGTGCTAATTCAATGGTGGGAAATCCTTTTACAAAATATATGTATATCAAATAATCACACCGTATGCTTTAATAATTTATGGTTTTTATTTGTCATTTAGACCTCAGTAAAGCTGGGAGGGGGTAGAAGGAAGAATTTAACTCATCAGTGCTGGCATTGCTGGTTTGAAGATAGGAGGATCATACAGAAAGAAATGTGGGTGATCATTGCAGTGTAGCTCTGGCTGACAGTCAATAAGGAAATGGGAACCTCAGTCCTACAACTGCAAGGAATAAAATTTAGCCAACAACCCAGATGAGCTTGCAAATGAATTCTTCCCCAATATTCCATGTAAGAACCTAGCTCAACCAATGTCTTAATTTCAGATTTGTGATTCCCTGAGCATAGAACCCAGCTGAGCCTGCCTGAACCTTACGAACTAAAGAAATGGTGACATAACATATATGTGCTGTTTTAAGATTCTGAGCTTGTTGTAATTTTAAGAGCAGCAATAGAAAGCCGAACTGGGACAAATACGATATGAAGAAGGATAGAATTAGACATTCGGTGGTGAACCTGGTGTGGTATATGTTCATGTGGGATTTTGGTGTTACATACTTGAAACTTATAAAAGTTAAAATGCAATGTTATTTTAATAAAATAGAAAGATATATATATAAAGCTAATAAAAGATAGATTAATTACCTTCACATTTTAACATAAATATTTATAGAGTTTAAATGTAAGAAAAAGTTTAATTTGCAACTTTTTTAACTTTCAATAGATAAAGAAATCTGTATGGTTGTAAAAGGAGTCAGCATTGTTGAAAACTGAGAAAATGTCAAAAATTAGAAGTAGACCATTGTATCTAGCAGTCAGGAAGTTCATAGTAATCTTAGCAAGACCAAATAGTTCAATGGGATGAAAATTCACATGGAAGCTGCAGAAGCAGAGCCCCCATTTCGCTGATCAATTGTTGGCCCACAAGGTCAGATCCAGACCCAGGATAAATGAGGAGATATGTGAAAGTTATAGGAAAACACACAAGACATAAAGTAGAGGACACAGAAACATCTTTCCAAAGATAGGGTAAAGAACAAGAAAATAGAGAACAGCAATGAAGAGCAAGGAAAGGAGAATAGATTTACAATAGGTCCCAGGTGGAATAGATGGTGTCACCTAAAATAGATGTGGCCTTCTTTTTCTAACATCCAGTGCACAGAAAATAGAGACAAGGGTTGCAGATGGAAAAGGGGGTTGGCTGATATAAAGAGTGACGTGTAAAAAGGGAGGTGGGAAGATTAAGGTAGAAGGTGAAGACCAGACTAGATCAAGCCTGTAGGCTGAAGAGAAGGAATCAGAGAAGAGGGAAAGAAAGAGTTGACATCAAGAGAAGAGACCAGCAGAGTCCTACTACCAGTAGACAATAGAATCCTATGCACCCAAAGTTAATACTGGAATGAAGGGAAAACTCTCTTCCTTCAAGATTGGGAGGTGGGAGGGAAAGGAGCTGAAAATATGTGTGCTCCTGTAGGTGAATCTACAGGTAAAAATAGGAAAAATCCAAGGAGACTGCTCAGAAACTGCTATTAGTCTCTGTAAAATATGAAACAAGGCCAAAGGCTGAGAATGAGAGGGATGAGAAGAATGACATGAGTTTAAAGGTTTGGAACAGCTGCCTCAAGGGAAATTCTAAAGGAAGCCAACCAGGGACAAGTAAGAGGATTGCCAAGCTGCACTGAGAACCCAGCTGAAGTCAGATAATAAAAGAATAATGATATTTTCCTGAATTTTAATTTCCATACACATACAGCAAATGTTGTCCTGCTTGCACATGTTCCTACATCCACAGAGAAAGAAATTGAGTTTGAAAGAAAACCCAATTGAATTTTTTTATTAATTTCCTTATTTAAATGATTTTGCAGATATCTGTGGTTGATATACAAATATTGGAAAATCAAATGCTTTTGTAAATCACCACCATGTGTATTTTCTGCTTGTGTGCATGTTTCTACCTTCTCATACTTGGTCTAAAAAAAATTACAGGTGGAGGAAAATCATCAGCCACAGGGTTTTGTGGATCACACAGCCCCATGCAATTAAGACGCCATTGTTAATTTTCAAATTGTCATAATCCATTTGAGAATTTAAGACAATTCAAAAAACAATTATGACTGAATGAAAAGTGAATTGGGCAATCAACTGAGATGAAATTCAGCCCAGAGAAACAAAACGCTGAGAGAAAAAACCCTAGCTTATGGGAAGAATGAAAAGCATATGGAAGTGACTGACTGTGCAGGGATGGTCTTTAAAGACCAAGGTTACTTAACAAGAAGCAAGTAGGGGGTTGTTTTACACTGAATGAGATTTAGCTATTTTGCTAAGTGCAGCAGATCTGACTTTTTCATGTTTAAGTTGCACAATAAAAATTTTGATGCTTGCCCAGATGCACATAGATATAACTACATTGTTTACCTAAGACTATCATATAGCAACAAATAAACAAAACCAGTCCCCACAGACATTTTGGAGCAGTTTGTAGCAAAATAGAACTTTGATTCAGCTTATTCTAATTCTGTGAAGAAAGATTAATCTGTAATGCATCGAAATGAATTATTTTACCCTACATTAGCAAGTTCAAATCATCATATCCTATATCTTTTATTTGATGAATTTGAAATGTAGATAGCAGGATCGCCAGCATCTAACAACTTCAAAATGTCCTAGAAATACTGAGTGGAAGTCTCTAATGTGTCCTGAATGAATTTTTTAAAATTCTTACTCTGAAAGCCTACATTCCACCCAAGCAAAGAGGCCCATGTAGACAAGTCAAATATTATTGCATTATGACTTTTATCATTTTAAATTTTTCTTCCTAAACTTTTATTCTCCTCCAAACCATTTCCTTCTATTCCAACCTTTACTCTATGCCTTTTTAAAAGACATTAGCCAAGATTCATGTTCAGTCTGATGCTTTCCTTGGTAAATCACATTCCATCATGATCTTTCTCATAGTTTGAATTCCCTTTGAACTCATTCATTCATTCGCTCATTCATGCATCATTGTTCATCTACCAGATGGGACCTTCATAACATTAAGTTCAGTGTCCTCCATGAAATCACAGTGAATATAGTCTATGCCTTCTTAATGCCCAAGACCTAGGCTAAGGCACCACAAAGTTTATAGAAAGAAGTATAGGTAATTATCTGTTTCTTCAAAAGGTTTAAAGTTACTGGCTATTTAAAACTAGTTACAGGGGCCTCCCTGTTGGCACAGGGGTTAAAGTCTCAGTGCTATCAAGTTATCACCAGCCACTGCAGCATGAGTTTAATCTCCAGCCAGGGAGCTAACCCATATGGTGCAGCAGACCTCTCCTGTGTTACTTACTGCTCCCCTCAACAGTGCATTTCAGTCAATCTGCCTGTTCTGCTCCCCACTTTGCTTCTGGTGAATCCTCTTGCTCCCACACCTCTGGTCTACACCCCAGGTCTTATATGCATAAATAAATATTGTTTAAAAATAAATTTTAAAAACTAGTTATAGTACAGGAACAAAGACCACAAAATAAAAGAAAAAAAAAAATCAAGTAATAAAGGAGAAGGCTAAAATTATATCAAAACTTTCCCCTGAATTTCTAGATTCTAAAAGGGGAATTAAATGGATCACAAAGCTTTCATTCTCTAATACAATAAGTGATCCTATTTTTTAAAAAACTCTAAACTGATAAAGTACAACTGAAAAATGGCAGTATTGATACTACTAATCATAGAACCTCAGAATCCTTTTTCACATAGCATTCTAGTGAACAACTATTAATTAACCAAGAGCTGCCACCCAAAGTAAATCCTCCTCACCATCTCTGGTATAAGTGATACTCTTCCCACTCAAAAAATTTGCCACTTTAAAAAAAAATAATAGAGGGCTGCCCTGGTTGCACAAGTGACACTGCAGCACGAGTTCAATCCCCAGCCAGAGAGGTAACCCACATGGAGCAGCAGACCTCTCTTGTTTCAACCACTGCTCCCCTCAGAAGTGTATTTCAGTAGATCCGCCTGTTCTGCTCCCCACTCTGTCTCTGGTGAATCTTCTCTCATCCCCCCACACCTCTAACCTGTACCCCATTTCTTGTAAGCATAAATAAATAAATCTTTAAAAAATAATAATAAAGAACAAGCATACCCATAAAAAAATGAAGACTATGTTAGAGCTCAGCTGTGTGGTACTGATTATTTGCTGTCTCTTATGCCCTGATAGCACTGAATGTAGTTCTTGACCATAACAAGGGCATAAAAACCTTTGTTTGATTGACTTACAATCTATGAAAGCAGAGAAGAAAGGACTCTAGTAGTATGAAATTTACCGGTAAGAGGAGAAACTAAAACTGAGTTTTCAAAGAGGAGTGTTTGTTGAATGAGTGAACTAAAGTTTTGAGTCAGTTAGCCTTTTGGAAATTCTAAAACAGCATAAGTAAAACTAATGAATATATAATCTTGCTAGTGACTTCTCCACCTGATGTGCATTTTCCCAATAACCCCTTGTTCATGTCAGGTTGAACCCTATATTCTCCTCCTTTAGACTTTAACAAACCAAAAATCCATAGCTAATGATTTAATTTATTAACCTTTATCAGCCACAACTCAAGAAATTGGGGGCACTTGTTGATGTCCTTGACTTTATCTTCCTGAGATCCAAATAGGTTTTGTATCATCTAAGAACGTAAAGGTTCCTTGTAAGATTACGAGTTCAAGCAGCAAAAAGGCCATTTTAATTGCATCAATAATCCACTCGACAGAATCTATTAGATTTGTCTGCTAAATCATCCTTTCAGTTTTCAAAAAAAAGCTCATTCTCATTTCCCTCCTGTTGCTGGTAGTTAGAGATTGCAATATGCAAAGTCTATATGCTGTAGTCCCCCTCAAATCACTAAGTACTCAAAATTGTGTGCAAAATATGAATAAAATATTGATTTCATTAAAAATGTTAAGGACTACTTAATTCAAAAACATTTTATATGTTTGCATATTTATTTCTAAATTTGCATATTTGTTTGCATATAACTTGTAAAGATGAATGTTAATTATACTTTAAAATCATTTATAAATTGTAACTAAGAATGTTGTATGAATTTTTAAAACTGCCAAATTCTCAAGTACCACTAATTATAAAGTGTCATGTAAAGTACACTGGAGCAGACCTCATATTGAAAAAATATTGAGATTTTGACAAATAGAAAAGCAGAATTATTAACTATGCTTGCTGATTAAATGATACCTGAGGCAAGCAAAACTTAAGTGACACTCTGTGTTTTTCCAAAGCATTCATTTACCTTCACTGAATTATGATGAGAAACTTGTACTTCCAACCAGACAAATATTTTACCTGATGCCTCCATATTATCCCAACTTTAAATGTGAGCTTCTGAGAATTATTCCATATTTTAGCTGTACGTATTCTGAAAATGACAAAGCATAAGCAAATAAGAATCAGAATAAGTGGTAAGGCTATTCCAGCAGCACCATGTGTCAAATGAGGTGAGCTGAAAAGATTTGACTGTGCACTAATTGGATTTGTAAAATGTTTCAAAGTAATTTAAAAAACATTTACACAAGGTCAGATCTGAACTGGTTTCCAAAAAGAACCATAGAGAAGAATGAAATGTCCAAGTAATTACACTGGACATGTAGATCTAACATTCTATCTATTAAATTGGGCATGAAATTGGACTTTTTAAAAGTACAGTAGGTCTTACACTGTAAGTCTCTTGACAATTTCCTATATTTTTGATAAAATGCTTAATTATCCTAAGCACAGATATGCCATAGATAGGAGCTATTGCTCATGTATCGTCTTCCCTAAATTAGCAACTACTGTAAGTCAATTTCTCTATAAATTTTTAAAGCATTGCAGCATATTGAAAATTAACTCAATTTCAACATATTCCAACATCCATAGTCTTGCCAACAGCAAGAGACAGTTACCAGTTTCTCTCCCTCCACCACCATCATGCCCCTTGTCTCTGTTAGTTTAGGGTTGATTTGTAAATGTCTTACTTCAGGAAATAATTAATGCTAAATTATTCCATGTTGTTATACTATCAGTGTCCTATCTGTATCCATACTAATATAATTAGAGATAAAGTCGACACTGAAATAACAAGTAGCTCTTAAAGTTCCATGCATGTTAAATAGCATTTACTGTGCTGGCAGAATAGAACTTAGATCTTGAAAATAATTTGATATTAAAAGACAAAAGTAAACAAATTAGATTGTAAGTTTGTTTTTCCCCCCTGGGTATTAATCAGCCCTAGTAAACCTTGTATTACTCTTCAATTCTGTGTTAATCAGAATTTAGATTTTAAAGCAAAAGGAAAAAAACTGTCTCCCTCTGGTGGGGAATATAACAAGTTCTTCTTTCTTTTCTTTTTGTAAATGTTTTTCTGCAGTCAAAGTCAGATAAGTTCATGATGCTCTAAAAGATTATCCTTAAATAACCAGATTTTATCATCTTTTGAACATAGCCAACAGTCAGAAATCCAGATTCAAAAATGACCTTTACTTCCTTCACTTTTTCCTGAGGAAAATAAAAGGATAAAAGAAGGAAAAATATAAAACCAATATCAAGAGTTTCCAGCATCAATCGAAGTTACATGAAATACCCAACATCTAAATGTATTGGGTAGCAAAGGTCCTACTAATGCCTGTTTGCCTGTTGCAAAGGTTGAACTAAAATCTCTGAATAAGCAGTTTCAGAAGATAAAAGTCTTAGAAGGTCTCCCTCAATCAGATCATCTGTAAAGAATTCCCTCCTTTTCTTTGTGATGCTGAAACACTGTCCCACATAGTCTCCATAGGCTCCTATTTCCTTACATCATTATTTTGTTTGTATGTCAATCTCTTCAGCAAGACAATACGCCCTCAAAGGTAGAAACCATGCATTATGCATCCCTAAGTCATCAGTGGTTGGGATTATATTCGGCCACCAATACAATATGCAATTCATATTGTAGTTGAAATGAACTAAAATTTCCTTTTTAATAGAAATTAGATGTATTCCTTAAAGTTCTCCAGGATTACTCTGTTTTTAATATGATAGAATTTTGAACTAGAAGTTTGGGTGCCTGGCTCCATCATTCAACAAGAAGTCATCAAATGCCCAAGTACTGGGCAAAATGTTAAACAAGAAAGTCAGAAAATACATGAGTAAACTCAATTTCAGAAGTTGAAACTAGTTTGTGATTTACGTTATGGGGAAAATATAAGGAGACAGAGGATGGGTTATAACAATCAGAGTTCAAATAGGAAATCAATTTCTTACTCAGTGGGGTAATTGGGAAGAGTTTAATAAAGGAACTCTTTAAAAGGAATAGGCAGCATTAAGTAGGCCGATATGGAACAGTGAAGTACCTTGGAACTAGTAAAAAGAGGCCACCAATGTTACCCATGACTTGCATGAGTGGTAGGATACCAGAAACCAGAACCAAAAGACAAAGCTGAAGGAGGGGCCCCCAAGCAGGAAATATGGCTTTCAGGCATACAGCACCCTGGACTTGCAGTTCAAATCACCATGGTAATGCATTGCTGTCACTCTCCTTCTGCCTTCCTATAGCCTACCGAGTCTCCCACTGGTCAAAGCTAAAACCTGGATATGTTTATGTTTATTTTGCTGTTTTGTTTTGTTTTGTTTTGTTTTACTGGAGACCACAGCCAAGTAGAGGTTTCAAGTCTCTATTACTTGAACTATGAGTGGTTGCTGTCAGCTTGAACCATTTGCGGGTCTCTGAATTTCCTGATTCTTTTTCCTCTTATTAGCTCCCCCGTGATCTTTCAATGGCATGAGGGTAAACCAAATATTTATATGTTAGGGCTGGCCTAGATTTTCTGAGAGTTGATAGTCTCAAATGTGAGGGGAAAAAGAAATCAAAAAGAGCTGCCTCTACTGATCTTACCCATGGAGTTTGGAGCAGTCTCTGGCCTATTTTTGAAAGTCAATTAAGATACCTGGATCATGTCACAATCAAAGCTAACACCTCTTCCTGGAAAATGGTTCAGTTAAAATTATCCCGAGTACATGGTTTTACTCCTCTTGATGATTTCACCAAAGAGTTTTTCCATTCTCAGTCAAAACTGTTTACAAGTCACATTTTAAATTTAAAGAAAATTCAAATGACATGGATCTTATTTTTTTTGCAACCAACCTATGCCAGGATTTTATTGTGACTGTCACAAGTGAAGAGCACTATTTAAATTATTATTCCCATCTCAAATGTCTCTTGGGGTAGAAACAAGTTCACACACCAGTATGAGGGCTGATTCACACGAATATATCACTGAAAAACATAAATGAACAAAGAATCATAAGTAGCACAGTGTACCAATTCACTGAAAACTGGTACATTTCTCTTTTGGTTGCTTGTTGTTGTTTTTTTATATTCGTGAAGAGTATCCTATACCAGGAGTAGCCTGTAGCTGGCAAAACAGAACAGTAAAAGAGCAAACATTTGTCAGCCAAGAATTTATTCATTCATTCATGGATTCATTCATTCACTGTCAATTGACCAAAGGCCAGATACCAACATATTTTTAAAAAAAAAAATTTAAAAAGCATTGTGGTTTTTTTTGACAACGAAGAACCCACACCAATCCTCATAAACTGATCCATGTAGGGGGAGCGGCCACCACCATGTCACTAACACTACCCCACACCATTCATAGCACCCATAGATGCAGGAACATCTTTCTAATACCAAAACAGAGACACAATTTTATTATATGTTAATAAGAAAACAGATAACAACCCAAGCTATTATGAAATAAATATCCTTTCAATAAATTTGTATTGATCCATCATAGCAGTTTTCATATATATATGAAATGAAGTGGTACAACCATTTGAAAGACATGCTATTTTGTCACATACAACATATGGAATTGTGCTCAACAGACATATGGAATTGTGCTCCTCTTGCCATGAAGCTTAACTCTCTCCACCCCCAGCAATCTGCAAACTTCAGATACAAAGATTCTCTGCTGAAGCCTCTAATGACTATAAGCCAAACTATGACATCCAACATCTACTGCTCCAAAATACTGATACCATGAGACTAATATTATGTATACAGTGCTACCCTATATGTCAGCTCAAGTAAAATTACTTTCTTGTCCCAAAAATCGCACAGAGTTTGTATGAAAACAGTTATCAGATGTCTTACTTTTAACCTCTTCCACATCCCACTAATTTCTAACTCAGGCTCACTGGGATGAGGACAGGAAAAAAGATGGGGTCATAAAGGAAGCCTATACTTTATGTTTCGTCCATATCCTTTATACTTTTTGGACAAACCCTGTGTTTCTGTTTCTTTATTTTATCCAACATATCCCTATCCCCAAAAGAGACTTGTCCAGCCCTCAGATAAATGCACTCTTAACCATGCTGAAAGATGTGCCCAGAAATGTCCAAATCCCAAAGGAAAATACAACCTGATCTACCACTAGGTACCTCTGCATTCTAGGAAACAAGCAGCAAACCGATGCATGATGACTGTGCTAAAAGGAAGGAGGGATGCACTCATTCTGATGGGAGTTCCTAGAAAGTAAGTTTGAACTGGGTTTAAAAGAGTCAGTATCCACTAACCACTTGGTGAAGAGGATGAATGATCATCCAGGATGGGGGGAAATGATAGATAGTAGAAAATTAGATAGAAGCATGAGGACTAAAGTTTTCTTATTGAGCAACAATTATTGGCTTACATGGGTTGTGAAGGCAGGGTTGACCACTGCATAAAGAAAAAGGGCGATACAGTTGGGAAAAACATTATCCCCAAAGGAGCAGATGAAAGAAGAGAAGAGATAAATACCATGATGAAGACAGAACCTCTGGTAGAAGTGATCTTTTCCTCCTTCAAACTCCCTATTATGTTTCTCTCTACTCATATGATTATCACAGATTACCTTGCTCTCAGTACATTTTGTTCTTGTCTCTTCTCCCCTATTGAATTGTAATAAATTACACAGGGGGCAGCTGTGTGATAGAATGGAAATAGCAAAGGATTTTTGCCTATACATTATGTTGAAATCTTAGCATTTCTACATATGTGACCTCCACCAAATCTCAATCTTACTCTTTGTCCTTTATAAATTATGGATGGCAATGCCTATACCTCAGAGGCTTTAAAGATTAAGCAAATTAAGTAATACATGTGATATCTGGTATATCTTAGACACACACCAAATACGTTTCTTCCCAAATCCCACTCCATGTTATGTTCTTAATGCTATTCTTCACATCTTTCATATCTTTGGTTCACAGAATGTCATGTAGTTGGTGCCTATTACAGGCTGAGTATAAAGCAATTGTATTTCATTCCAGATCATACTGCTTTGGGTAAATTGACTTGGTTTGTGTTCTACACAAAATTTACTTCAAAGATCATTCAGAAATAACTTTCAATGTCTGGCACTATTGACAGCTAGACCCATAAATTATTGTTGAAAATGTATGTTCAAGATGGATCCTGTTCTCAAAAAGTCCAGGTCTAATGAGTTGTTCCTTTGATGACTGATCCTTATGGAAGGACTTTTAAGGAAATAAGCCATTAGTGTGGTGGATATAGCCATTACACCTAAATAACCTAAGAACTTACTTTTAGAGCCAGGTAACTCCTTCATGCAAATGCTTTGTCAATTCTCTGAGGAATTTAGACAAATACTAAAACCACCATAAAATCAAGATTCTTAACAAGAAAAAATGGGGAGAGAAAATGTTTTATTTTATGCTCTCTAAATCATGTTTGATCTTATTTGTGAATTGGTCCTTTAATCATAATATGGATGAATGGATTTCAAACTAGTTCAAGGACATAACAAAATTCCTGCTTATACAATTTTACATGACCTTGGTACTGGGACTGACAGTCCCAAGTTATGATCCAAAATGAGATAACTTTCTCTATTTAAGGTAGCATCGGGCAAGCTATAAGCTTAGAGGGAAGGGGTTTAGGCAGTGACCAAAAGTGATTTCTCAAATGCAGAATTTCCCACTATGCTAGAAAGAGCTGAGATGGTAATGTTTTTTGTTATGTAATGTTTGTTATGCACAAACACAACAACCCAAAGATGCAAAGTAGCAGAAAGAGATATGAAAACTCAAACTTAGTGCAGTGGCTCAAAAATAAATTGTTGGTAAAATTTTAGGAAATTCATACACAACACAGAGGAAGAGCTGGGAGAAGATCTCAGGTCTGTCTGATGGCAACATCTGTGCTTCTTAGACTGTTCAAGTTTAATATGTTTTTCCTCTAACAGGTACTTACATTTTATAGATTCATGTTTCTTCTGTGTCAATTTATTAGATGTTCCTGAAAATGAAAACTCCTTTTAGATGCAAGGATATAAATTTCTAATGCTGAGATTTCAGTACAGGTCCAATGAGAACTAGAGGCCAGGAAGATAAGATGGGCAGTAGAAAGTCATCTCACTTAAACTCAAATGATATCTCATAGCTGACTTATGTGGGCAAGTCATAAGTTTAGATGTAAATAAGAAAGAAAACATTTATGAACTTGCTTCAGAGCCTCAAAGTTGTATGGTTGAAGCATAATGATAGACAAAAACTGCCTCCAGCTTAACCTCAAGAAAGAAAAAAAGATGAGTATATTCTTCTGCATGGGACAAGAACAGGATATACTGGTGCTAGAGTTCCCTCCTCCCTAAAATACATCTCATGGCTGTACTATTTATGAGTACAAATGTTGTCGAGGTAATTCCCAGTTTTGTTTTTTTTTTTAAAAAAGCAATTGACCATATCCTTTTCACCATTTTAATGTTGAGCTATTATAATCTCACATTCCAGTGGCCCTCTAACTGCATGGTTATAGTCTCCTTACACTTACTCTGAAATTGTTTTTCCATTGTTATCTTACATTATAGTCGCATCATAATGTCATGTTTAAAGGTTCCCCATACGCTTGTAATGAAATCGTTTTGCAGTTCAGAATGGCATCATATTGGCACTTTAAGCAGGGTATCCATCACCCTGTATTGATAGTTTTCACAACAAAACACCCTATTTTAGTGACTGTGAAAGTAAATAGCTGTTGCCAGTGATCTTTTCTTCCATTTCAAACTTAAATGGTCTCATCTGTTTTATTTTACCTTGCAATTTTCACACCCACTGTGGTATGGGCCAAATTTATAGTGTTTGCCTTCAAATGAGAACTGTCATTCCATTCATTGGCTCATAAATGTTTATATGACCAACCACCTACTGTTTTGGTTGGCCTTTGTGCTATGGATAGATAATTCCCTAGAATCAATAATCAATACGGTCTGGTCACTCCATTTGCAAAGCTAATGTAAATAAGATTTCTGCTAATTGAAATCTGGAAGCAAATATTAGTAAGTGCTTCAAATCAAATTAGCTGATTATCTAAGAGTAATGTATGTGATTATTTAACTACACTATAACATCAAAAAAAAAATTCTACTTCCAAATAACCACACATGAGAATTTTAAATAATGTTTTAAAGAAAAGACAGAGTTAAGGATAGGGAATTTGAGAATAAAGAATTCTATTATTATAATGATTACCAAGAATCAGGCATTTTCATTTAATTTGTTGAGAATGCCTACATCAACCCTCGGTGGTTAAACTTTAAGAGGTTAACTATTTGGTTCAAATCTCCACTTTGGAAATTAAATGTTATCCAACCCAAGTCTAATCCAAACTAACTCACACTTGGAAGTCAGCCAGGACAGGCGCTAGTCTCCTGACAATAGGCTTCACTTTTGAGATCTTTCTATTCTTTGCTGCTAAAAGAGCCATTACTGCCTCCACACAACTCCTCTACAGCTGTTTTGACATTTCTTCACTGTCCAGCTAGAAGTCAGAGAAGCAAAAGAGAATAAATGTGATAAATTGTTACAAGAAAAGGTTTCTGCTAGCATATTCAAACTCAAAGAAACTTGGCATTCTGTTGAAGATGGGAGCAAAGCTTCAGATAAGCCTTTATTTTATATAAGACTACTTCTCTGTCTTTAGCCATTAACACAGATAATAAGGATGATGCAGGCAGCGAGTCAGTTGGGCTCAAGTGTTAAATACTGTAAATCCACTTGTTTTAGGCATCTGTGCCTGAGCCAATGCTCGAATATATTCTCTTTCAGAAAGCAAGCGTCAGCAGCTGCCACAATGATTTTGGTTCTTGGGTAACCCAATGTTCCCCAAGGAGTAATAATAAAGACTGTAAAATATTTCCCTAATTTTGAATTCACTTTATTTAAAAACCAAATATATGTATTCCACAAGACAACATGACTAAACTGAAACTAAGAATGACTCCACCATGCCCAGTCCAAATGCTGCCACCTCAATTCCACTTCAAAAGTACATTTGGAACAAAGCAAACAAGCACAACAAAACAAACCCTTAGATTCTTACAGAATGGTGGTTACCAGAGGGGAAAGCAGAGATGGACAACAGGTAAAAATGGGTAAATGGAGTCAATTGTATGGTGATGGACAGAAACTTGACTTTTGCTGGAAATCATGAAATAAACTATACAGACATTGAAACGTAATGCTATGTACACTTGGAACCAAAATAATGTTATAAACCAGTTACTTCAATAAAAAGTTTTGAGATACAGCAATCAAAAAAGATAAATGCATGCCATTCACAGCAACATGGATGGAGTTGGAAGGGCTCATGCTCAGTGAAATAAGCCACAAAGAAGAAGAAAAAACATCGGATGGTTTCGCTTATAGGAGGAATGTAGAGGAACCAAATAAGGGATCAGGAAAAAAAGTAATTATAATAAATTAAAAGTCTTAAAAGTCAGTATCAACAGGCAACTATAAATCAGAGACATTCTGCAGGGGAGGAGGAAGGAGAAGGATCAAAACAGGGGTGGGAAGAGCACATGGGACTATGATGATGGTGCACGGGTGAACTGGTGGGGGGAATTTTCCAGGGACTACACCTGAGAGGAGAAAGCATACATTGTACAAAAAGGAAAATAATGTAAAATTTTAAAAATTAATAAAAGCAGAAAAAAAGCTTTGAGATTAAAAGAAAAAGATGTCTATTTGAATGACCACACTTTACAAACTCAAATTCAGTTTTCTTTTGTTGTTTTTGGAAAGGATGCAATGGTTAGGTAAAATTAACAGTACTTTGCAATTACATAAATCTTTGCAGTTTACAAAGTTGTTAAATACATATTCAATTGGACACTGAAATAAAGAATTTGAATGCTTTTTCCTGCCATTTCCTCTTTCTTCAAGACAGAGCTAAGGAATTAATGATCAGGAAATGTCACATAACTACCTCAATCTGTGTAGCACCCCAAACAATAAGGGGGAGGAAAACAGGATCTTGTAGCTAAACATGAGGAAGCCCAGCAGGAGGCGCTGGCTTCCCCCTCTCTGCAAGTACTGAAACCTGCCTTAGGGTTGCTGAGCCAAAGGGAATGGAAGGGACCTGCAGAGGGCCAGTCCCTGATGTGCATGTGCTGGAAGGGAGAGGAGAAGCTGACTCGTGTTTGTGGTACCACAGGTATCCCTCTTCTCTGCGGTTCCAGACCTTGGTCTCTGCAGTGGTATGCTGTCTGCATGCTTCACAAAGTCAGTGCCAGTCCTGAGAGATGGGGGGGTGCAGGCCTGCACATTTTCTTTTTCCTTTTTACCCAGGAGTAGTCTGGCCTATGGGGAGTACCCCAGTTTCTCTCAACATATTTCCCCTCAGTCAAGGGCCTGTGCCTCCACATTCTTCAGCTCTCCCCTCCCCAGGGCCCCTGACTGAGACAGCTGCTGGGCAATCTGTGATTCCCACCCTGGATCACAGCCTCCATGCATTTCTCTGCCCACCTCTTGTTCAATAAGCATGAATCTCCTCCATGTCCCTTCTAGCCTAATTTCTCATGGTCTCTGATGTCCAAGGAGTGTTCCAGTTTTGAGCCCAGCCATGGGACTCTGGGTATAGAGTCCTTCCTCTGGGTATAGAGCAAGGAACCTCCTCTGGAAGGTTATCTTAATCTGGGCTCTGTCTGACTAGAATTTAAACTTCTGTGAGAAAACACACTGGTTTACCAGAAGTCTACCTCCTTGGATAAAAATGTCTTCCTTGACCTTTTCATAGATCACTTAAGTAAAGTGTTATTTCCTGAGAATGAAGGTCAATTAATATAACTATTTGAATCCAAAAATGCCTGTCCCAAGGTTAATGCTACTCCTTCTCTACCTAGTCTACATCTAGACTATATTCTTCCAACCTCTTGTCTCCAATTTACTACAAACCTTTCTGTAATACTACTATAGAGTTTTCCCCTATTCTCTAGTCATGTCTTTGTACAATATAAGAATAAAGTTGTATCTTTTGACATGTGATAACCCAGTCTCATTGCCTAATATCTGTGAGAATTTTCTCTTCCAATTTCTTTCTGTATCATACTCAGTTAAAAATTGATCAAAGTTTAAAATTGACAGTACAATGTTCTCATTAGTCCAGTTCATCTCTCATTGAGACGATAACTTCAGCATAGAAATAACCCAGCAGCATTTTTTCTTCAGAATATGGCTGTATATTAAATATACAAATATGCTGACATCTAAGAAACTTTAAAAAGAAATTAATGTAGAGTTTTAACTTCTGTTGGCTCAGTGAAGAGGATGGAAAGGTTCATACTTTAATAAATGTGTGTAAAATAGAAACATACATTTGAAAAGAGTAGCAAAAATTTGTACTATAGTGAGAATGCAAATGTACCTTTTTTTAAAAATTTCTTTCAGGGCCTCCCTGGTGGTGCAGCAGGTTGAGCATTGTAAAGCACCCAGGCACAGCAGCATGAGTTCGATCCCCAGCCAGGGAGGGGACCACATGGCAAGGCAGACCTGTCCTGCTTCGCCCACTGCTCCCCTCAGTAGTGTATTTCAGTCTATCTCCCCACTCTGTCTCTGGTGTCTCTGGTGAGTCCTCTCACCTCCGGTGACTCTGGCCTATATCCCAGCTCTTGTATGCATAAATATAATAAAAAAATCTTTTTTAAAAATATATTTATATATTAGTGAACTTTCCTTCACTACTGGTAGGAATGTAAATTGGTGCAGACTCTATTGAAAAGAGTATGGAGATTACTTAACTAAAAATGGAAATACCGTATGATCCATCAATATCACTTATAGGTATTTATCAAAAAATATTAAAAAAAACAAAATTAGCAAGCTGACCATAGATCTGAGGCATACAGCAACAAAGGGAGAAGGAGGGGGAGTCAAACAAGGAAAGAAAAAATACAAGAGAAAATGGTGATGGTTCATGGGTGATATGGTGGCAGATGTACAAAGGTGAACAATGGTGTAAGAAAATAAAAATAAATAAATGTATATATATGAAAACACTAATTCAAACCCCCCCATGACTATATTCCATAGCAGCATTATTTACAAATGCCAAGAAATGGAATTAACTAAATGTCCATTGATGGATGAATTGATAAAGGAGATGTGGTGTATAATCAATGTGATACTAGTCAGTTATAAATAAAAAGATAAACTATTACCTTTTGTGACAACATGGATGGAAATCAAAGTGATTATGCTAGTGAGACAAGTCAGAACGTGAAAGACAAGCCCTACATGGTGTTACTTGTATGTAGCAAGCAAACTAGCAAAACACAAATAAAGAACTGTTACACTCTGTGAAAAATACTGGTGGTTACCTGAAGGGAAAGGGAAGGGGTTGACAAAAGGGAAAAATTTGTTGTTGTTGTTGGAGCTTTTTGCAGGGGAAAAAAATTAACAAAGTATCATTGTTTTATATTTTTGTTAATATTTTGACAATATAGGATTTCTCTGCTTAGGTGTGGACATCCTAGCTCCCCCATCACCAAAGTACAAGAGGGAGTCAATTTATAGTGTAAATGGCAAAAGAATTTTGGTGGTGGGTAAGGGGAAGCTTATACACATATGGAAGTGTGAAAATGTACTGGTAAAGTTGTATTTTTGTAAATGAATAGTAAGCCAATAAAATTTGATTAAAAAAACAAATATCCCTTTTTTAATGTGGATTTTTGTTTCAACTGAAAAGCTTAAGACCATGAAAAATTGCACATTCCCCAGCTTAGCCTAGTTCAAATACTACATAGAAGCACTGAGTGGAAAGAAAGCTATCCTGGGATCAGGAGGCTATGTAAATAAACATGATTTCCAAATTTGTATTTTCATCTTTCTTTTCAAATTGCATCTACTTCCACAACTGCTCACCTCTGTTAAAAGTAAGGGTAATAACATTTCTTCTTTTAAAGCAGCAATGATATTACAAAAGAAAAATAGTCAAAGTTTGCAAATTTCTCTAGGAATTCTCAAAGGAAACCAATCTCTATTTAGCTTGTCCCATAGCTGGGATCTCCCAAATCACTACCTAGGAATAATAGCTTACAAATTTTTACATTAAATAAATGTAATGCATTAGAACCAATGCAAAGTATCGCTATTTTTGACATACTCTAATTTGAAAAGGGTAAATCAATTTAAACCATTTTTGTTTAAAATCAGCTCCTTAGGCTGTATACTCATAGTGGTTGCCAAGTTTCAACCCAGAGTGAATGTTAAGGTCTATGTTATTAACCCTTGAAAAATGAGCTCTATCATGGAAACAATGACAGACCTGGGGACTACCAGGTGCAGCTGCTGAAGCTGACAGTCAGTCAAGTAAGAGTAATGCATGGTTTCTTCATATGCAAATCACATAATATGTGCTTACCTTAAAGGGCAATGTCAGATTATTGTAAAAGTGTTTAGATATAAATACCCTTTTTTAAAGAAAGCAAATTCATTTATACTGAACTCTCTATGGCTGACATACCATGATAAATCACCTCATTACAAAGAAAGCCACAAATATGGCTACTGAGGATGAGTGTGATTGTAAATGAGACTTCTGGAATACAACTGTGGTTTGCTATGACCCACAATCAAAAGATACCTGTAGATCACGATGATAGTTTCCCTTGGACATATTTAGAAATAGTGAACAGCTAGTACCCCCATTTACAATGTTATCCAAAGAAGTTTTCTAGGGTATGGGTTTTGCTTTTTTAAATGAAGCTATTAGGATTATCTTTTTCTTAACAATGTCTGTGAATTAAGCAATTATAAGCCCTCTTCTAAACATATAAAAGGCAATTAGGAAATGTAAGTTATAGATTCCTATCCTGGTAAGGGTCACAAAGGAGCTTTCTGGGATGCTGCGGATATATTTTGTTGTATATCAATTATTTTTCAACTTTAATAAAAAGTAAAGTAAACAAAACTATTCTTATCCCTAAGTCATTTGTTCAATGGCAGCCTGCAATGAACTGTGAATGCCAACTTGGCGCTACTTCCCCAAGTGGAAACCCACGTCCTGCTCTCCAGACCTTACCTTCTAGTTTTTTCATATTCTTCGAATGTAAAGATGTCAAAGCAGATTTCTTCCTGGTGGGAATTTACTATTCAAATCCAGAAACATTCATGATAAAGTGAGATTTCCAAGAAGATTGTAATTTCTGTATAGAGAAGAAGTAAGACAAGAAGCTGTCCTGACAGGTAGCCCCCCCCCCCCAAAAAAAAAGAAGAAGACAGCAAGAAGGGGGAAAGTAAAATGTTCTAAAGGATATGCAGAGCCAAAGATGAAAGATCCCTGGCTTTTCTATTCTCAGGAGTCCCCACAGGCTTCTTGATCCTCAGTTCATCATTCCCACCACTATTCATCATCTTATAACCTGTGCCCCTTGCATCTACTTCACCCCGGCTCACCTGCCTGATCACCAGGTATAGGACAAAAGGAACTGAGGAGTCCCCAGCTGTGCTGTCTGCCCGAGACAATGGGTGCTATAACAATAGCTCAGTCTCATGTTTAAATATCAAATCTGCCATTTGATTTTCAATTTATTTTCAAGTTAGGAACTTTTCCGCCTCTTGGTAAAGAAAACCCAAAGCATATTCAATATCTCTGCTTATGCAGTACACAGACACCTGAGTATATGGTAAATGTAGTTTCAGTAGCACACGTCGCTCCTTATTTAATTCATCTTGCCTGACAGAATTGGTAAGAATGAATGCAACAATAGCAATATTTCATTTAGGTCCACTGGCATCTCTCATGATGTACATTAAAAAGATGTAATATATATTATAAATGTGAGAGCAGGTAGATACACAGACATGCATTTTACTCCAAGGTACATTAATAGAATGATAAATTCCATGTGTTAAATCTACAAGAACCAAAATACTCTGACTTAAGACATCTGTACAGAATTAGGTACCAAATGAAATGTCACAATCAAATAAAACATTCCTTTATGAGAATCATAGGATTTTTTTTAATTGTATTATTGTTTTATTGAGGCAACCTTGGTTTCCAACACAGTATATGGAGGTATAGGTTCATAACTCTTCAGATGTATGTTACCACACCACGCCCACCACCAAAGCACCCATAATCCTCCACCACAGCCCATTGGGTCCCCTGTCCTCTTTGTTCTCTGCCCCCATTTCAATATAAAAATGCATAAAAACAAAAAAAATGTACTTCTAATTCGACCAGCCTAATCTGAGGCTACAATTAAAGTATAAAAACTCATATTGTCTCAATACAGAGCTCAAAATCAAAGCAGACAGATGGCAGGGCAGAGGGGAGTGATAGGGGGGGAGCATTTCAAGTTTCCAGTCCCAGAGCACATTGGATGGACCCCCATTAAACCAAGTGCACAAAAATGGTTTCAAACTGAATCACACATTAAAAAGTTCTTTCAGGCATAATCTAATTTCTGAAAAGAATATACATATTGCAACTGCAATAACGTCACCAGATATCTGACATGAGATTATCGAAGACTCAAGTTGAAGGCCAGAGGAAACATTAAAACAAATGTCCAGCATTTGCCTTTGAGAAATTAAATTTGAGTAACACAAACCTCAGTTGACCTTCTGCACAGAAGCATAAAAGTCAGAAACTGTGCCTGTATCTCAGCTGAAATGTTGCATGAACTCAGTATGAAGGGGCAGATTACAGCCTAGACAAGGCACTCAAAAGAAGTTTCACCACAAGGACAATGAAGTATCACATTAGGAGCAGGTTGCTAATTAATACAAATGTTTACAAAATTCAGTGTATGTGTATTCAAAAATCATCAAGGAAGCAAATAAGACCAAAAAACAAGGCTCACAGAGCACAGGTTGTCTTTTATTCTTTTGTAGAGATGTGTAGCTGGGAACCACTAGCAACACTGCCTTGGACACCAGTAAAATTCCTGTAGAGTGTTTTATAAAGGTAATGAAGTTGCATGTGCTTCACTGAACAGGGCTGCTATTAAATCTTCCCTAAAAAATGGGATGAGATTGCTGGGGTGTTTTGTGAGCAATGTGAGCTTTGCCTGTAGCATAGTGAGGAATTTTAATCACTGGGCCAAAAATTATGATTTTTCACTAAAATGAAATAGAAAACAACCCAGTTTAGTTTGATTTGAGTCCACATCATCAAATTTTAATCTACTTTATATTTAAGATTTCCCTTGTTAGGAGCAGATTTGGAGGAAAGAAGAAATCTCAAATGACAAATGTCCAGCACTGTCAACCCAATCACAAACAAATTAAGTGTCCATCTCTGTCACAGCTGGCAACCCTAGCCTGGCCTGGGGGGAATCCTCCATGTTGTTCAGAACAAATGTATTGGAGGCTAATCAAAATCTAATGAATCCCTCGGGAAAATGGCTTTCTTAGTCCACATCTATAAGAATTATGCTCAATTTGGGGGCGGTATCTACCAGTTGTTTTCTGGTATCATAATTGTTTTATAAATAACAGAATTGGACACCCCCAAAAAGACATTTTAGCTAAGCCTATTAGTCAAATCCATGTCTTCATTCACCAGCATGTCAAGGTGATGTATCTGTTGAACTGCTTCACAATACATTTTATTAGTGACACATGAGAGTGAAAACACCAGAGGAAGAATTTGGGGCAAGGCAAAAGCAAGAGGTGATTTTTGGCTTCCAGACAAAGCCTGCCTATTACTATTTGGTCTGACTAGCTCTACCAGTTGGTCCTAAATTGTCTAAAAGTATAAAAAGGAAAAATATAAAAAAGGGGACTGATAACAGTGACTTTGGAACATTAATTTAACCTGAGGAAAGCCAGCGACACGAGAAGGGCAAAGAAACAAGAAAATGCACCGAGAGTTACCATCCAACATGATGATTTGTTCTGAACTCTGATTCAGATTTGTTGTGAATTCTGATTCTTTTTAGAATCTCTCATGCTGCTGAAGGACATGTGCTATCAATAAAAAAAAAAAGAAAGAAAGAAAAAGTGATCATAAATCAGATATTTCTCCTGTGCCTCACAGGCCCAGGCACTTTACACAGATTATCTGTGTATCTCACTATTGCCGGGAAAAGAAGAAATTATTGCTTTTTTTTTTTTTTTCTTGTAGTAACGTTGCACTAAAACATCAAGTAAGTTTCAGGTTTACATCATTAAAAATCAACTTGCCTATACCTACATTTTGTCCACCACTAAGTTCCAATGATATCCTTGCAACTGACACATACAGCTGACCCCTTTTATCTGATTTACCCACCATTCACCACCCCCCTTTCAGCCTGATAACCACTAGTTGGTCTTAAAAATTTATTTTCGTTTTATTTATTTTCTCTATATGCCACAGATGAATGAAATACCGTGTTTAGCTTTTTCCATCTGATTTATTTCACTAAGCATAATACCCTCTAGGTCCATTCATGTTATTGCAAGTGGCAGGACTTCATCTTTTATATATATATATATATATATATATATATATATATATATATATGCACCACATCTTCTATATCCAGTCATCTGCAATAGCAGATATGTTGTTCCCATCTCTTGACCATTGTAAATAATGTGTGATAAACATGGGTTGCATGTTTCTATATGTTTTAGGTAAATACCTAGAAATAGGTCTAATTATACACATTTATAGATGAAGAACAGAGCTGAAGGTCAACACAGAATTATTAACTAGCAAACTAAGATTAAAACCCAGAGCTTGAACAGTTTCCACCTCACACAATCAAATCTTTTCCTATCTGCCTCTCTCACTCTCTGATTTCCTTAATTATTTTCTCTCAGGAGCTCCCTATTATTTATAGTTCCAAATGTAAGGCCAACAACAAGCCGCTCATATCAAAAGTATCCCTATTCCAAAACATAATCAGTGAGATAGGTAAAGTCCATTTTACTTTCTACTTTGCAGATTATATAATTAGTCAAAACCAAAGAGGGAAAAGACATGTAGAAGCACAGCAGAGTTTAGGGCCCCACTTCCCTTGTATATATTCAGCTTTTGCACAAAGACTTATTGTTCTCACCTTTCTTGGCAGATGGAAAAGTGCTGGGTTCCAAAATCACTTTAAGGTTTACAGTCCCTGGAAGGGCTCAAATGAAAATGAGGCAACATCCATATGGTTCCAGTTGGTTGGTTTTTTTGTCTTTTTTTTTTTTTAACAAAGAAACCTACTACACACCTCTAATTAAAGCTTACACGTTAGCATTGGAAATCGTAATTAAAGGATTCATGAGCATCTACTCCTCTAACAACACACTCATTCATGTTACTATCTAAATGTTTGACTTGTTCCCATGGGAACTTACAATTCAAATGCTGTTTTATGGTCCATTCAAAGGTATGTTTCCTTGATCCTTATTTGGTTTCCTTATATTCCTCCTAGGGAGGAAACCATCCAGTATTTTTCTCTTACCTTCTGACTTATTTTGCTAAGAAGGAAAATAATAATAACAATAATAATGATAGTAATAATAATAAAAACACAACAAAAACAAAAAGACAAGGACAAATTGGGGACACTTGGTGGGGAGGGGGGAGGGAGAGGGTTGAGGCAGATAAGAGCAAAAGGGACTGAGGTGATGGTGCACTGGTGAAATGGTGATGGGGAATATATGGAGATTACAACTGATGTCAAATATATATAAATAAAGAAAAAAATATAAAAAAAATTATAACGGTGTTAAATTCAAAAATAAAAAAAGGTATGTTTCGAAGGTGGAGACATCTTTTAAAAAAATCTAGACATTTAACAGGATTGAAATGGTGAATACCTCTTTAAATTTTCTTTTTGAGAACTATATTAGCAATCTTTGTTGATAGTCATTTTGTGTCATTTTGTGGTCATACCATAGCCCCCTAGGGGCTGATATGATGTTATTGAGTATCAGGATAGCATGAGAGCAAGAGGCTGAGAATAGAAATCAGAACTACAATAGCTTCAAAGTCTAGCTTCTCTTCTCACTGGCAATCAAATTAGGACACATTATTTAAATCCCTTAAGTCTCAGGTTTCCTTCCTTGTAGAGTAAGATCAATGTGTTTTACAGAGTGGTGTTGAGGAATGAATAAGGTAAAGTGTACAACCCAGCACCACCACCCCCAAAAAAATGTCCTGACACATAGCATGATAAAAACTTTTCATTCTATATTTTCGTTTCTAGATTCTAGTAACAGCCATTCAGGCAGTGTTTCAACAAATGCTTTCTGTACTTCTCATAGGTAACAAAACCCAAGTCCAAGTTTCTAAGACTAAGGTGAGTATATTATTGTCTTTTCTTATAGATTAGTAGAGGGATAATTTACATGTTGCTTACACATATATAGAAATATCTGTTTTACTCATAATATAGGTAGCACTAATGACAATAATTATTGAGCGCTTTCATTGCGCCAAACACTCCTTTATACTATTCAGTGTAATGCCTACAGTCCTAATGCTCTGGGAGATAGAAGTAAAGTTCTATGAAAACCCAGAGAGAGAAGTTATTATATCAACAAAGGAAATCATGAAGGCTCTTCCAAAATATTTGCAATATTTAAAGCAGTTCTTGAAAGATGAGCAGGATTTCAACAGCCTGACATGGTTAGTGGCCCAAGAGGAGAAGTCTATTCCAGGTGAAAGAATTGCAAGAACAAATGAAAAGATCATGAAAGCATTCTGCCTGTTCAGAAAACCACAAATACCCCAGAGTGGCCACTGGACAAGAGGACACATGCTAAATAATTGAGAATTGCAAGAACAAATGAAAAGAACAAATGAAATGAAAAGATCATGAAAGCATTCTGCCTGTTCAGAAAACCACAAATACCCCAGAGTGGCCACTGGACAAGAGGACACATGCTAAATAAACAAGAAATAGCACAGAGATCATTAGGACACATTATTTAAATCCCTTAAGTCTCAGGTTTCCTTCCTTGTAGAGTAAGATCAATGTGTTTTACAGAGTGGTGTTGATAGTCTCCACAAAAACCTGTGACTTGGTTAGTCAGATCTAAGTTTTAAGAAGACCATGACAGTGGACAAGTTATAAAAGAGATTTATTGGATATATGGCATCCTAGAAGTGAGGGCAAAACAATGTGTATGTTCACTGTTCTCTCTGTCAACAACCAGGAGTTATCAAAACTCATCTTTCTCCTTGATTCACCCATCAGTCTATTATTGAAACCATCCTCTCTGGTGTCTTTCTGTCTTCACCTTTCATTTACTCCTGACCCTTCTGCAATGTCCTGGCTCTTTCCTCTTGACCTTGGACATGAGTTTTCAGTCAAACAGTTTCAATCAGTTTTCTCTCCACTGGAAGTATATATGCTCTTGCCATTCCAGGGTAACTAAGATGATGGAAAATAATCATTCCTAGTCCAACTCAGAATTAAATATAAAAAAGGCAAATTTCTCTTTTGTTTGATTGTATATTAAAGCAGAATTCTGCTATCACGCTCATAGGGTCTTTCTGATTTGTTTCTTTTTCCAAAGAATATCTTCTGTCATTGTCGGTAGATAGTCATACTAAGGCTCCACCAAGTATAATTAGAGCTCTAGTCTAAGAAAGAGATAGAGGGGGAGATTCTGTCTTGATATGCTACTATAAAGATACAAAGTAGTAAAAATAAAATAATTTTTATGATTTCATGATGGAATTTTTCATATTTAGAAATTATGACTCTATCTAACAAATACTACCCAATGGCTTTACTGTGAAATTAAGTTTAATCAGCTGGGAACCTAGCATGAACAGTACTGACATGCTTCAGTTGAAAACATAGTCTCTAACATGGCCTTCATTTTTAAGAAAGGGTACAAATTATTATGAACATAATCAGAAAACTAAAAAAGAAGCTCAGAAGACTTTGAATAAATTATGTCCCATGAAATGTAGCATTCCTTTTACTTTCCACTCAGTGGATACTTTGTAGACCTTTTTTTGTTTGTTTGTGCAAAGGCTGATTGCTGAAAAGCACCATATTTAATAAAACAAAACCAGAACAAGTAGAGCTAACTCTCAACTGAAAATTTTGCATTAAACATAAAGCAGAGTTTCATGTCCAAATTGGAGGATCCTTCTTTAAGTGTAAGATGAAGAGAGGAGCTGGTTGTCAGAGAGACAGGACTTCACATCTTGCAAATGTTCCAACCTTCTGTAACACAAATAGACAAGTAGAGGACTGATGGTAAGAAACAACAGAAGGCTTGTGATATATGGACTCATGGATTACTTCTCAGCTATTAAAAAAAAAAAAATGACATACTGCCTTTTGTGACAACACGGATGGAACTGGGTTATGCTAAGCAAAATAATCAGAAAGTAAAAGACAAGTACTGGATGGTTTCACTCATATGTGGAATATAAATATCCAAAGCAAACAAACTAGAAAAATACAACAAAAATAATTCTTAAAGTATGTGAAAAATATGGTGGTCACCAGAATGGAAAGGAGAGGGAGCCTAAGGAAGGCACCCAAGGTTTGAAGCCATATTCTGAAATTCAATATGGTAATATAAAACAATGGCAAGCCAATACATTTTTATTTTAAAAAAGAATCTATGGAAGGAAAGCAGTTCCTTGAAGAGATCAAGCTTCTCCACATTCCATTCCCACTACTAAAAATGCCTTTCCCACTTGGCAGAATGCTCTTCATTCCTCAAAACCCACATCAGAAGTCACCTTTTTCAAGAAGTCATCCTTGTTCCTCACCCCAGTTCCAGCTATTCACTCTCTTCTGTGTATCACCTCCATAGTATACACATAATTCTGTTATCACACTTACCATGTTAAAATCATCTCTTGTCATCTCCTCTATTAGAAACATTAATTCCTTGAAAGCAGGTCAATGTCTTATTGATCTTTGAGGAAGTAAGATCTCTGAAATATAATAGCTACCCTTTTTTTTCACTAGGTGGAGTTGGACAAACTGCAAAATTGCTAAGCAGTTCTTGGAAAATATTTTACACAGCCTGAGATGTCATATCCATCTTCAGCACCCTTCGCTCTTCTTTAGCAATTTCTTTCATTCCCTTGATTTCAGCTGTTTTTCTTGTGATTACCAAATCCACATGTCCAGCTCTTAACTTTGGACTAAGTTCTAGACTTCCATCTCTCACTGTCTGGTGAGCATTTCCAAGCAAACAGCCCATGGATAACTCAAAATTTCAAATATCCAAAAAGAACGTATAAGTCCTTTGCTAGAAATTTACCCATTTTGCTGTGCTTTATGTTTTGGTAAATTTTCCCTCTATGACAAGTTAAATACTTTGAGTCAGCTTTTCTCCCTGTTCTCTTTTATCTACCCTCTTCATTCAGTTGCCAAGTTCTTTCAATTTGCCTGTCCTCCATCTCTTCCTTGGGTCTTCTCCTTTTTTCCTTTTACTGAATTACTTCAAGGTCTCGATATATTTCTCCTGACCAATGCAATAAACTACTAAAAGCCTTCCTGCTTGCAGCCTTTTTAACCCAATTCCCATTATGCTGCAAATTACTTTCTTAAAACAAAGATATATTTATGTCAGTTCCCTGCTCAAAGACATCACTAATGGCTCCCACTGATACAATCCCTCCTGGCATGCCACATCTTTCACAATCTCTTCTACTCCCAGCCAGCCATCATTTTCTCATCCTAACCCACACAACGCACACTCCAATTAGCCATGCCATACCATCTCCTCTTTGGACACTCCATCTGCGGTCCTGTACCCAGGTCTTTGGTGCTCAGGTTGTTGTACCTGAAAGGTCCTCCCTTCTCTTTCATCTCTGCCTTTTTTCATTTCTCCATCAATGCTCTGCTCATCTTTGTAGGCCTTCTTTTAGAAACTCTAGCATGTCATACCCTGTTCTCCACAGATCCATCCCTAAAGGCCAGGAAAAAAATTAAGGAGCTTGATAAAGTTACATCTCAAGTTTTCTAACTTCTAACTGAAATATAGCATTTCCTTCTAACATGAACATACGCAACAAATTATAGAAATATTAGAAGTACAGGTGACTTTGTCACAAACAGAAATCAGATACAACTACATAATGTGACAGTCACTATAGTTATAATTTCACAGTCTTTCATATTTCAATGAAGCTGTTTCAATACCATTTCCATAATAATCCTTGTATTAAATTTTGTACATTTAAAAACATCATTCTGAGAATGGGCCAATAAGCACCAAAAAAACGGTTAAGAATGTCTCTCTGGGTTTATCCCAAATAATACCTCCTCTAAGAAGTTTTCTCAGGTCATGCTACCACATAGTTTAAATTAATATTTCCCTCCACGCTGATCCCATCAACTCGTTGAAACTCCCTCTGAAGCACTTATCTCCCTGCCTTCCTTTGTATTTATTTATTAGTCATTTACCAAGTTTAAGGTCTTGAGGATAGAAATATTTTTTTAGTCTCTTGTGGTGCTTGAGCATGTGGTAAGTGATACACATGAGTTGTGCTGAACACTTTCCTTTTTCAGGGAACATTTTAGGTTGAAAGAATTCAAATTGAGAAAATAGACAAACTGCTGATATATTTCTGTGGCTAAAGTGAGTTTGCCAGCTTGTAACCCAAACTGAATAGCTCTGTCCTCCTACCTGATTTCTGTGTCTCAGAACAAGGGGGAGAGAAACAAGGCCAAGGGCAGAAAAGGTGACTCTAGAAATTTTCCTTTGGTAATTCAGACACATGGCAATGAATGATTGTGTGTGTGTGTGTGTGTGTGTGTGGTTTTCTTTATAGCTGCATCACACAAGTAACAGTTTAAATGAGTTGGATTTGAACACTCACAAGATAACAAGAAAACATTTGGATTAGTGACCATTCAATGACCATCAATGCTTCAGGGTCAAAAATGTATTTTTGGAACAATGATTTTTATTGTTCCTTCTATTGCATGGCATAAGGTCTTTGTGTGCTAACATAAAACAGTTCCTCCCCAGTGAAGGTATTTTATGTTCAGTGATACCCAAATCTATAACCTTAATAGCGTGGTTTAAAGAAATAATGTACCATAACGTAGGCAGGGGACACTCATCTCTAAACAATTAACTGAGATTAATAAAATTCTCCACTAAATAAATACACTTTTGACAGTGAGCCTTATTGTATGATGCTTGAGAGAAATTGAAGTTGTGGATGCTAAAGAAGATATAAAAGAAAAATATGCAAAAGATCTCAATTCAATTCCAATAAATATTACAAATAATATTTAACCAAATAATCAGAAGTTTTGGCATTCTCTCACTTTATTCCTGGTAAAGATCTAAGACATAATAAATGGCCCCAAAACCAGCTTCCAGGAATATGTATTTGCATGCTGATTTTTGTAATTCGCTTTTTGTTTTATGCAAGCTCCATGTTTTTCTTCTTCTTCTAGTTTTCAACCATTTTGTGTTTCTGACACACTCATGCTTCCTATGATGATGACTGGCAAGGGAACTACTAATATTAGCAATAATAATAATAAATACCCCAGGGTCTGCATACTGTTTTATAGCTGTCAATGTTTTTGTTGCTACTATTTCAGTTTATTTCTCTTAAGAACACTGTGAAGAAGACAGATTAGGTATTATACCAAATACACAGATAAAAAGGCCAAAATTCAGAAGGGCTAAGTTGCTTGCTAACATTCCCATACCTGGTAAATAACACAGTCAAAATATGTATCCAAGTTTACAAAGACCAAATTCGGTTCTCTTTCCGTGTTTCATTCTACCCAGGGAGGAGTCAAAAATAAAATAAGTCCATTTGGATGATTTCTGAAGCTTCAATCTTCAACAATCATTATAGTAAAGACATGACTTACCATAGGTATGTAGTAGGTACTTAATTATTTGTTCACTTATTTATGCAACAAATAGCTCTTTAGTGCCTCATATTTGCCAAGTGTAGAGATAAACCCTACAAAGATAAAGAGATCTGAAACATCTCTTGGATCTGATGTTAGAGCTCCAGGTGGTCTGGGAGTATGCCAGGACATATCAAAATAAAGAAGAAATAATTACATCTCCTACCTCCCACCACAGAGAAGAAAGCAATACATTTTGCACATCTTTTCAAGTTCCAGAAGAAGCATGCTTCACGTTTGCACTGTTGTTCTGACCCATATCAAGGAATGAAATGTGGCCAGCTTTGAATGCAGCCCAGACCTGCAAGGTCCTGCAGCATCCTGCAGCAGATCTAGGTCCAGTACAAGCAGTCTTGTTGCTTAGGCAGGAGGATACAGCAGACCTTATGGGTTTATAGGTATCTGTGGTGGAAAAAGACATTAGGTGGGGTTGTGGCAAACTCTAATATGAGGATCACTATGAAGAATCCTAGGATTCTAGAGCAAATCCACACCACCATACATCAAAAACTAGACACCTTTCAAAAACACACATCTCTTGGTGTGCTTCTGGACTTTGGTAGACTTGGAATACCTGACCATAAGACAGCAGCAACCATGCTGTCAGGACCCCCTACTTAGATTTGGGTTCTGTCCCAAATGTAGCAGTGGGAACTTTTACTCATCCCCCCAACTTTCCTCTTGATAGTTTTCACCTAGGAAATGAGGGCCACCAAAATCCCATAGGAACTGTCCCTAGAATTTTCACAAGGCAAAAGGATTCAAGAGCACAAGTGGGTGACCTTAGAAGATATTTTAGTGTACCACCGTAAACACCCTTTTCATGTCACATATGAAGCACTTATTCCCCAACTAAGAGTAAGTTAGTGATGGACAGTTGATAGCAGATTGGGCCTCTAGACATTGCCCTCAACTGAGGAGAGCACTTCTTCCAACGTCACACTCCCTTTGCAGGGCAACTTGCATCCAGTGACTGGTTAGTGCAGGGTAGAAAGGTTCACTTTCCTTGACTCAGCACCATTTTGGCTCCAGAACTCCTGACAGGTCAGTAGCAGTCTCTGTGGAGATGCCATCACAGCTTTTATTTCTCCCTTACAAGCACTGTAGGTATTGATCCAAGAAGACCCCTGGTAAACTTGCAGCCAGCTGATCTTCTCCCTGGTACTTAAAATGGATAATCTCTCCTTGATAGACTCCCTTCAACAAGATAAGCATGTTACAGATGGACTAAATAAAATCAAAATAAGCTTTTGGACAATAAGATCAATAAATGGTTATCAAAAAGGAAGAGAGGAGAGGAGTGGGTAAACCAGAAAAGAGGGGACAATGGTCCAGTGAAGGACAGATTTAGACTTTTAAGGATGAACTTAATGTAGTATATGCAAGTGTTGATTCTCAGTGATGAATACCTAAAACAAATATGCTACAATGCAATGTGACCTCAATTAAAAATAAATAAAAACAAGAAAAACATTTTATTTGAGATTTGAGGAGAGCTTTAAAAACAAAATTCATATAGTTGCTCCAATGGTCAGTCCACAATTCAAGAATTCAAATGTTCCAATAATCTTTGAAAAACTAGAGTTAAAATTAGAAAACTACCTAAGGTATATAAATATTGTTTCTATCTTCCTAACTATTTAATTTTATCTTCCTAACTCTTCAATTAAATAGCCATTCCATTATTTTGTAAACATAACTTTCCCATTCCATGAAACAAAATCGTTACATTTTCAGATCTTCTTAAAAGTCATTGCTTTCTATTTTATGCATTCAAATCTTTCTGTTGAGAAATGACTACAAGTTCCTAAAATTCTGGTTGCCAATATTATCAATTTATTATTTTATAGGCCTAGTAGAGTGGAAAGCTATTGACTCCAAACTTCATTTTAGTTTCTTTAGATTCGGTATATTTATTTGAATCACATAGGGTTCATGTTTGGAGTGTACCAGAGCCGCACTTGACTTTGCGCATAAATAGTAAGCAAGCCAGTCAGTCCCACTCCTCTTGAGGCTTAGAGCCTAATAGTGAAAGCAGTCATTAAACAAATAATGACAGAAATGGTCATATGAATAACAATTATGATGAGTAATTTGAAGGGAAATGCCAACGTGTTGTGTACATGTATAACAAACAAACCTAGCAAGGTTGGGGTACCTGGGCTTCCTTACTGCTATGGTACAGAACGGAAGAAATGACTGAGACTTTGCAAGATAGAAGAGAGAGAAAAGAAATGTTTAAGCAAAAGGAGAACTATCTTTGAAAATTCCAGGAAGGAAAAGAGTTTACTATGCTCTAGAACAGAAAGAAGGCTGCAGAGCAAAAGTTACAACAGAGGACACAGGTGGTGAGCCATATCACACAGGGCCTTGCACATCAGAGTCATGGTTTTGGACGTTCTAGGTGCAATCAAAATCATTTTAGGGTTTTCAGAAGGAGAAACACAGACATTTTCCTCATGTGCAAAATGGTGAAATACCATCTGCTAGCAAGCTACTTTACCAATAGCAAGAAAATCCAATAAGATAATGGGTGTGCATGTACTTTATAAATTATTCTACAACAAAAGGTGCTTTAGTGCCAACTGTGTAATAAAGCTGATTAAATTGTTCAGTTCACCACCTAAGCAAAACATAATTGCATAGCTCATCCTCTAACCAAAAATAAATAAAACAAGCTCCTTAAAAGATATACTTAAACTATATTCTCAGGACCCCAATTGTAATTTCAGGTTCTCTCATTTTTAAATCCAGCTACTCTTTCAGACTGGAAAAAACACTGAATACAATCTATCTAAATATTCTTAGACATAGGACAACATTTAATGTTTTATGTATAATATTATGTTATTCCATTATAAATATACAAAAGCTAAGACACACACACACACATATACATAAAATTAGTTCATTCAAATATTCAAGGGAAAAGACAAAATTTGCAAGCTGACCTTATATCTGAGGCATATAGTAGGGGAGGGGAGGAAAAGGGGTTAAAACAGGGTAGGGAAGAGCACAATGGACTTTGGTGAAAGTTCATGGGTTCTATGGTGTAAAATGAACAATAATGTGAGAAAATAAATAAATTTAACTATAAAATAAATATATAAATAAATACATAAATAAAATTAAGTCAGTTCATTTCCCTTATATAACATCATTTTCATAGAGTTCTTATGCTATTTTTCTCATTAATAAGAAATAGGAACTTCTAAAAATATTTTTACACTTATAGAAATAATGAAGAAAATGGGGAAATATTGAAAAGTAGGCCTATGGACCTATAAAAGCATGTAGGACAATTTTTAAATAATAACTTATAATTTTAGTTCTTTATTGAGCATCTACCATGTACCAATCTATTAAAGATTTTGCTTATCTGGTTGACTCTTTAAAATCAGCCTATCAGATAGATAAATTATCAACCCAATTTTATAAATAATACAGCTAAAAAAAAGGGAAATTAACACCAGAGGTCACACAGTTGTAAGGAATCAAGCTGTGGTTAAAATTCAAGCTCACCAGACTTCAGGATCTATGGTCACCTATAATTAGCAACGATTTATTTGTAAGAAACACCCAGCTCCAATCACCAGTCCTAAATACATATTGTTTATTCTTATTTTTCACCATCACCTTAAGGATGTCTGTGGAAATTCTCAATTTAAGCTCTACTGACCTAATTATACAGAATATGTATAAATCAGTATAATAGGTACTGTGTTTGGGGATACTTTTTCTCTAGTTTACTAGTATGCAACTAATACCCTGGCACCCAGCAGATTTTTCACACTGAAATGTTCAAATGCTTCTTCTAAAGATAAAGGAATTAGTAATGCTAATAAACATTAATAATATGTTATAATATTATCATATATTATTACATTATATTATAGTATGTTAATAAGCATAAAATAACATTATTAATTCCTTTTCCTTTAGGGGTATCTTCCATGTATTAGGAGGTTCACATACTGCATTTTATTTAATTATCAAACACTGTGAAGTATTTTTACTCCAATTTTGCAAATGATGTAACTCAAGCCCTATCTCAAGAGACCACAGTATAAGATGAGGAGGAGGGGCCTCCCTACTGGTGCAGGGGTTAAGTCACAGCACTAGGAAGCTGTCTGCAGCCACTGCAGCACAAGTTTGATCCCCAGGGAGGGAGGTGACCCACATGACTGGGCAGACCTCTCCTGTCTCCCCGCTGCTCCCCTCAGCAGTGTATTTCAGTCAATCTGCCTGTTTTGCTCCCCACTCTGTCTCTGGTGACTCCTCTCATCCCCTGTACCTCTTGCGTGTACCCCAGTGCTTGTGTGCATAAATAAATCTTTAAAAAAAAAGAAAAGAAAGAAAAGAAATAGTCATCATTTGAACAAATGTTGTATTAGTCAGGCCTCTCCAGATAATATATATGTGTGTGTATGCATATAGTTATAGTTATGGTTATATATAGAGAATGGGGTGGAATTGTCTTCATAATCAGAGAAGCAAATGTGAAGGAACATGTCTACATTTTCACAAAGCAAATACGTTGTTCTTTGGCATTCAAATAGCTAGAACCATAGACCATAGACTTTTAGTTAGAAATTAAGCATGTGGTTATAAAAATGTAACATGGTCAAAGTTTATACACACACACACATCATATATATATAACACCATATATATGGTTATATATATAAAACATGCATATAGGAAGAGAAAAATCTTTTGTATGTACTCATATATGAAAGACATGTATTGGATATTATAATAAATCTTCAAATGTATATACATTTTCCACTGCCCGTATATACATATGTATTGGAGATTTATTATGAGGAACTAACTCATGTAATTTATGGAGGCTGAGCAGTCCCATGTTGTCTGCAAACCAGAGCCCTAGGAAAGGCAGTGGTGTTATTTAGTCCAAGACAGAAAGCTGGGAATCACAGAAGCGAATGACACCATTTAGCAGGAGAAGTCCAATAGCAGAAGATAAAATGTCTCAGTTCAATCAACAAGTTAAGGAGGAAAAAGGGGGTAGGGCAGCAAATTCCTTCTTCCATGCATTTTATTCTATCCAAGTCCTCTATGGATGGGATGATGCTCATCCACATGGGTCAAGTCAATCTACTTTAATGAATCCACAGTTTCAAATGCTGATCTCATTTGAAATAGAGACACCCAGAAACAAAGTTTAATTTGGGCAGCCTGTGACCACAACTGGGTTGACACATAAATTAAACCATCGCACATATCTACTTGATTCCAAAACCCATGCCTTAACTACATTATTCTGCTTACACCAAGAAGGATATGTGGGGTCAAAACAAATACAGCGAGATTATATGTGTTTACTTTATGCTAATTTCAGCTGTGTGTACAGCACAGAGGAGAAGATAGGATAAAATAGAATTTCAAGATAGATGGAGAAAATGTATCTCTTCCTTGCTATTTCCTTTTAGTTTTCACATTGTTTCAAATACTAAGCACGCAGTTGAAGAGAGCTTCATAAAACTGTGAAAGCATATCCTTTATGAAAAATCATTTAGTCACTATTTTCTTTGGAAACACAGGAAATGTCCCCATCTTATTGAATTTTAGAATTTTGTTTCCCCAGGCCACTTTGACCATGTTACATTTTTGCAACCACATGCTTTAATTGCTAAATAAAAGTCTATGTTCTATGGTTCTAGGTGTTTGAATGCCAAAGAATAAAGTATGTGTTTTATGCAGAGTGTACATGTTCTATCACATTGGCTTCTCTGCTTATGAAGAAAATTCTACCCCACCCCCTATGCATATTGCATTTCTTAAAGACAAGAGTCACACAAAAGTTGGACTTACCTATCTTTATATCCCCAACATTAGGCACAGTGACTGATATGTAGTAGATGTTGCATTTAATAAGTCAAATCAAAGCTTTAATAATATCTACTTGCATTCAATCATATATATTCAAATAATAACAGCGGTTGAATATGGCAGAACAATATGTTATCAACTCTAAAATTTGAAGAAAGAGCAAAATATTTTGAAAAGACTAAGTTTAATTTACAACTTTAACAACAACTACCATGCAATGACTTATAAATAAGTACTGTCTTTGTGTACAAATAGCAAAAGATACAGGAAATATCTAATGTTGTCTCTTGAAATTGATCTTGTAAACTGAATACAAGCTAGGATAATCCATTCTGTTGATTCCTTAACATTTCAGAAAAGAAATCATGATGAACATTCAAGAATTCAGGTAATTTCAACATCAAGTTATGCTAGTGGAGGTTGAGCCTACATGGATATTTCAGCTCCTCACTGGCCTGTCCATCATCCACCGTAAGATGACAGGTGTATGTCTCCTCAAAGTGCCCCCATGCCTTTACACCAGCTTTCTCATTTTCCTTAATGTACTGAAACAACTGCTACACGATTCAGTCATTGCCCTGTCATCACAGTCTCAGCAAATTATTTGGAGGCCCCAATGGCATTTGTCCTACTATATAGGACAACGTGCGATTCTTCTTTTTAATGACTGTACAATATTACAGGAAAAAGGTATCACAGAAGAGATCACTAAAACATTCTAATAAAAGTAGTTTTATTTTAAGGGACATGTGAAAAATCACTATAAAAGTGAATGCAAACTTTCTTGAGAACAAAACAAAAAGTAATTATGTCAATGAGAGCATGGTATATTGAAGATTAAAGCAAGATAGTTTCACAAAGTAAAAATCCTATATCCACTATTAACCCTAAATGTTCATATTCTTTGAGTTAATTATTAACAAGTGATGAAGTAAGCAAGCAATGTCAAGTTATTGGTCTTATGCTACTACTAACTGGCTGTTATACATCATAAAAGTTAAATGATGGTTTCAACCATAATTACATGAAAGTGTTAGCATTAAAATCATGAACAGAAAAATGCAAAATAGAAGTTACCAATACTTATCTGTCCCCTACTTAACAAAACAACTAATAAAAAAAATTTCTCACCCACTCTAATATACATATATATACACATTTTAATATATATAACATTATATACATATATGTACAATACACACAAACTGATTTAATAATAAATACATCACTTGAAAACATGATGGAAATTGATTTAAGTGTCCTGTTTTAAAACTTTAATATAACATACTTTTGAAAGACTGGGAAACTTAACTGTCATATAAGAACACTATTGAAACACACATTTTTTAACATCAGGTTAGAGCAGACAAGTTCAATTAGGAAACCTGAAGGATATTTTATTTGATTACTCCCAAAGATGAAAAGGCAAGAAAGAAAAAGGATGAAACAATTTCAGATGCTTTCAATGCATTTATCAAATCAGAATGAACTGCTTTTGACTGTGGGTATAATAAGTCAGAAGGCATTCACTAAACCAAAAGGCGAGAACTTCTGTTCCACTGTGACTAATTCAACTTAATGAAATTATTTTTTTAACTACACATATGAGATATAAGAAAAGAGAAGATGATAGAAAGGCAAGCAACAGCTAGTATATTTCATGAGAAGACAATAGCCACAATTTTGAACCGATTAATGTTAGAATTTCAGCCTGACCTTGAATTTGACAAAATTCAATATAAAGGCCAGGCTTATAAAAGAACTTCAATTATATGAGGTTATCTAAAGAGTGCTTAAACTGGTTTTCAAGATGAAATACTAACTGAAGTTTGTATTTCTTTCGTAAACAACCATGTTAACCTTGTTATTTGCACTGCCAATGACATCTTCCCAAGACTATAGAATCCCTATGCTATAAATCTTTATAGATAAGCAGCTCATTCCTTGTTTGTCAAAATGTGGAAGGAAGTTGTACCAGTAAAATAATATAGAAATGAATCAAATGCAATACTGTATATTACAAAAACAAAACATTTTATGGCACATGCCATATACGTTGTAATAATCTTTTATCCAGTTGAAACAAAATTGACATCACAGTAAACAACACTCAAACCTCTGAGAATAGCTTTAAGGGCTAATAGACAATAATAATATTATTAATAATCCTTGCATGTGTTTATTGCTTTTTATAAACCATTTTTGCTGGTGTTCTATCTATTGATCCTTGTATCAGTCCTGTAAGGCATTTGAGACTTAGAGAAGTGACCTGCTCTTCCCAAGGACATATGGTTAATAAGAGGCAAACTTAGAATTCAAACATTTTTTTTTTCTTAGACAATTGAATAAAGTCTCTGACATTATTGCATCTGTTCAGGGATAGAAAACATGCAAAAAGGAAATATTGCAATGTCAGCACTCACAGTTATATTTGATATACTTATGAAGAAACAGAAGGTCACAATTCTCTCAGTATTTAGTATATCTTCAGATTGTCTTCCACAACTTTAAGGTTTTAAACAAGTAATACTGCAAAAATATCTTACACTAGGTGACTTACTTATCCCAATTGCAATGAAGGACAATATTAGGTTGTTAGTTGAAGAAATCAATGAAAATATCAAATCATTAACAAATAGTTAAAACTTTAAATATTTTGTTTTTCTACAACAGGTAAAATTTATATGTAAAACATTGCATAAAGCAATTATTCACCAGTTTTTTTTTTAATTTTGAGTCAGGCTTTTGCTTAAGAATAGGCCCAAGGATTGTAATTCTAATATCTTTCAACAATCTTATCTACAATTTATCATATATAATTCTCAGCTTTAACATTCGTTTTGAAGCAGGAATTTATTAGTTGAGGAGAAACTGCATTTGCCTAATCTCAAATGTCTCCCCCAAGTAATAAATTAACTACAAAGGGGAAGAGAGAAACTTTACAGTAGAGAAACTCAGCAAACACCATCTTTACCAAGGGATAAATCTCCAGTAGTAAGGTAACACCAACAACACAAACACTTTCATGTTATATCCTGAGATGACAGAATCTATCACTTGCATTTTATCAAAATGCAGACTTCATTCTAATCATGAGAAAACATAAGTCAAACCCAAATTGAGGGACATTCTACAAAATGACTCATCAGTTCTGTTTTGAATGTGTCATATTCGTGAAAGACAAGAAAAGATTATAGAACAGTTCCAGTTTGGAAAAGATTCAGGTAAAAAAACTATTAAATGTCATGTAAGATCCATCCAGTGTTGGATACTGAAACACAAAAAAAGAAATCAGTGGAAAAACTGGTGAAATCTAAATCAAGTTTACAATGTAGTAAACAGTATTGTGTCAATGTTAAGTTCCTGGATTTTTTGGCTGAACAAAGTTTCTAATTCAGGAGTCAAAGAAATTCAAATTAAAACAGTAAGATTTTTTTGTCTTCTAATGGGCACATTTGTTGTATTGTAGGCTTTTTAATGGGTGAAGTTATGGGACAAAGGTACTCATAGCCACAACAGGTAAGATCATAAATTGCTACAAACTTCTTTAAGAGAAATTTTTAAAACAAAAATGTGTATATCCTTAGGATCAGCATTGCCACTTTCTAAGAATCTGTTTTGAAGAAATAAATAAGTCAAGACTACAAAACATGTTCCTTGCAGTATTTTTATAACCATGGAAATATGTACTTCATATTTTTTATTTATTATTTTCTTTCTATCATCTATCACCTTTCATACAATACAGAAAGTTTTATTCATCCACACTACTCCTAAAAAAAGCAAGCTCCATGTAAAACGCTGTTATCTTGGACTTGGGCCAATTCTGTCTGAATCTGTTACAGTTCTCCTGTGTCTTTTTCTCCTCAATTGTCATCCTCCGTTCTTCTTCCCTGATCATTCCCACTGCCACCACTACCAAGGTTTCATGTAAACTTAATGTTCACAGTGTCTTACACTGGGCAGCACAACCTTGTACCTGATCTTTGCAATGGAAGCACAATCTGGGACAAGGAGGATGCCACCTCATGAAAAATTTTAAACAAGCTATATCTTCATAAATAAGAGAGGTTAGGGAGGGGAGGGGGAGGGTTGAGGGGAGATGGGAGCACGAGGGACTGAGGTGATGGTGCACTGGTGAGATGGTGATGGGGAATACATGGGGATTACAATTAATGGCAAGTATATGTAAATTTTAAAGTATTTTAATTAAAAAAAAGTAAAAAAAAATAAGGGAGGTTAAATTATTATGCAATGATTTTTAAAAAGTGGTCTAGATTTCTATTCATTAACATATATTGATGTGCATGAATTATGTGAAACAGGATTATAAAGTGATAATTATAAATTATAGTATAATTTATAGTAAAAAACATTTCTGGAATGTAAAATTACATAGAAAAATGTGATATATATGTATTCCAGAGGGGGGTGGGAGGAAGGTTTATGTTTGTATCTTCTATATTTTCTACAATTAACTTATATATGTTATATATATGATTAATATATTATGTATAATATAATATACAATTAATATATGAGGTATAATATATAATATACAATCAATATGTGATATATAATATACAATATATATTATATATAATATATATTCCAAAGGGGGGGGTGGAAGGTTTGTGTTTATATCTTCTGTATTTTCTGCAATCAACATGTATTACTTTAGCAACTGTTTTTTTAAGTCATGGCTCACCCAAATTTCAGAGAACTCAGACTTTGTGAGAATTGGTCACCATCTCCTTTTAGGGAGGGGATGGAAAACCATCTATGAAATATGCCTGCATTTTCCGAAACTGTCACTAGGTGGTACACTGTTTCCCTAGCGGATACACAAGACAATTCAATGCTTACTATACACACATAGTGCTGTAACTTAAGAGATCATAAGTCCTATATTTTTTCTTTCATTTAAAAATTATTTTATTCTTTCCCAAATCGCTATTAATTTGTCAGTTACTCTACTGCCTTATAGCAGGCACTCAAAACATTACTGTTAGGCAACTAAGAAAGACATAATTAAATATAGAGATGACAAAAGCATCAAAAAAATTGAAGTTTCTTCACATCATTTTGTCACTCGTTTTGTCATATTGCTAAACAAAGTTGAACTGATATCCTGGGACCTTTTAATATGATGCTCTGCATTGTGCATCTATAGAAGAAAAAAAAAATCAACATTTCCCAAATGTATTTCAATTTCTTTTTTATAAAGCATCTTTGAAAGGATGCCATTCCAAAAAATGTGATTTGGGAAATCCTGTCTTCAACACTTGTCCATCTCATTTAATGTGATCACCTAGCTGAAGCTTCAGTCCTCTTCACCACTTGTTCTGGACTTCATCTTGCTGCAGTTTTATTCCCCATAGTTACCAAATCCCACATTGGCACTTGCTATTATGTCACCAGCCAGGTGCTCAAGTCTGTCAAATACAACCTTTTGGTACGAGTGTAACTAAGTCTCATTGTAGGTGTTGATTAAGTAGATTCTTTTCCTGTTCACACCCGATTCCATTCTGAATTCAATTCAAGGTAAGAACATGCCTACTCCCCAGGCCCCAGTTCCTGAGAGATAATAGAATCTCACTTCCCTGGAATATCTGTGAAATAGGGCTAAATAATTGATTTACTACAAAAGACCAAACCAACACAACGTTCATCCTTTGTTATACATAGTGGTAAGAACCATTCATTATTGGAAATGATTACAGAATGTTGTTTAAGAACCCAGTTTAAGAACAAGAACATTTAGGGCCTCCCTGGTGGCGCAGTGGGTTAAGCAACGCACTATGAAGCAAACAGCAGCCACCGCACGAGTTCGATTCCTGCCGACGGCCAGGGAGGGGACCCACATGGTGCAGCAGACCTCTCCTGCTGTGCCCGCTGCTCCCCTCAGCAGTGTACTTCTGTTGATCTGCCTGCTCTGCTCCCTGCTCTCTGTGGTGAATCCTCTCACCCCCCACACCTCTGGCCTGTACCCCAGCTCTTGTATGCATAAATTAAAAAAAAAAAAAAAGAAGAACAAGAACATTTAGTTCTTCTCTCTCCTCTTTCATTTCCCCTAAGAGAAAACACAATCCTGAATTTTCAATTTCTTTTTCTATATTTTTATTTATATTTAAACATTATTGTACAGAAACTTGTTTGGCTCCTCCACTACCCTGTGAGCTCCTTGGGAATTGAAAATATCTACAGTTCATTTCAGTTCCCCAACAACTAGCATGATATCTAGAACATGATATCTTGCATATTAAATTATTATTTGAATAATGAATAGGTTAATAAATGAGTAAGCAGAATGATAACTTTGTAAATATTAGTAGTTTACTTCGAATAGCACCAAAATTAAAACCTTGTATTAATATATGCTAACATTAAAATGACGTTCTCATTCATTCAATCAAAAAATGTTTATTAAAGTACATACTGAAACTCACACTGTGCTAAGGGTCAGATATGAATAAAAATAATTTTGCCTTCAAGAAGTGCCTGGTATAGTGGATAAAAATAACTTACACTTACTTAATGCCTCTTTAAATATTTTCATGTTTGATATTCACAATAATTCAGTGAGACTAACGTCTTCCATAACTACATTTCAAATCTTTTCAGTCATATGTTAATACAAAACAATCCTTATAAAAAATGTGTAGTGATATATAAAGCTCATTTGTAGATACCACCCAGTTTAAGAACAAGAACATTTAGTTCTTCTCTCTCCTCTTTCATTTCCCCTAAGAGAAAACACAATCCTGAATTTTCAATTTCTTTTTCTATATTTTTATTTATATTTAAACATATTTGTATTATTAAGTAATATGTTATGCAGTTTTATGTGGGTTTTTATACTTTGTTCAAGTGGAAACAGACTGCAAACTTACTGTTTCCACTCAATATGTCATTTTGCCTTGTACATATAACTTATTTTTTTAAGACTTATTTATTTATGCATACAAGCACTGGGGTTCAGGCCAGAGTTGTGGGGGGTGAGAGAATCCACCAGAAAAAGTGGGGAACAGAACAGGCAGATCGACTGAAATACACTGGTGAGGGCAGCAGCGGGCCAGGCAGGAGAGGTCTGCCTGTGCCATGTGGGTCCCCTCCCTGGCTGCCAGCAGGGATCGAACTCGTGCTGCAGTGGCTGTGGTCTGCTTCATAGCACATTGCTTAACCCATTGCGCCACAAGGGAGGGCCCTGTACATATAACTCTTAACCCATATAGTTTTTGCCTTGTACATATAATTCTTGATTTTTTTATATGTGGGGTGAGCTAGGGTTCCAAGTTCATCCAACTGCTTCAGAATATGTAAAGAAATTAACTCCCTAGGCTCCCCATCAATTGTAATGTTCTTTAAAATAAGACATTCCTTGGGCCCATTTTAAGGTTTTTGATGGGTAGCCATGGTAAGACAAAAAGATATTTATTCACCATCTATTCATTTTCCCATTGTTCCTCACTGACAAAGTCTTTATTTTGTTGGGAGCTGAGGGCAAAGTGCCCAGCTAATAAAAATTACATCTCCCACCTTCTGTTGTAGGTAGGTGTCTACATGGACAGAAGTGTGTACGTGTCAGAGTTCTGGCCAAGGAAATATAAGCAGACTCAGCTACATGCCCTTTCTGTCCTTTGTCCTTTCATTTTTGTGCATCCTGAAGTACAGGAATGTGGCAAGTGCTACAACAGCCACTTGCAGTAGAACACAGCAAAAGACAAAGAGGAATTGCAAACATCATAGAGACCAGATGTCCTTGAGCTTCTGTACCATCCCTGCCCTCCTCCAGACTTTGTGTTTTATGAAAGAGACATAAACCCCTGTGACTCGAGCCACTATTAGTTGGGTTTTCTATTACAGTGTCAAATCGGATCCCAACTTGATAAAAGAGTAATCAAATTGTACATTTGCTCTAAAGTTGTATCTGCTTACAGTTCTTTCATCCATAAAACATAGTTCAGAACTTTAGGACTGCAGCCAGCCATTAAATCAAAAAGCTCTCCCCAGAGCATAAAGGAGTCTCCATCCTCAGGTATATGAACTCTAGTTCATGCTCAAAATGGATTAGCCACCTGTTAAAATGAGAATCTAGGCCCCCACATCAACTTCCAAAGTTGTTCCCCTTTAATTTTCCTTCTTTTGGTGTTTAACTTATATAACTCTACCTTAATACTTTTCCAAAGACGCATAGACCCTTAGAGGCAGAAATGGTAGGAGGCATTTAGCCACCTTTCCTTGCAATACATGGAAGCACAGGTATCTGTCATTTACAGACACTGACCATCTGGCAAGGCATTATGCCAAAAGTTATAAGAAATTCAGAAAGTTAGATTTACTCCCTGTTCTGAAGGATTTTTATCATGTAATAAAGAAAACACTCACTTGATGATTCATTCTTCTGAGGGTGGATATTGGGGATAAGAGATTGAGTGCCAAGGTCAATGGGAACCTGTTTGATTCTACCAGGTGGCATGAACTGAGAGAGAAAAAAAAGGATGGCAACACGTTGTTTAGTTCAGATGTCAAAGAGCATCTATTTTCTTAACATTACAGGTAGGTTCTGCTTTTCTTTCTCTCTACTTGTCTTCTTTGCATGAGAAACACTTCTCCACCCTTGCTACTCCCACATTAAGCTTCTAAGTCCCCAATTCTCTTAAGGGAGAAAAAGATTTAAAGTTGCATAAAAACTTACCTGATGTAGTAGAAATACTATTTTCTTTGGAATTACAAATGCTGGATGCAAAACTCATTAACTATGTGATTTTTTAGCAAGTCATTAACCTCTCTGACTAATTGCTTTCTCCCCACAGCCTGAGGTTAAAGCCACTTACCTTGCAGAGTCCTTGTGGGGGCCAAATGACAAAAATGTGACTTTGATTTCAACAAAAAATCATTTGTTGCAAGTTTTTGTGAACAATCACTATTTTAGACTAAGTGAACAAAAAATGACTCTCCCTTATAGATGCTATTAGAACACATAATAGCATCTGTAGTAACATTGTTAATAAGAAAAAAATAGTAGGGTACGTAATTATCATTGTCTTTGAAGAGAGGGCATGAGAAGGTAGGAGGTAGCCTTTTGCAATGGACTCAAGAGAATGATATCATCTGAGCAGAGTCCTGAATGAACTGACGAGGTGACCATGCAGATACCGGATAAAGACTATTTCAAGGGCCTCCCTGGTGGCGCAGTGGATTAAGCAATGTACTATGAAGCAAGCCGCAGCCACTGTAGCATGAGTTCGATCCCTGCAGCCAGCCAGGGAGGGGACCCACATGGCGCGGCAGACCTCTCCTGCCTCGCCTGCTGCTCCCCTCAGCAGTGTGTTTCAGTCAGTCTGCTCCCCCCTGTCTCTGGTGAATCCTCGCACCTTCCTGGACTCTGGCCTGTACCCCAGCTCTTGTATGTATAAATAAATAAGTCTTTAAAAAAAAGAATATTTCAAGAAAAGAGATAAAATTGGTAAAGACCTAGAAGCTGTAGTATTCTTGGGGGTCAAGTATCCAGGATGTTTCCAAGACATAAAGCTCCTTTGCAGTTCTAATATGTCCAACTGCCTGATCTGCAACAAAGTTACACACTCCCCACACACACCCCCCCCATCTCCATTGTTTTGAACTCTGTGAACCTTGCCTCAAGTGTCTTCTCTCTTTTCCTCCCTTTCTTTTTCCCTCCCTTCCTCTCTCTTATCTCTCTATTCCCCAGATTATCATAACAAGCATTAGCTGGTCTCTTACTTTCAGCCTAAGATTTTGATTCTCCCCCACAAATGTTTACAGTGGCCTCCTTTTTTTTTTTATTAAGTTAGCATTCCCTGGAAGCTAAATATGTCAAGCACTTTAATAAATAAACACTTTTAGTATCTCAACTTATCCTCACAAAAATGCTCAAATGTAGTTACTGTTGTATTCCAAAAATGGAAACAGCTTTGAGAAGTTAATATGATCAAATTCAAGTAGCTAAACAGAAGTTAAGCTGAAACTTGAACTCAAGCCTCCTCATATTTATAGTCATCAGATTAACCACCATCTTATGCTGCTTCCTTTATAGGTGAAGAACCCTGCAAACCTGTTGATAAATAGGTTCAGGAGAGTCTCCTTCAGGCAAATTCAATTTTCCTAAAGTACTTATGCTCATTTCCAGCCCTCCAGAATCCCTAGAGTACTCATATTCATTCATTCATTCAATATTTGTTGAATACCAATTATATGCAAGACTCTGTGCAAGGGTCTGAGAATGAAGCCACCAGTTAAGCAAGTTCTTTGTTCCAGTTAGTTAAAGAGATATAAAATCCCTAAATGGCATTTATTTTCTCTGCTTTAAGAGTAAACAATGTCTGAAAACTTAATAACAAAATATAAATAAGCCATTACTATAAGGATATCTCTATTGCAAAGGGAGTTTGAAAATCACCTCTATAGAAGAAATGAAATGTAAAACAGTCAGTTTCTGTCATTACCAGGTTTATTTACTAACCCAAGAGAGTTCTCTCTACCCTAGATTTTCAAGTGTCCAATCATAAGAATTAAAAGGCATTAGGTCCAAACACATTCTTTACTGTTTGAGTGTTTCCTTCTCTGTGCATTTTTACAACATGGGGTTTGAGAGGCCACAAACTAAATTTCAAAAACCATAAAAACTTAAAATGCTATTAATTTACCATGAACTTACTCTTTCATTTCCTGCCTCCTTCACCTTCATTGGTGTTTCACCTTTCCTCTTTGCATAGTGGGATCTGTGTGTCTATGTGGGTGAGTGGCTAGCAAGCACTAAGACTACATCAATACAGTTCCTCTGTTCCACAGAAGATTAAGACCTGTCCTTCAACTATAGACTGCAGACTGGCAAAACCAAGAAGCACTCAGAATAGCACACTGTTAGGCGGAGGCGGCACTGAGTTTTATGAAGTCTAAATGATCCCTCATGACTTTGGGGGAGAACATCTAAGCTAACACAATCAGCACTGAGGAACAGAATTATTCTCTGTGGCGACAGAAATAGTCTGTGCTACTCAACAAATAACCATGAACAATGGTGGTCAAGTATTTGAAATGTGGCATGTGGCTAGTGTGATGAAGCACTGAATTTTTTATTTCATTTAATTTTAACAAATTTACATCTCAAGACAACTAAAATTCTTAAACAGACTTTTTTCCATAAAGCAGTCATTTTATAATCCTATTTTAGCCCTTCTACTGCTAATAAAAAGCAGCAGTAATATAATTTATTTTAAAATTATATTTTCTCCTTGAGTGGCAACTGCAGATATTATAACTTAGTTCATTAATGTCATAAAGCTAAATGTTCTATTTTTAATTGTCTCTGTTTACCAGTGCAAGATATAGAGGCATGTAGATCTTAGTAGTCAAGATGAGACTCAATAGGCAGAAGAAAGTGTCCCAGACCAGCAATGAACGAATCGGTAAGCAAAGTGTGGGAATATCTATACAGTGATAATTTTTTGTCCTTAAAGATGAAAGAAATCCTAACAGATGCTACAACATGGATGAATCTTGAAGACATTATGGTTGGTGAAATAAGGCTGTCACAAAAGGACAAACCTCATATGATCCCATTGAAATAAGGTACCTGGAGTAGTGAAACTCATAGAAAGTAGAATGATTAAGAGAAGTTGAATCACTGGAGGTTGAAAAACAGCTTTTGAAAACCATTATTTAATGGGCACAGAGTAAAAGGTAAAAAGTTCTGGAGATGGATGGTGGGATGAACATAACAATGTGAATGTATTTAGTGCCAAAGAAATGGTTAAAATGGTAAATTGTATATTATGTATACTTTATCACAGAAAAAAAATTTATAATTCTAGACCAAAAAAAATATTCAGATGATGAGTTCTCAGAGAAAACCATACATTGCAGTATAGTTAGCCCTCAGGGACCAAAGAAAAGGAACAGCTCAGAGTCAGCAAACAGTATACAATCCAAGATTCCCAATAACTCAGATATCCTACTGAATGAGAGAATGTGTGACTAGGGCGGGGGGGGGGGGTTTACTTTCTGCCTCAGAAAAACATTCATATTGAGTTGTCTGAGAACAAGCCAGTGGGGGCCCAAAAGATTCTGGTCTAACCTAAGGACTTCCAGTGAAAGAATGGACATTGTTTACAACCCACATTGTAACATAATCTACGCTGATAATGAGGAGAAGTAGGGACTGTCAACATAGCTATAACCCACTAGACTGCACAAGTGAGGGTCATGTGGAGGTGCACACTCTGAGAACAAGAAGACATTCAGTAAAAGTGTTGACTGAATAATTAAGAAAAACAATCAATGACTAAAATGAAAGCATGAATTAAATAAATATCACTTCAGTTTGAGTTGACTGAATCTTCTTATACTTGGGCTGATAAGGAAAACTTATGGGATATTATATCTTAATTTACATACAGTCTGGGAAATAATTGGGCAAAGAGAAGTATCAAGCATATCAGCTTGAGTTAAAAACAATGTTTCAACCCCCATAGAATGGTAGAATGATTTTGAGAACATCAAGATTTGTGTTACTCGATTTGTACACTGCTACACCCAGTCTTACTTACTGTAAATCCCAAGGAGAGAATAAGTCATGTGTAAAAAGCTAGATTTACTAAAATGTCTGTAACGTGTTGGTAGTCCCAGTACTTCATCATAACCAGTGATTGAGAGTGAGAAGAGATTTATAATGTAGCAGGATTTCAATTTGAAATGCCCTGTCTTAAAATTAAAAAAGGTTTGAAGTTTTAACAATCCATTGTCCAAAGATTTATTTATTTAATAAAAAAGACAAAAGAGTTGCCAGGGATATTGCAATTCAATCGAAGACTTGAGGCCAAAGAACAGTTGCAAATGGATAAACCTCACACCTTTCACACATCAGATATTCTATGAAACTAGCTACTACTTTGTTCATAAACAATTCCAGTAGAGATTTCTTACCTGACAGAGCAGCTACCTTGAAATTTTTGTTGAACTACATTGAGTCTTGCCTCAGGGTGTTTGCACATAATGTTCTGCTTATAACATTCTATCACCTCTGTATGCCCTGCTATTACCCATACTTCCCATGAGACCTAAAATATTTCCCATATTTTCCCATGAGAGCTCCTTCAGTTCTCATTCTAGACAACAATTTTTGTGAAAAAACTTCCCTAACCATCATCATCCCACATTCCCTTTCTCAATTATATCCTTTATCAATCTAGATTTAAATTGTCTATTTACTAATTACAAAGAATATAAGGTCCATGAGGACAAAGATCATATCTGTTGCATATAAACATTAAGTCTCAATGAACATTTGTTAAAAGAAGGAAGAGAAGGATGGGTGAATAGTTGAATAGTAGGAGGGATGACTGTGTTGAGGGTTACCTTTGTAAATCTGAAAGATGGTAGACTCACCTATAATTGCAAAGCATATCTAGTTTTCAAAGTATTTTCACATCTTTGCTTCATATGACCTCTCTGAGTGAGGGAAAAAAAATAAGAGAAATTCTCACTATCTTTTATATTTGGATTATTTGTTGGTTTATAATTTTATATTTTTAATATTTAATTTGGATAACATTAAGTCTGGGAAATAGATTTATCACTCTATCTAATGGTCCCATGTTAGAAAGAGTTACATCATAAACTAATTATTCTTAAAAGTATAACAAAATGGGAGTCAAGGAAAGAAGCTTAAAGAAAAATCAACCAATTCCATTAGAAGATCTCTCTTTTAAAATATGAGTATAAAGATTGTTTAAAAGATAAGAAAGTAAAGAGGATTTAAAATGACTTAAGAAAATATAGCTGGATGGAAATCTAGGTTCCAAACTGACTCTGTATTTGTTTTGTTAATCCTCACTCTTCTCAAGGCTTTGAAGCTCAGGGCTCTAATACTAAGAAAACCACTGAGAAACCTATGCATTATGCTATACCATATACAACAAGAAGTTAATCTACTGCCCTTTTAAAATCTCCAATGATTAGCATTAGTGAAAATAAATATATATCCTATAACATACTCAATGATGCTATCAAGAAAATAAATTAGGTTATTTGAATATGGCCAACCTGTGAAAGTATATGATTGCTCAGACTGCACACAATGGCCATGTGTTTTGCATACTGTTGGTAGAATGAACTGTGGGTTGCAGTTTTGATTAATTGTACTAATTCTAAGCCTTAGACTCAAACTGGAGCTATGTAATTCTCAAGCCTTTTTCATGTCCTTTATAAACCTTCCTTGGAGGTCTCGAAAATGACTTTCAAAAACTGAAATTAGTTTTCTTTCTAATCCCCTAGAGATCAGTGCAGTGAATTTCATCATGCCATGATGATTAAAAATGCTGAAATAAGTCATGATATAATTAGGAATTTCTTTGTCCAAGTCAAACCCCATGAACTACATCTCACACTGATTCAGTGTATAAAATGGAGTCCATTCTTCCTGATAGTCAAGACCAATTTTAGCAAGAAGACATAAAAATCTCATAACTTTAGGTGTATTTATTAATCAGTCTATCTTTTGGGAGAGAAGAAAAGGATAAATGGTGGTAAAGTATCACAGGAAAATTGGCAGTTTAAGACAAAGGAGAGAACAGGCACTATGAGAATAGCAGAAAGCTAGTACAGTTGAAACACATGTAACAAAATAAAGAGACTCTTAAAAGCTGGTAGAATGATTCCTCTAGGAGTGTAATACAGTATTATTAAAGGAATATTTTAATGTGAGCGGTGAGACCTCAAGGGGCATATTCAAGTTAAAAGTATGGTCACTGAGCAAGAAGGGAATTTACAAACAGTAGGACATTTTGTTTTGTTGAAGCCTTGGAACTGAGTACGTATACGTAAGAATGAATTCTAGGACAAAGCCAAATTGCTCAGTATAATAAAGACATGAGTATGAAGAGCTTGAGGGGCTGAAGGGAGTAGTTCCAGGGAGGTGGGATATACCTGGCAGGATAAGTAGAGACAGCAAAAAGTCTTATGAGTGCCACAGCTGAGAAGAACTTCCATCATAAAATATATCAGATGGAACTGGGGTTGTTATTAGACCACACGTGACAGACCATCCCTTCCATCTCCCTCGTGCCTTTCACATTTCTCACTGTGACGTAAAAGCGGATTTGGGAAAGAGAATGTGAAGACATATATGAGTTCTATGCCTATGTAGATGTAAAACAAAAACAAAAGTTGCTTTTATAGATGGCACAGTTGACATCTGGGCTTCCATACAGTGTAGAGAAGTGAGAAAGAATGAGTCTGGAAAAATAAGCAGGATGATTTTACGAGAGGTCCTATAAACCATCTTAAAAAGTATGCACATTGTCTTAGTGCAAATAGGGAACAGTTAAAAAGCTTCAGTGAGAAGAATTACATCACCAGGTTCATAGTTTAGAAAGACTATTCTAGCAGCAATTTGGGGAATGGGGTGGAGGAAGCAATGATAGAGGCAAAAGAAAAGTTAAAAGCTTAGCAGCAATCCAGGCAAGAAATGTTAATGACCTGTACCGGTTATAGTAGCAGTGGGAAGGAAGAAAAGTGGAAATCTAGACATATTAAAAAGTTGGACTCAATGGGCCTTTATGATAGATTGAATGTGGAGGAAAGAGTGACCAACTTTCCTGGCTTGCCAAGGACTGGAGGGGTTCCCAAGATATGAGTCTTCCAGTTTTAAAACTGAAACAGCTCCTGGCAGACCATTCTAGTTTTCATGGACTATGGGAGTTCCATGACTTTAAGAGCTGTCATGCTAAAACCAAGAAAGTACTGAGAAAAGGGAAAGGAAGGGAAGGAAAAACAGACTGGGAGCAAAAGAAAGGAAGAGAATGGAAAGGGGAGGGGACTCAGAACAGAACCCTAGGAAATGTGAATATTTATAAGACCTAAAAAGGTGACTCAGGTAGGGCAGCTATATAATGGTAAGATAAAAACCAAGGGTGTTTGTTTACAATAGCAAAGCTGTGGAGAAATATAAGTGTTCAACAACAGAGGTGTGGAAAAGAAGATGTATAAACTATATACAAAGAAGATGTATCAACTATAAAAAAGTGAAAATTTTGTCATTTGTACATCATGGGTAAAACTGGAGGGGATTATGCTAAGCAAAATAAGTCTAAAGGAGAAAGGTAAATACCTAATGATTTCAATCATATTTGGAATATAAAAAACAAAGGGACAGAAACAAATCAAAACAAAACCCTAAAAAATCTAACAGCACAACTGAAGCTACCAGAGGGCTCTAGTGGGGTGTGGGGAGGTGTGAGCAAAGAGGGAAGGTGAGGGAGGTGGTGATGTAACAGGATAATCCCCAGGGAAAAGGGAGGTTCCAGGTTCCCTGTCCCACCCTAAGGGAGGGTGGAGCTGAGCAGGGAGGTGAAGCTAAAAAAACTGGGTAAAGGGCAGAGAAGAGAGAAAAGAGGAAGAAGCAGCAGAGAGAGATGGAGAAAGACTAGAGGAGGCACATGCAGCAGAGAGACATGTGAAGAAGCCACATTTGCTCCTTAGCCTTGGACTTGTACCAGGGAGTTGGGGGACATGGAAGGAGACTCTTGAAAGAGACAGAAAAGTGAGTGAGCGATCCAATGGCAGCCTTTACCTTGAGTTGTATTTTTTTTTTTTCTTCCAGACACAACTGGCCCCTTCTGCCCCTTTCTTATGTTTTCCCACTAAAAGTTACCTCAGTGGCCCTGCTTTGGGCTAACCCTGTTTGGCTAGGCATTTATCCACAAGGAATGGTGTTTAACTGGAAATTATTTTACTTTCTCTTTCCCCTATTACACACTAATTGTATTAAAGTTCCTTTCTATCTTACACACAAATGTCTGTTTTGTCTTTATGTGGTAGATGGCAGAATTCATTGAGAACACGCAGGTTTGGGGTTTCTGGGGTTACCCTTCTGTAACAGGGTGGTCCCCAGGAAAAAGGGATGTTCCCTACCTCACCCAAGGGAGGGTGGAGCTGAGCAGGGAGGGGGAAAAGCTGGAGAAGAGACTGGGAAAAGAGGGAATAAAAATGGAGAGCCAGGAGACCCGAAGGAGGTTCATGGAGCAGAGAGAAATGTGAAGAAGCTGCACTTGCTTATAGGCCTCGGGCTGGTTGAAATAGATGTGGATGAGAGACCCGTGGGGAGGTTAATAATGGCAGCGTTTATCTTGATTTGGTTTTGGTCTTTCCCTTTCAGACTTGTGTGGCCCCTCCTGCCCCTTTCTGACAGATCCCCACCAGAAGGTGCTTTAGACTTGTGGCATGGGTAACTTCAGGTACTTGATTCGAGACTTTATTTTTCCCCTATTCTTGTTGCACATTAATTGTATTAAGGTTCCTTTCCATTAAAGGCCTTATATGTTTTGTCTTGATGCAGCAGATGACAGAAACTATTTAGAACAGGCAGCTTTGGGAGTTCTCCCTGTCCTGTAACACTTCTGCCTGCTAACAGGGAGACTCAAAGGACAATGGTGGAAGTGCTTTGATGGTAGGGGTGGTGTGGTAATATACCTTTGTGTAAATGGAACCTACACCACTAAAGTTACAGTGTTGTGAATCAACGTTACTTCAATAAACATAATATTAAAAAAATAAAGAAACAACAGTGCATTGTCTGGAATTCAGGGAAAGACAATGTTGGAGGAGGTAAGGTCAATGTCAAGGGCTGAAGATAGATCAAGTAAGATAAAGTCTGAAAATTATCCTTTGGATTTAACACAGCAAGGTCTTTATTGATCTTAGTGAAAGCAGTTTCAGAGAAATGGTAGAGAGAAACTAGACTGAGGAAAGAATGGCAGATAAGAAAACAGAGATAAAGCACAGAAAAAATTCTCTTTCAAAAAGTTTAAAAGGAAGAGAGATATAAGTGGAATAGATTGAGAGGGATGTGGGGTTGAGAAAATTATTTTATAATGAGTATCTTAGCCCGGGTGTTCTAGGAAACAGAGCCTGACACAGGAATTAAGACAGGTTTCTTTGTGAGATGCCAGCCAGGGTAAGGAAAGGCAGAATTAAATCAAGGAGAGATGCAAAGCAATGTGATAAACAGATCTGAAGTATGGATTGTCACTGCAGAATGATCCACAAAGAAACACATTGCTCAGTGGGTGTGCTGCAGGTCTTTTTGAGGGGCTATAAGAAGAAACCACACCTCAGTGTAGTCTGTAGACAGGAAAGGGGTTGAGAATTTATCTTATCTTTTCCAGCCATTGAATCTCATAGGTCAGAGTTCACCCCATAGGGAACCTACTCCATGCTTCCAGGCTTTAACAATCATTAGGAAGTCAAATTCTTTGCCTACAGTGTAACTTTTTTTATTCAGTCTGAAGCATTGAGGGCACCCTGGAATGGAGGTTCAGTTCTGCCAGGACAACCATGTGGGGCCTAGCCTCCAATTCAGACTGGGGCAACATGGGGGGGCTGTTCAGAGAACTCAGAAAAGGTACAGAAATGGCAGTAGTTATGTAACAGAGAAATCTCCATAGAAAGGGAGGTATTATGTTCCCTATCCTACTTAATGAGGAGCTGAGCAGCCAGGTGAAGCTATGTGTGATGAAAGGCAAGTGGGCTCAGAGACAAGTGGAGAAGGGCCCACTTGCTTCTTGCTTCGGACTTGTACCAGGGATTTGAGGGACTTGGAGGAGACACAGAGAGGAGAGGTACATAGAGACACTTGAAAAAGACACATCGGTGAGACACAAGTCAGAAGGCTGACAATGGCAGGCATTTCATTAATTTATACTTTGATTTTGCTCTTTGATCCCAGCTTTCTAGGACCTGCATCAGAAGCCCCTTTCTTTAGTTCCCCACCTGAAGGTGCTTTAGATTTGTAGCAAGCTTTTGGGCCTCAGTGGTCCTATTTTGGGCTAACACTGTTTGGCTGGGCATTTACCTGGGAGGGGATTGGTAATATAGTGTTTGTTATTTGAAATACCCTTTCTTTTTCTCTCTATGAACACTAATTCCATTAAAGTTCTTTCACACTAGTAGTATACTTTTTTGTGTGTGCACAGATGGTGAGACCCCTTTAAAGCATGTGAATTAAGGGGCCCTGGGGTGCCCCTCAGTCTGTGCATTAACATTAACAGTACAATCCGGGGAATCAGTGTCTTTGTAGAGAAAATAACTAGGAATCTAAGACAGAAACAAAGGTTTCTTTTCAAATTAGTGGGGGGAAAACAGCACATTTAAATGTCATTGGATTAGAATCAACGGAGAACAGGTTGAAAGTATGGGAGAAAAAGAATCTCATTGACATAGAGGTTTCACTATTAAGAAAAAAAAGTAAGGGGAGAGACAAGTAATTTCAGAGGAGATGTGATTATAAGTTCCCCACAAAAACTCTTAAATTCCCTCATCCTAGAGCACATGTCATACTTACCTCCCAGAAACAATCAGAACTGGGTACTAAGAGAAAATCAGAATTGTCTTCCACTAACCTTTATCTAACCTTCCTCTGCTTTTAGAAATCATATGTAATTTAACACTCCCCCATTCTTTGGGAGCAAAGACAAATATATAAAGTGGAAAAAGGCACAGCAATAAAATATTAAAGAAAAATAACAACCCAGATAATATCAGCAAGGAATAAGGACTAGCGCATGGCAATTCCCTAGAAATGCCCCACAGAGAAAAAATTAGAGAAGCAAGCAGCATGCCACAATATAATTTTTTAGAGTTGGTGTAAGACCTGGGTGTTAATCACACTTAGTCATCTATTGACAGTATCTGCCAAAATCACTTAAGTTTTTTAAGTCTTATTTCTTCATCTGAAAAATGAAATAATAATTGTTCCTAATACTCGGGGCTTGTGAATTTAATGGTATATGATAGAGAAACACATTGGGGAAGCAATGATGAACAAATCAAGGTCCCTAAACAGAACAGTCTCTCCAAGGAGATGAAAAGATGCACACAAGAGACCATTGATAGGGAAGCCACACCCTTCTTCCGTCCCACGCTGGCCACCCCAGTCCTGGCTCTAAACATATAGAAATTCTGAACACAATTTACAATAAAAACAAACTTAACATGGATAAATTGTAAAGAAGAAGAATCATTTTCTAGGTGCTAGAAACAAAGACAAAATTCAAAACTCAGAGCAGTGAGCAGAAACAGAAGTCAAAATTTTACTGTGTAATTGGAAAACGATAGAGACCTGAAGGCTGGGTCTTTAATAACTACCTGAGAGATGGAGGAGTCCAGGCCTCAGCTCCCTGACCTCAGGGGCCTGCACCTGAGCTATATGCATGACCTCTGTGGTGCCAGGAGGGGCACAGGGCAAGTTCTCAATAATTCTGAGTAGACGGTAAAGGAGGAGTCCTGGAGCCCTCAGTGGCTTTTTAGGTTTTTATTACATCATTACATCAGAAGCGACCAGGTACCTGGCATGCAGGGGTACGGGGTGGGGGGGTGTGCAGGAGGCTGGCAGGCCTCCTAACCACCCCCCACCCTACCCCCACCCCCACCCCCACCCCTGCCCGTGCATCTTCACTCTCAGCTGCTTCTCTCTCTCTCTCTCTCNCCCCTCTCTCTCTCTCTCTCTCTCTCTCTCTCTCTCTCTCTCTCTCTCTCTCTCTCTCTCTCTCTCTCTCTCTCTCTCTCTCAGGTGTCCATGATTGACACCAAGGGCGGGAGGGCAGAAAAGCCTGATAACTTTTCCATTTTCCCTACACCTCCCACTCAGGGAGTCTGCCTGCAAGGACATGGACCTAAAATAAGTTCAACTCTGATAGAGAAGCAGTTTGCTGTCTGGTTTAACATTCTAGAAAATATTAAACCCCCATAAGATACAAAGGGCATGTGGTCTGATTTCAAACTACCAACATGCTGAGGCATTCTAAGTTGACATTAAAAAAAACAAACCTGACTGAATCCAAGTGGAACTCAAAATTTCAGCAAAAGCAAAATTAAAACTTCATAGGAATCTTTCCAGGAGCCAAAACTCCCATGAAAAACAACTCACAGGGGAAAAATAATCTATATTGAAAAAAAACGAAAGGAGAATTTTTATCAAGAACTAGAGAAACAGAAAAAAATCTGAACGCAACTTCAAAGTAAACAAATTTACAGTGCTCAAAATGACAAACCAGGATGGTGGCACTGGAGCATGTGGCTTAAGGGAGGCCTGGGCGGGAAGCCACCTGGGCGTGAGTCTCCCTGGGAGTGGCCACCAGTGTGTCAGTGCTGGGCGCCTGTGGGCAGGCTCCGCTTTTGGGTCCGGCTGTGCAGGTGAGCATGGCAACCAGTCTCTGTGCTGTCACCCCATCTTCATGGCACCTTTTTGCACAGCTCTGAGGGATCAGGATCACCTGTCATCCAAGGGGTGTTGTAAATATTCTTTTTTTTTTTAAGACATATTTATGCATACAAGAGCTGGGGTACAGGCAGGAGGTATGGGGGGGTGACAGGAGTCACCAGAGACAGAGTGGGGAGCAGAACAGCCAGACTGACTGAAATACACTGCTGAGGGGAGCAGCGAGAGAGGCAGGAGAGGTCTGCTGCCCCATGTGGGTCACCTCTCAGGCCAGGGATTGAACTGCTGCAGTGGCTGTGGACGCTTCATAGTGTGTTGCTTAACCCTTGCGCCACCAGGGGGGGCCCTGTAAATGTCTTTTGTGAACAACCCCCTCTGATCTTTCAGAACACAGTAGGCTCTTCCAACTTTCTAGTTCAGTGTGCGTTTGCTTGCTCCAGTGAGCAGGACAGTTGTAGACACCGTGTTTATCCCTGGCCTGGCACTGCCCTCAGCACTTTATGTGTACGGTCTCATTCTCATAGTGTCCCATGGAGAGTGAGCACTCATGTCTCAAACAAGGAAATGGAAGCTCCCAGTCACATGATTCCCAGCTACAGGAAGTTGTCAAACTTTATGCTGTGCTCATGAGACCATTCTTTGGCGTAAGGAAAAAAGAGTTCTTGAAGGTCACAAAACGCAGTTGAGCTCTCACAAGCAAGAAGAGTATCCTGTCCCCTTTTGGAGACTCCTGTCCAACAGCTGTCACTGTTTAATGATGGCTAATCTGATTGTTAATGTTTGACTGGTCGTAGGGGCAGGAAGGCAGGGGACAGGTTCTCTATGATCCATCCATACAGAAGGGTAAAGGAGGGGTCATGGAACCCTCAGTGGCTTTTTCAGGCTTTTATTGCTCTTTCTGCATCAGAGACAACCAGGTACACAGCAGATGGGGGGGACTGGGGAGCCAGGAGGCTGACAGGCCTCCTAGCCCCAGGTGAGTCTTCACTCTCTTTGGGTTTTCTGATCTCTCATGCCTCTGTTCTGCTACTATGTCTCTCTGGTGTCCCTGTGACACCTTACTTACATGCTCAGTCTTAGCCCAGGTACACCCCATCTACGCGTGTCCACACCCTACTTGAGGTACCCACCACAAGGCATGCATGCAGGACTGCAGGTATCCATCATTGACGCTAAATGCAGGAGGGTGGAAATGCCTGATAACCTTCATTTACCCTACACTGGTTCTTTTGAGAACATTTATTTTGCTTTAGTTCATAGATCTTGGAGACAGATGAGTGAGGCATGAGTCTACCACTTAAGTGTGTGTTTTGGGGAAAGTTATTTAACATTTCTAAGTTTCAGTGCTCTTATATGACATAAGAGTAATATTAGTACCAATCTCATAGATTTTTTTGTGATTAAATTAATGTCTATGAAGTGTTCTGTACAGCCTATGGCATATAATAACCCACTTCAATCCTAACCGCCATTACTGTTTTATCATAATGTATTATTATTGAGTTCCCATTATCTTTAGCCCCGTCCCAAGCTTTAGAGGCAAGAGGATAAACATGTGGACTTAAAAAGAAAATCTGTCTACATTTTGCTTTCTTAAATGATCTTTGTCACTCTAGCCCAGTCATGTTAATTTACTTGCTTTTCCTGAAATGCTATTCACTTCCTTCTTGATTTTTTCATAGCATGTTCTTACTTCCTGCCTAAAACAGCAGCTTACTCATTATTCAAACCCCTGTTCAAATATTTCCCAGGTTTTCTCAGATATGGCACTAAAAATGAAAAAAAATCACTCTTTCCTCCTTTTAGCATGTCTGCCTTGGAAGAGTGACTTCATATACCTATGCCCTTAGCTTTATGTTCCCTGGACAGGTGGGGACAGTTCTTGTTTGTCTTTGTAGCTCCAGCAAGGGGACTTGCTCAAAGTGAGTAGATTGTTAGTTTGTTCATTACATTGTCCTGCACTACTGTGGGGATGGACTGTGGGTGCTCCCGTGGCTATGATATGGTAACAACATCTGGGGTGGGGGGAAGGGAGGTAGAGGAGATCCTATACCTCTAAAGGCCAAATAACAATGCAAGCCAGTATTAACTCAATTTTTTAAAAAAGCAAAATGAGTGAAGAATATAAGAAAAGTACTATGCCTCTATAAAAACAGAATATTTTTTAAATAATGAAAATTTCTGGAAACGAAAAGTACAATCACTAAAATTAAATACATAAGGGATGCACTGAATTGTATGGCAGACACATCTGAAGAAAGAACTGATGAATTAAAAGCTAGAATCTAGAAAATTAGTCAAAATGCAGCTCAGAGAAAAGAAGAGCTGGATTGCATGAAAGCCAAATTAAGAGACATAAATAGAATGAGAAAATCAAATAGTTAATAGGAATTGCAGAATGAGAATTGGAAAGAGTTAATATTTGAAGACAGATGGCAGGAAATGTTCTAGAACTGAAGACAAATCCACATTTCAAACATGTCTCCTAAACCATCATATACAATCTTATGCATTATTTATGTAAAGAATGTATACCTTGGTCTTACCTATCTCTCATTGGAGAGATATGCCATATCGAATGACTGCTGCAGTGATCAACTTGATGCAAGTACAACCTTATTACGCCACATATGACACCCACGCTGCATACTTCTCGCTTGTTGCCTGGGGCCTCTGTATTGATATCAAGCATGATGCTGTATGCAGGCCCCACACGTGATTTATTCCACTTCATGGAATAAATCTTTGACATCATTTTTTCTCTTCCATCCATACTTTTAGTTCCAGTTGCCAAAGGTTATTTTCATAGTGATACAGCACTAGCCCTGCATCTCCAGTCATTGCCAGGTGAGCTGGTACAGTCGCAGGGGAATAATTCCAGAAACTCTTCCCACACAGGGATAACTTACTATACACAGAAGTGACTGCAAACCACATAAATACATTCAACTAAAGGATTCCTCCAGTCCATTTCCTTTCAGCCAGAACACCAAAACATTTCAAGTATCACCCAACCTGAGGGTAAATATGAAAGAAAGATATTAGGGCTCTCCAAGTAATAGAAACAACAGGATGTATACTGTAGGCTCAGAGAAAAGTTTTCAGGCTTTTCTGCCCTCCTGCCATTGGTGTAATGATGGACACCTGCGGTACTGCATGCATGCCTAGGTGGGCATACGCAGGTGAGCGCACCTGAGTTTGGACACAGGCATATAAGGGTGGCATCATGAGGACGCCAGCAACAGGAGGAACAGGAACAGGATGTCAGCAGAACAAGAGCAGCAGTAGAAGCAGCAAAGAATCCAAGAGAGTGAGATGCACCTGGGGCTAGGAGGCCTGCCAGCCTCCTGTCCCACCTCCTCCCCGCCCCCCNGTCCCCCCCCCCCCCCCCCCCCCCCCCCCCCGACCTGGTACCTGGTCGCCTCTGTAAATGAAAGCATAAAAGCCACCAAGGGCTCCAGGACTCTTCCTTTACCCTGTCTGCTAGAATCATCGAGAACTTGCTCTGTACTCCTCCCTGCCACCACATATACCTAAATAAAAATATATTTATTTTAATGAATTAGCTCATGGGATTATAAAGGTGATCTCAAGGTCCAGTGCAACCTGGTTCCAAGAGACCTGTGGGGGCAGTTCAGTCGGGGAGTCAGCAGGCTCAAGACACAAAAAGTATGAATGTTTCAGTTCAAGACCAAAGGCAGAAAAAGACTTATGTTCCAGTTTAAGCAGACAGGAGGAGTTCCCTCTTACAGAAAGATGAGCCTGCAGTTCTCTTCAAGCCTACAAATGACTGGATAAGGTGAATGTAATTCCATCAATAGCCCCAGATTGGAATGGGACAGGTGTTTCACATAACACAGAAGCCAGTTGTAGAAAGCCTTTCTTTTGAAAGCCCTAGAGTGGGCACAGGTGGGCCTGCTCAGCTCCCAGCAAGTTCCACTAACAGGATCTTCCCTGAAGGCTTGAATTCCAGTGCCTCAGCTGGATATTGTAGGACAAGCACTAATCTGGCTGTCATAGGACTGTTGACCTCAGAGGCCGCACACAGCAGAGATGAAGGGTGTTTTAAGCACCAACCTTGTTCCCTGGCTGATCTCTAACAGTAAGGAGTTTGCCTTTGCCTGGCATCTCTGTTCCCTGAACTGTCTGCTTCCCCAGCACTTAGTGGTGAACCTCTCCTCCCCAAAGTTTTATTCTCCAGAAAACCCCCCTCCTTTTCTACTCCTATTCGATGTGCTCTCTCCAGTGTAATTTCCAGGTGTGAGGGTGTAGCGGCAGGAAGGAGGCACTGGAGCAGGGTTCGGGAGAGTTCTGGGCAGACAGGTCAGGGAAGGAGAGTCTTAGAGCCCTCGGTGGCTTTTCATACTTTATTTAGTAGAGGTGGCCAGGTACATGGCAGGCAGGGGTGCCGGGGGGCCGGGAGGCTGGCAGGCCTCTCAGCTGCTTCTTCTCTCTCTGCTGCTGCTGCTCCTTCATTGGTCGGTCCTGTCTGTTGCTCCTTGCAGTTCTGTCTGTTGGTCCTCGCAGTTCTGGCATCCTCATGACGCCGCCCATTTATGCCCGTGTCCAACACAGGTGCGCCCACTTGCGCATGCCCACCCTGGAATGCTTGCAGCACCTCAGATGTCCATCATCAGTGGTGGGAGGGTGGAAATACCTGATCAAACTTTACCCTACAGGGGGTCTCTGATATAGGTGAGCTTGTACATCTCCAAAAACAGGCTCCACCTTGCTGCTATCCCTCCTTCTCTTGGATTGCAGTGCCCTTGTTGCATTAGAGGTGAAATCATGTTACAGTTTTTCCTATCCTCTCCAACATATTCTGTAGATAGGCAGAAATAATAATAATAATAACTTAGGATTGGTATTCTAAATAGTGAGTGTAGGGTAAAGGTTGATCAGGTCTTTCCACCCTCCCACTACTGATGATGGACACCTGTGGTGCTGCGAGCATGCCAGGGTGGGCATGCGCAAGTGGGCGCACCTGTGTTGGAAACGGGCATAAATGGGCGGCGTCATGAGGACGCCAGAACTGTGAGAACTGCAAGGACCAGCCGACCGACCGACGAAGGAGCAGCAGCAGCAGCAGAGAGAGAAGAAGCAGCCGAGAGGCTGAGATGCGCTAGGGGCTGGGAGGCCTGCCAGCCTCCCAGCCCCCCGGCACCCATGCCTACTATGTACCTGGCCACCTCTACTAAATAAAGTATGAAAAGCCTAAAAGCCACTGAGGGCTCCAAGACTCTCCTCCTTCACCCGTCTGATCCTGAACCCTGCCTCCAGTGCCACCTCCATCCTGCCTCTACAGTGAGTAGATGCACATTTCTAAAAGTAAGGCTGAGAAACAATATTAAAATAGTGGTATACATATTTTGTAGGATAAATGAATTTATCAGGTCTTTGTACACCCCCCACACCATTAGCATCTATGACCAGCACCTATGGTTTTGCACCTCACCTGTAATTATGGACACCTAGACCCAGAGTGTGGGGCATGCGTGTATGTAAATAGGGACACCGGTGAGAACACATAAAGGTGGCATCACTCTGAGGTGGGACCACAAACAGGAGGCAACAGCTGGAGAAATTCTGAGAGAGAAAGCTAGTCTGTTCCCTGATTCAGCATCCGTCGAAGGCTCCAAAATCTCTTTTCATCTGCGAGAACTGACAATGAGCCTACCTGGCCTGGGATGGTTGCAAAACAAAGCATTTTAGGTTTTAACAGGAAATATTAATGTGTTTCATATTTAATTCCCTACCTTAACTGTGTCTAAACCGATTAATGAGCATTCTTAAAATCATTTTGCTATAGACCAGTTCTATGCTTATCTTCCACATGCCATTTTTACTTGTTTCCCAGTCCTACCCAATTAACAACTCTGTGGTTCAGCAAATTTTACCTTCGTTTTCTAGTTTCATTTTATTGTCATATAACCTTAATCCAAACACACAATTCTCTGAACACATGCTCTAATTTTAATTTCATGCTGATCTCTTTTGAAGAAAGGGATGGTGGAAGAGGGAGGAGGTGGGAGATGAGATGAAGGAAAAGGGCAAGGATGGGGGGATTAACTGGCTAGGAGGCTACAGTGACAGATCTGAGCTTGTGATGATTTTATCCCATCATAGATGCTTCCACACCACCTGTCCTCCCACTCAGTCCTACCCACCCCACTTATTACATATATCAAAATCTGTGAATTCACAGTGATGTGCTAAAGTGCTAATAAATGTGGCAAGAATTGGGAATACATCAACACTTGAAAGAGTATAAGTGAAATCTATCATATGGAAGAAAGTAGAATTCAAAAATTGTGCAAGTGAAAGGTAGTTGGCTACCTTTAAAAAGAACAGCGTAGGGTAAATGAAAGTGATCAGGTTTTTCCACCCTCCTGCTATTAGTGTCAATGAGAGACACCTGTGGTCCTGCACATATGCCTGATGAAGTAGGGTGTGGGCATGCACAAGTGGCTACACTGGGGCTGAGACATGGGGCATATAAGGGAAGCATCATGGGGACTCCAGAGTAAAGAGAAGAAGGAGACAGAGCAGCAAAGAGAAAGCAGAGGCAGCAGGAAGCAGAGCAGTGGCAGAAGCAGCAGCAGCCCAGAGAATGAAGATTCCCCGAGGGCTAGGAGGCCTGCCAGCCTCCCGGCCCTTTGGCCTTCCCGCTGACTGTGTAACTGGTCGCCTCTGATGCAGCTAGATTAATAAAAGCCTTAAAAAGCCACCAAGGGCTCCAGAACTCCTCTTTTACCCATCTGCCTGGATCATAGAGAACCTGCCTCAAGTCTTCCTGCCCCTACAGACAGACGTAAATTTTGATTAATGCAGAGTTCCTTTGACAGTTTTATTCTCTAAATTTGTGTAAATTCAAATGACACAATAAACATATCCAAGATAGTCTATGAGATAAGGTTAGTTAAGTAAATTAGAGAAAACAAAGCAGACTCTGGGTTGGAAGAAAGAAGCGGGTTGCTCTATCAGTTAGCAATCCATTGAGCCCCAACTGTGGAGTTTTCGAACCAAGAAACTTAAGTGATTTCAAAGTAATTTCTAAAATAACAAATATTGAAGATTTCTTGTCTCTGACCCAAGAAGGAATTAATAATTATTTTCCTATTTTTCTGCATTACTTTTCAGCTTGTAATTTTATTTTTTTATTGATTTGATAGTGCTTTTCTAAAAAGTGACAGAATCGTTAAGAAACCTCTAAGCTAGAAAGGACCTTGAGTGATAGTCTTCCATTTCCCTACTTTTTAGACAGCACTGAAATAATGTTATCCCAGGCAGATGAAGAGCTACATTATTTTTTAAACCTCCTGAGGAGAAGCTTCTACAATCTCCCAACATTAACAATTTTCACTGTCAAGAAATTCTTCCACATATAATCTAAGTCTCTCATGCTGCTGTTCAAATCAGTTTCCACTCGGCAAAGCTGAGTCGATACTGAGAACAGCTGGTCTTCAGTCTCTATATAGAAATTCTTCATTTGCTGCCACTGTATGTAATGAGATTGAATTTTCTGTAAAGCTTTGATTTAGTCCTTAGCTTATAGCCTTCTTCAAGCTGATTAACCCCAGATCCCCAACCAACCTAGAGAGTTCATTCATACTCTTATCTGTACTTCCACATCACTTGTAAGTATCTCTACTGGAACATTATCAAAACTAGTGCAATCACGTTGACATGACCATCTCCCCACACTTCCTCCTATCTTATTTGTGTGCCTGTTTCTATGAGCAACATGTACTAATCCTCAATAAATGACTCATGAATGAATCAATGAAATGGCATCCAGATAAACCATGTCATTCAAACCAGTCAGCCATGTTTGTGACTGTTTTCTCTTCAAGTTTCTTTGGGTAGCAAGACACAGAAACTAGCTCTAGAAGTTTGAGCATACACAGGGAATTTATTGGAAAAATATTTTAATATCTTTCCAAATCTAACAAAGAAACCTCATAAAGGACGGAATTAGGGCAGTTCCATCTTCTGCAGGAGGTTTTGGGCCTCCTTCAAGACAGTGTAGCAATATGTCTCCTACACCAACGATTTTCAATAACAGGGTGACTCTTCTAACAACTCCTCTAGCTCACTAGAAATAAACTGACTGGTTCACCTTAGGTCAGACAGCAATCCTGATCCAATAAGCCCTGGTCTGGGGAAGGTTTTTGAACGTTGAAATGACTGTCAGGGCAGGGGCAAGGAGAGGATATATCTGTGAAAGTTGGCCCCCCCACAGAGAAAGGGACCCCTGCATTGTAGGGGCCCCCACAAGAGGTGCCCACTATAAATAGTTGCTAATCCTCAGTCCCCTCTCACTTTTAGTCCTTATGAGGATATCACAGAGCTGAATAAACAAGGTTATTCAACCTTACTTTTTTTTTTTGCTTTACTATTTTTTCTGTAAACCTCTGATACCAACATTTAAGAAGATAAAAACCTGTCTTATTGAAGTGTGAATTTCTTTTGAACTATGAATCAGTGATTGAGTTAATGACAAATATTATCACAAGATTTACAGCACAAAGAAATATTTTTCTTTCTGAAATTCAGTACACTTTCTATGCTATTGAATTCAGAGCAAATTCATACAGATGACACTGGATTTCAAGAAGTAAATAACCAGTGACCAGGCCCAAACATCCTTCCAATTCTGCAGCATCCTGTCTTGAAATTCGTCATGAGCATACCTGCCAAAAAGACCCTGGAGAAGGAAGGAAAACAGTGGGTCGGCCCCATAATAATAATGCTTTGCAATAATTCAACAGTTTTCAATTTAACTCAAATTCTTACATATCACTTATTTCAATTTGTAATTGAGTTAAATACCTATTATAGATGAAAAATAGCCACAATTTTTTTTCTAACTTCTCCAATGCAGAGGAGAAATCACTTTTGCCACTACTTGAATAGGGACTGGCCTTAAGACTGTGACTGAATGAGGAGGAAATGACACTATAGGAACTACAAGGCTAGGCCTCAAGACACCTCATGATTATACCAATAAAAAGATAAGAAATCTTGTGGGGGGAAAAAAGACAACCCAATGAATGGGAAAAAATCTTATCAGACAAAGGGTTAATATCTAAAATTTACAAAGAATTCATACAATTCAAAAAGAAAAGATAAACCTTAATTCATAAATAAGCAGAAGAGCTAAGTGGACACTTCTCAAAAAAAGACAGGCACATAAACAAAACAAAAAATCTGCTCAACTTCACCCTATTATCTAGCAGATGCAAACCAAAACTACAATGAGATGTCACTCCCGTGAGAATGGCATATACCAAAGACTGGAAATATGGTGAGTATGCAGAGAGAAAGGGGACTCAGACACTGTTGGGAATGTAAACTGGTGCAGCCACTATGGAAAACATTAACATTTAAACAATAAAAATAGAAATCGCATATGACACAGCAACACCACTTCCAGATATTCAAAGAATATGAAAACAGAAATTCGAAAAGATATGCACCCCTGTGTTCATAGTAGCCTTATTCACAACAGCTAAATGGAAACAGTCTAAATGCACATCAACAGACCACTGGGTAAAGAAGTTGTGGTATATATACTCGATGGCATACTACTCAGCTGTTATAAAAGATAAATACAACATAAAGCAATTATGCTAAGCGAAATAAATCAGAAAGTAAAATACAATTACCAGATGATTCCTCTCATATGTGGAATACAAATAGCCAAAGCAAACAAACTAACAAATACCAACAAAGTTAGCTCTTAGATGCTGAAAAGATATGGTTACCAGGGTCTCTCTGCTAGCGCAGGGGTAAAAGTCTCAGCACAATCAAGCAATTTCCAGCCACTGCAGCATGAGTTTGATCCTTGACCAGGGAGCTAAGCTACTTGGCACAGCAGACCTCTCCCCTCTCTCCTGCTGCTCCTGTCAGCAGTGTATTTCAGTAGATCTGCCTGGTCTGCTCCCCATTCTGTTTTTCCTCTTATCCCCCACATCCCTGGCTTACACCCCAGGTCTTGTATGCATAAATAAGTTTTTAAAAATCTGAAAAAGAGGTATTGTTACCAGCAGAGGGTGGGAAGGAAAGCTAAAGGGCACCAATTATCATGGCACTGGCACTAGAATTTTGGTGGTGGATGAAGGGAGGCTTGTATATATATATATATATATATATGAAGTATACATATGAATATATGAAGTATACATATGAAGCCACATGCCAAAAATGTGTGTGTGTATATATATATATATTATTGCAAACTAGTGGTAAATCAATAACATTTTAATTAAAAAGAGCACAAGGGACTGAGGTGATGGTGCACTGGTGTAACGGTGGTGGGAAATGGGGACCACAATTGATGTCAGATATATACAAATAAAGAAAAAGAAATAAAAAAAAGAAAAAGAAAACATGGCAGCTTCAACATTTTTTTCTGTGTTGGCTGCATAAAAAAGATAACCTATACATTTACATTATCAAAATGCACAGACTTCAGACTCTAACAAGAGGATAAGATCCAAAAAACTTTACATGACATGTATATTAAAAAGTTCTTGCATTTTGGGCCTCCCTGGTGGCTAGGGGTTAAGTCTCAGCCTTGTCACCACTACTGCCTGCGTCTGAGAGCTAACCCACATATGGCAGGGAACTAACCCACATATGGCACAACAGACCTCTCCTGTCTCGCCCCTGCTCCCCTCAGCAGTGTACTTCAGTGGATCTCTGCCAGTTCTGCTCCCCACTCTGTCTCTGTTGAATCCTCACACTACCCCCACCACCACTACCACCACCTCCCTGTACTTCTGTTCTATACCCCAGTTCTTCTACACAAAAATAAATATTTTTTTTAAAAAATACTTGCATTTTATTTGGTGTGGTACAAATCTATAATTATTTAAATATATATACATATAATGTTAAATCCATCTAATTTGCAAGCAAGTTAAACTTGACTTCCTAGCATTTTAGAATTATATTCATACTTAGGATTTGGTTAATTTGGTTCTTCTGGTTATTTAAGACACTTAGGCAGTGTATAAAATCTTCAGAATGTAAGACCATTTTCAAAATTCTTGCTACTCTTTTTGCACCATTTACTGAGTGAATTAAACTTATGTTTTATATGTTTCCAGTTCTATTCTCCTGAGTGAGTTATCTGAAAGTTAACTGGGTAGTTGAAATCTATGGACCATCTCCCTGGATGTGGAGATTTGGCTTTGTTCCACTTCATCTTCCCTGACTTCCTGATTTGGAGATCTGTCAGAAGCTCCTGCTGTGAGATCTTCTTTATTCTGTTTTTCTTTTATCTTTACCCAGAGACTTTCAAGAATTCTTCTTTGTTCCTCACATTTCCATAGTTACTTTGGTATTTGAATATCTTTCTATGGCTCCTCCTGCTAGAGAGAGAAGTTTATGGATGCTTAGTTTGAATATAGAATGAGAGATGGGATACTTAATAATTAGCACAGAAGCCAGCACAAAAATTCCCCCAGCTGGTCACATCATATACCCTTCTGTACTCATTATTTTTACTACATTTTTTATAATATTCTGCTTTTCAAAGACTCGGTGAGTCAAATTTCTTGCCTAAAAAAAAACGATATTCATTTTGTATGGCTCCACCTTTTATCATTTTAAATCTAATGCTTTTATTGTCCTTATGTCAGTTCCCTTCTTTCCCATGATGATTACTTGGTTTTCTCTACCTCATCTATTCTACTCCCCTTTGTCTAAGCCTCACCTCTCTTACCTCAGAGAAAAGATAGTAATCACCCTGATAAACAGTAGGCAAAACTAAACTCTATGGAACAAGAGTTAGAACATATTATTTTAAAAGATTTCTTTTTCTATCTATTTCTCCAGATACCAGCGTATCATATAACTAGCTTCTTCTAATCACATCTACCACTTGCCATTCCAAAAGTAACAATGCTTTTCTGGACTTGAGAATGGTTGGGGTGGGTGGGTGCTCCGTGAGAAGACTGGGACACTACTGACTAAAAATATCAAAGCAGTTCTTGTCCTTTAAGACTGTCCGCCTTTGTCTGTACAGGTCTCTCTTTCATTTTTCCCTTTCTTCAATAAACTTGCCATGTGCTGATAAAAAATAATCAAAAATAAATTCTCCTAATTCTTGTTATACAGAGTTAACAATTAGGGTGGACAGGAGAGAAGGAAAGGCAAATATTGATCCCATAGATCAAAGAGCATCTTCCTTTTTATACATAAACAAATGAGGTTCTCAAAGAAATTTAGAGATCTGCCTAATCTGATAGGTTTGGTCTCCTGACTAGATGACCTTTTGCTTCCTGTGAGCTTCCCCTGTGCAAGACAAAGGGAAATCTCTAGTTTGAAAGAGCTGACAAATCAATTCTGAAAAATGCCATATACATAAAAGAACAAACATTCTGTTGTTGTTATTTACCCCTACTGTGCCTACCTTGAGCCAAACATTATTTTACATACAGTGAGTCATTTAATCCTCTCTGCAATCTTGTCAGATAAGCATTATTTTTAAATTCATTGTACAGCAGAAATAATTAAGAAAGAGGCACAGAGAAGTTTGTGACTTGACGGAGGTCACCAGGGTAGTGAGTAGAAACAACAGGATTTTAAGTCACCTGCCTGAGTCATTACATTTGACTACTATGCTCTATTTATCCTTCCACAAAACAGTATTAGAGAATGCAGTCCATATCCATGATATAGTGTGTGCAATAGAATGTTAGGGAAATTCATAGTTGGGAAAGGATAAAAAAGGCAAGCATTTGTCTAACTAAAACATTAGTATAAAATAGAAATGTGGGGTAAGAGGTATTTAACTGGAAGAAGCTAAGAAAATTCAGTAAGGAGGAGGGAAACAGAAAGCCTGTATTTGGCATTGTCAATAACAGCCAATGGAGCAGTTCCAACTAAAGCAGAGGATATAATGGAAATTAAGACTGCAGTGTTAAATGTGAATAAATGATGGCAGATTTACAAAATGAAAAATTAAGTTTGGACTCAGTAATCAACAATGGCAAACCACAAAGCCTTTTAAGGGAGGGTTTTAATCCTTGAAAATCTATTTTCTTGTGATAAACGGAATAGATTAGAAGAACAAAAGACACAAAACCTGAGTAGTTAAGAAACTCGACATAATCCTGGAGGCACAGGACTTGAACTAGAACAACGTGGAGAAGGGAGAAGAGCAGAGTGCCCTTAACCAGCATGATTTACAGAGGGTCCAGGTGGCTTGACAGGTTGGGGAAATGGGATTTCAAAGAGGATGGGTAACTTTCAGTGTTTCAATCGGACACTATATCCTTTACTTCTTCCCTCTCTATGCACAGTCATTCTATCAAAGATCTTTCACATTAAGAGAATGCTTTGTCTTTATGTGGTAGATGGCAGAATCCTTTAGAGCATGCAAGTTTGGAGGTTCTGGGGTACCCCTCAGTCTGCCTGCTAACTGCCGAAACAGTCAAGGTCCTTAACCTCATGAAACCTGGAGTCTAATCTGGAGAGTCAGAGGATAAAGCATCTTTGAAGAAAGGTCAGGGACAGAGATGAAATTTGGAAACCAACCGATTTAAGTGGTGACATAATCCTTGTAACTATAACCAGGCTGAGTAACAATGTAATCTAAAAAGAAGTTCCAGCCCCTCCCTGGTGGCACAGTGGGTTAAGCAATGCACTATGGAGCAAATCATAGCCACTACAACACAAGTTCGATCCCTGCCACCGGCCAGGGGGATGATCCACATGGCCCAGCAGACCTCTCCTGCCTTGTCTGCTGCTCCCCTCAGCAGTGTGTTTCAGTCGATCTGCCTGTTCTGCTCCCCACTCTGTCTCTGATGAATCCTCTCACTTCCTGCACCTCTGACCTGTACCCCAGTTCTTATATGCATAAATAAATTTTTTAAATTGTTAAAAAAATAAATAAAAAGAAAATACCATGCCCTCTGTCCCACCTAATGAGGGGTGGCACTGAGCAATGAGGGGAAGCTAAAAAAGGTTTGGGAGAGAGGAGTTGAAGAGGCACATGGAGCAAAGAGACAAGTAAAGAAGCTGCACCTCTTTCTTGGACTTGAACTTGCACCTGCACCGGAGACTTGGGAGATGGAAGGAGTCACTTGAGAGAGACAGAAAAGTAGGTGAGAGACCCAGAGGGAGACTGAAAATGGCAGCCTTTATCTTCACTTGTACTTTGATTTTGCTCGTTTCCTTCCAGACTTGCCTGGCCTCTTCAGTCCCGTTCCTGTGGTTCACCACCAGAAAGTGCCTTAAATATGTGGCAAGTTTATGGGCTTCAGTGGCCCTCTTTGGGCCACCTGTCTGTAACTGGACATTTATCCTCTAGGGGGTCAGTAACTTTGGGTGTTTTATTGGAAACTATTATCCTTTCATCTCTTCACTCTATTGCACACTATTCTTTTCACTAAGACTATGTTTTATCTTGATACAGTGGTTAGCAGAATGTACTTAGCTAGTGCAAAATTTGGGGGGCCCCCCATGTGCCCCTTAGTCTGCTTGCTAACAGATTCTGGTTCTCTATTTCTCTCTTTCAATGGGTGTTTTCCCTTCATGTGCTAAGTGATTCCGTTATTTCTATTTGTCCTCCACCCTATCAAATGAATTACTATGAACAGCTGTTTTTCTTCAGAGAACTAAAATTTAAAATGCTTACTCAGGAACCTCAAAGACATTTATTCCAACTTGTTGGACTTGGGGCAGAGAAACCAGGACAGTGGCTATTTTTAGTATATTAGGTCAGAAGTTGCCATTTGGTGCCAGGGGGCTAGATGTGGCTTGTAGGCCTATTTTGTTTGGCCTATCCAGTCTTTTAAACTTTGGGCTCTTAAAAAATAAAATTCACCACTGTACAGACTTATTTGGCTTTGCTAATTGATTAATGAATGAGCAGCTCCTCATCTAGCAAGTAAAATGGTGCTGTAAAGATTCACACAAAATGGAGGGTTTTATAGGCAGAAGAAGGGGTGGGACAAGGTTATTAACAAAAGAAAAGATTATTTCAGGCAAAGTCATCTTCCTGAGGAAATGCAAGGAATTCTTATTATGCATATTATCTCTCTGGTGCTGTTCAGGAAACTTCAGATTGGTTAAAGATTACCCATTTGGGAAAGGTTGAAACTATTAGACTAGGTATGTCATACACACAAACATGTGCAAACTCCATTGTTTATTTTTTTCTGTTCTTAACAGACCAATACTTTGAACTCAAGTTATATATAAAACTCAAGATTCCAGATGTTCATGAAAAATCTGAATATCTGTCAATATTGAGTTAGTTTTTCTAACAATACTGAGCTTAAATAATGAATTTAAGTCAGTTCTGTAATCTCTACATGCAGCCCACACCCTCCTATAATAAATACTGTTCTCTTTATTGCCTGGTAGTATATGAATTTGCAACCTCTCAAGTATGTAGTTCCCTGGGGAAGCTCATCAAATGTACTTGCATATAGTGGTCTGTCCTAAACCAACATACCAGGAGAAGTAACACTTGAAGGAGCTATAAGATCATCAACAAGAGAGTCTTTTTGGAGAAAGAAAAATTGGCGATTAGCAGTTACACTTTGACCAAGTGATTTATATTTTCTGAAACTCAGCTTTCTAATTTGTAAAATGGAGCTAATAGGAGTTATAATTCCCGCCCCAACTCTGTGAGAACTTGCTACATTAGTATTGTGCCTTAGTGTCAGCAGGCAAAATAAGGAGCACCCCAGAGCCTTAAACCTGCATGCTATAAATGGGTTCTGCTATCCACCACATGAAAACATCCTCTAGTGTTCTAAGCCTTTCAACAGATAAGAACTTTAATACAATTACAGTGAAACAATTAGTGTGCAATAAAGAGAAGAGAAAGAATATAGTTAGAATAGTTTCCAAATGAAGAACCCCAAGTTACCCATCCCCTCGTAGTTAAATGCCCAGCCAAAAAGTGTTGGCCCAAAGCAGGGCCACTGAGGTCCAAAAGCCTAACACAATTCTAAGCCACCTCTTGGTGGGGATCCATAGGAAAGGAGTAGGAGGGACCACACAAGTCAAAACAAAGGCTGCCACTGTCAGCCTCCCTATGGGTCTTTTACCTACTTGTCTTTCTTTTAAGTGTCTCCTTCCATGTCTCCCAAGTCCCTGGTACATGCCCAAGACTGAGAAGCAAGTGTGGTTCCTCATGTCTCTCTGCTCTGTGTGCCTCCTCCAAGTCTTCTCTTCTCTCTTCCCTTCCTTTTTCCCTGTCCTTTCTAGATTCTACAGGTTGCTCAGCTCCACCCTTCCTTGGGTGGGGCAGGGAACCCGAACCTCCCCTTTCTATAGATAGCACACTGATATATTAGCAATTAATAGCTGCTAAGTAGATGAAAATAATTATCATAACTGTGGTTATTATCTGAGGCAATTTCAAGCTTCAACACAAATGCAAACTGGTTTTTCTGTGTATTTTATTCATGCATGTTTATTGGCAACTCCTGTAGATCTAGTTCTGTGCAAGGCATCAAAAACACATAAAGAACAAATACATCTTCATGCCCTGGAGGGATTCCTTGGTAAGAAGTAAAAAGGTTAGGGCCTCCCTGGTGGCGCAGTGGGTTAAGCAACGCACTATGAAGCAAAGCGCAGCCACTGCAGCATGAGTTCGATCCCTGCTGCCGGCCAGGGAGGGGA
>JAGFMF010011606.1:6308600-6339411 GCA_019455555.1 Galemys pyrenaicus | reverse complement strand
TCTCCTGCTGTGCCCGCTGCTCCCCTCAGCAGTGTACTTCAGTTGATCTGCCTGTTCTGCTCCCCGCTCTGTCTCTGGTGAATCCTCTCACCCCCCCCCCCACACTTCTGGCCTGTACCCCAGTGCTTGTATGCATAAATAAATAAATCTTTTAAAAAAAAAGAAGTAAAAGGGTTAAAGGAAAGTGCATTCAATAGGACAAAAGTCTTTTAATACCATACAAGAAGAAAAATTGGAAATGAAAAACTGGGAAGGGGGAGAAAATTCAAGACCAGGGTCAAACAGTATATGTCAAAAAGGTGAAAGTGAAAGAACACATCTGTTCCTTAGAATATGTTGAATTTGGAATTTCTAGAAAAATACATTCCATATTTCACAGAATGATGAGTATCTGAAATAACAATTCTAACAACTAATCCTTATGTTGCACTCACTACATACCAGGCAATATTTTACTTGCTTTGTACATATTAGTTCATTTAATTTGCAGAACAATTTTTTCAGATAGGTTCTGTTATTTCCCTTTTACAAATGAATAAAGAACTCAGAGATTGTCCATCATTTGCCCAAGATCATTCTATCATGGAATGGTGGAGGTAAGATATAAAATGAGATACCACAGTGGGCCTCCCTGGTGGTGCAGTGGGTTAAGCAACGCACGATGAAGCAAACTGCAGCCACTGCAGCACGAGTTCGATCCCTGCCCCTGGCCAGGGAGGGGACCCACATGACGCAGCAGACTTCTTTTGTGTCACCCGCTGCTCCCCTCAGCAGTGTATTTCAGTCAGTCTGCCTGTTCTGTTCCCCACTCTGTCTCTGGTGAATCCTCTGACCTCCCTGCGACTCTGGCCTGTACCCCAGCTCTTATATGCAAAAATAAATAAGTCTTTAAAAAGGAAAAAAAAAATGAGGTACCACTGCTGCATAGACCATGTTCTTAAGGAAATTTGTGATTTGATCCTGGAAGAAGGGACGTGTTTTCATGGAAGCCACCTTTCTAAGTGCTAAGGAAAATATAATCTAACATGGTTAACCCAGTGCATTATTTACTGTAGTGGGTATATAAGCAGACTCGTGGAATCTGGCCATCCATTTGTTCTAATCAAACTTTGCAATTAGAAAAGCCTAAACCCTAACGATGGTTTTGGATTTCTGATGAAGCATCTAAAAGACTGGGCATACTCAGGAGTAAGAACACTCTCTTTCTTTCCCGTTCAGTGCCGAAATACTGAGAGTGAAAGTTAAATTTAAAGGTGAATGACTGACCATATAAATCAAGTTGCAGGGTAGGATCTGGTTATTGTTGCACTCAAAATATTGTAATGAAAGGTCCCTCCCAAAGTGGGGACACTTCATTGACTGAGGAAAGCAAGCCAAATGGACACTTGGCACAACTTAATTACACACCATATCTGCATGAAGACATCCATAAATGTATGAAAACAGTCAGTAATGATACTAGGAAATTTTTATCAAGTACTTACTCTGTGTCAGATTTGGTTCTAAGTACTTTCCATGCAATATCTAATTTAACCTAACAATTATATGAAAAGGGCAATATTATTCTTGTTTTACAGATTAATAAGCCAGGACACAAAGGCTACACAGCTGGCACCATTTTTGAACCCTTACTAAGTAGCCTGATCTAGGATTCACATTAACCACAACAATTTTTACATTCAGGTACACATGTAATCTTGATTTCTACTTTTTTTTTTTACTAAATTTCTATTTTTTACACAATTCAGAGCACTTTTCAGGCCTTATTAAGGGCTGAGCTAAAATCTCATGCTTTTGGCTACAAACTGCAAGTCTGATTGCTTTACTAGCACTTCTCTTAATCTAGGTTAAGCCTACATTTGCTTAGATTTGCGTGATGATATATGGATAAAAATAAAAGTATAGGTGTAGATTTCAGTATTAATGTAAGTTCATAAACAGAACTGACAAAGAAGTAATTATTTGAAATTTGATTTGGCTAGCAAATGTCTTTGGCTTTTAAGAGTCATTCATTAAGTAGTGATGATTTCTTTATATGTGAACTAATTTTCTGTTAATTTAAGTGGCACAATAAAGCAATGAGTCTATTAAATATTTATTTCTACATACAAGAACAAATTGAACAAAATTTTTAACATGAAAAACTTAAATCTCTTCACTAAAATCATTTAACAGTTTACCACTAGATGGAGCAACTAATTTTTAAATTTTTCACTCATGGCAAACCTTTCAACTTGTTTTGAACTTACTCCTGATTTTAGGTCGCTGATTTCTTAACTCTTCCTGCTTTAAAAAAACATGTATGATATGTTTGGATGTTTATTATAATCTCTAGCAGAAGAAATTTAATTTGAAAACATCCTGTTAGAGCATTTGATATTCTTAAACATACTGTAAGAAAAGATTGAATATAGACAAATAGGAGTTCAGAATTTCAAGCAAAAGAAGTAAAAACTTTAACTTACACAGGTCTTAATATGCTTCACCACTATACCAACTGTTCTCTTATCTGAAATCTGTATGGAACAATGTGACTGATCCAGTCAAACCAAACAAAAAATACCTTTGACCCACCAGAACAAGTGTCACACAGTTGTGCATATAGCTTTGTGCAGCCATGGTCTGTTCCTGCAACACTACAAGTCCTGACTGGCAGAGCTGGGATGATGTGTGCAGAGGAAACACAACATTTGGGGGTCAATGTTTCTGTGTAATTTGTGGACAGATTTTCTAGACCATGTGCATTAGTCTCTTCCCACTGAACACTAGCGTATTCATCCACTCAATAAATATTTACCAAGAGATTGTTATATGTTTGGCATCATAATCTTCACTCTCATCTCAGAGATGGAAATCTTGTCTTACAATTAGGCTGAAGTCAACTACGTGCTGGAAATTTCAGCACTATGTGGGTCTGTTTTTGAAAAACAAGAAGCAAGGTCAATTAGATGAAGCAAAATTGTTGAAACTTGTGCAAACTGGGATAATGGAAGAAGAGTATCTAAACTGAATGCAGTTAGAGACATTTTTTTATCCACCACTAAGGGTGTCACTACTTCCAGAACATTGGGTATTTAGGGTCAACATCAGAACCACAGACTTTTAAGTTTGATATGAGCATAATATTTAATTAAATATTCATAAATTATATGCTTATATTTTAGGCTGAACCATTTTTATTTGATTTTAATTGTCATTATAAAGACTTGAATTAAAGAATGCTTTGTAAAACATTAAATTCTGTCAAAACCAATAATAGAAGTCAAGATTCCACTGATCAGAAAAAGCAGATCAGGTAAGCAGCCCCTCTTTAAGAGAACGATGCTTCATTAAAGCTTTATTTCCTGCATGAATGCGACAGCTACATTAATGATCAAATATTTTCTTCATAGGCTAGTTGGTTAAGCATTCTCTGAAAAACCATTTAATTTTATCTTATTTAGAGTTCAGATAAGCCCGATTATCTGGTTTCCAAGTCCTTAGCAAATTAAAAATCACAAATGAGAAGAATGATAATAACAAACATTTATTAATTAGCCATTATTTTCCAGACATTGTTCTTAGCATTTTTATTTCACTTAATCCTCACGACAATCTTATGAGGTAGGTGCTATTATTCTTTGCCATTTCATACATGAGGAAACTGAAGAGTAGAAAGGAAACTTTCCCAGGGAAAGTTTTTCCTCTTTTATGCAACAGCATTGTTATCACCCAATAACATGCTTCAGATTCACTCTTCAGGCTACTAGCTCTACTGTGAGGAAGGACTATTATCTGGCAGGCCCATGGACCTGTAATAAATGACCAAAAGTTATTAATAGGAGAGCAAGGGAAGGAAGATGGTATGCGAAGAACAGCTGAATAAAATTTTAATGCACAGCAATCTAGGGTCATTTAAATCAACAGCAAACTACGGTTTAGTTAAATTATATGTTTTTTGGATTTTTCAGGGCACAAGATTTTAACCCATTTACTCAATTTTTTCCCAGTTTTTCAAAATTTTTAATTCAGAAAATACTCAGAATTTGCATAGCATTAAGTACAGTCTACCAGAGATTATCACATATCTCAGAGATATTGAGAGTCAATGTCTGAATGTACCTATTTCCTAGGAGGAAATGTTATGGATACAAAGTTTCTGAGAGTCATTTGTGGTTCAGGTAGTAGAGGCCCCTAAGGGGCCAGGATTTCTACAAATGCCAGGCTGGGATCTGAAGTGTACCATTATATGACCTCTGTTAAGGGGAAGGCTTAAGAGCGGAGCTGTCATAAATCACATTAAGAGGGAAAGGCACGTGCCCCACCCCATTAGGAAAGCTAGAGAAACAAGAGTTTAATAGGTGTGCATAGTCTGAAGCCAGTTGTCACAGCCAGCCATTGGCTTAGCCCAGATCATGTTTCAGATAAGGAGAGGTGAAAGCTGCAATAATAAGACCCAAACCCTCACCTGTGAAACAAGTGGATATAGACACTGCCTGGCTTCTCAGATCAACATCCAAAACTGACTTTTTGGAACTAGTCCCCTTTTCTTCCAAGAAAAGAAGGACTAGAAAGCTTTTGCAGAGGTCTGTCAACTTCCTACAAGAAGACAAAACAGTTCAGCTCATGAATGGTGCTTAGATAGAGTGTGTAGGTACAGGGGTAAGCACAAGGGTGGGTCTAGTTTTTATAATGCCTGATGGATATTAGTTTGGGAGTACCTATTAAGAAAGCAAATATGAAATTATAATGCAACACCCTTAGGTTCAAAAACAAATATTCATGTATTGAATAGAATGAGAAAAGAAATGACAACAAATTAAAAATTTTGAGATGCTAACAAATTCCAAAAAATCTCCTAATCCCCCCCAAAAATAACACCTACCAATTAATGTCATGACATTATAATATTTTTCCTATTTTTGGCTATATGTTCTCTGATGACACTATTTAATTGACAATAATTCTGTAATGTTTCTATAGAGGAAATGAAAAGATAAAATTTTCTTCATTGTGTGCAATCAAATTTTTTTTTTCATTATTGACACATTTGAAAAGTTCCTTTCAGCTCCCTCTTCTTAGTATCATTTTTAGGACCATTGTCAAATTTGGAAAATATCAAGTTTATCATAAATCAGCTGTAAGGTTTCAGGATAATTCACATTTTCTTGGCAGGGACACAATAAGGTACTCTGGCTTTGTATTCATTAATGGGGTCTCCGAAGCAGGCCGGGCAGGTGATGGACCCTGAAGTTTAAGCATAATAAATTCATAGTAAAGCCACTTCTTAGTGCATAGACATTACCTGTTCTGATTTGAGGACCCATCGAAAGCCCAATAAGGTTTATTTCTGTGGTGGCAATGGCAGCTAACTACCTACAGTAAACCCTCCCACAAGTGACCATTTGAGGACTTTGGAATCGCTTCCAGTCTCAACAACGAAGCTCCAACAACTCAGAGGCTTCAGTAGGGGGATAAATCTCTGCACCTGCAAGCTAAAGGAAGAATTGCTTGAATTCTAACCATGTCAGTTGGTACTGAGGGTGGTCTGAAGTATAACAGAGTACTGCCTAAAAGGAAAACATTTTCTATTTCCTTTCCCAAGGTCTTTTTCCATCAAAGGGGTATAATGAAAATGCATTAGATAAGAGGTGTGTATCATAGTAGGTGGTTTTCAAAAATCACTTCCTTTATTTAAAGAAGACCCAGGAAATACAGTATTGTAATTGAAGGTATTGATAAAACAAGTATGGACTTTGAAGTCAGGGGAATTAGAATGAGATTTCATCATCCAGTTCAAATTTTATTAACTTGCCCTAACCTGTTTTATCTATACTTCTAATCTATACCAAATCCCCTTAAACTCTGAGTAATTTTTAAAACAAATTCCAAAAATCAGCTATGGGGTCTTAAAATTTTTAACATGTTGTCATATCTTTTCTCACTGTACATTAATATTCATTTTTGAACCTAAGGGTGTTGCATTATAATTTCATATTTGTTTTCTTAATAGGTACTCCCAAACTGTATTAGCATCCATCTTGCATTATAAAATCTGGACCCACCCTTGTACTCATAGTTGTTTATTCATATGAACCAACAATGTAGACCTTCTCTTTAATCACCTTGGGCTGCTATAACAAAATACCATGAACTGGATGGCTTATAAGCAACAGAAATTTAAACCTCAATTGTGGAAGCCGAAAGCCTGAGATCCAGATGCCAGCAGAGTTTCTGGTGAAGACACTTTTAGGACTCTGACTTGACTGAGAGCAAAGAGGGAACCAAGTTGTCTCCTGATAATAATAAAGATGAATCCCACTCATGAGTCCGCCACCCTCTTCTGACCCTAATTATCTCCCTAAGAGCTATCTCCCAAAACCATCACAATAGTGCATTGTTTTCATCACTTTTAAATGGCCCTAAAATAGTATCTTATTAGTACTTCTTAACTGTAAATTTTGGGGTTTTCAAAAATTTTTTGAAAACTATTAAAGCATAACTCAGACCAAATTTTATTCCTATGAATAAAAGCAAAATTGTACCACCATTATCTATGCATAAAAGATAATTGACTTATTCTATGATTTATCTGCGTTCAGCAGTAGGTAAAAACTGAAAGAGATTCTCGACTTTCGATTCAGCATTAACCTGGTATTCTAAGCACATCTCCTGAGAAGTTAGAAAAAGAAAATCAAAGGAAATATTACTTCCTTTACTTGAGATAGAAGCAAGACTTCTGTCTTAACCCATTACCAAGTAAAGGCCCTGCACCACAGGTATTGCAAGTAGAGTTTATTTCTGTAGTGTTAGACTGACTCTTCTACATGCATTTCCAATTTCTCATCCAGCTTTCCTTATTACCATTGCTCTGCATTGCTGAAGTGATCTTACAGGTAAAGCAATGATATAAATAAAGTAGGAAAAGAGTAAGACAGCTCATCTAGGAAGAACCAGTTTGTGTGACAGACCTGTCTGCACATTTTCATGAGATTTAAATTCACTTTAAGACAACAGGAAGAAGTCATCTACATTATAAAATGAGTCTTAAGTAAGAAAAGAGAGCATATTACATAAGAAAAAATATATAGGATTATGGGAAAGGAAAAATATACTGGTAAACATAGACAGATTATGGACATCATGGGAGTGTAGAAGCAGAATAAAAACATCAGCACTTACCTAAGGCAGTTCAAGAGGCAAGATCTCAAATAATACTAGATACACTCTAAAGAAAGGTGTGCTTTTTGTTACTAGAGCATGAAATACATTTTTAGGATCTACTATAATTTCTAATACTGTGTCGTCTTTCTCCATTCATTCTAATGTTTTGTTTTGTTTTTTCCAAAGGGATTATACTAACCTTAAACTCATGTACCTTGGTCCCAAACCTCTTCATGTGAATTTGTCCCTCTTTACCAACATCAGTTTGAAAATCCTAGAGGCTTGTTGCTAGCTGCTTGGAACTTTTCCTTATTTTCCCACTTTACTTCCAAGTGGCTTCTCTTCTTTCCTATAGAATCACAGCAGACTCCAGTACTAGACCTCTACCATTGCTGGGTATAATAAACACCCTGTATTCCTTTTCCACCAAGCACTGTAAGATAAACATTCTAATCTTTCCCAGCTGCTCACGAGTTGGACTCTAAAGTCCTTTATTTTGTTTGTATTCAGGATTAAGGAGAATTATTTATTTTCTTAACTCTGGATAAATTAGCATCTTCAAAATCAGACTGGATAACTAAAATTGTTAGCATTCTTAGAATCAAGCAGCACAGTAGAGAAACTCAATAAATTATACTTTCAGAACCAAAAATGCGACAACCTCATGTGCTAATCCTCCACTTTAATGATTAATAAACCTGTCGTCCCAAACACTGCCATGTATGGCCTGACTTCAAATTTCAGGTTAAGCCTGCTTGTCATCATGGCCTTGTTGATCCCTGTCTTGTTATTAAAGGAAATTTCCTTTATCTTTTCTCTCTCTCTCTCTCTCTCTTTTTTTTTTAGGGTAAAGCATGACTGCAGTTCCCCACTACCCAAATTATGCAGTCAGCTTTCCCACATTTGGGGAAATTGCAGGCGTCAGCACAGCCCTAGTGCAATGGGATATCCACGCCCTCCGCAACCATCTGCACAATCACAATGTCTCTCTGCCACATAAGTGTGACTTTGTCTTATCTCTAATTTCACCATCTTATCTTTCTTAAAACTTCGTATACATCTTTATAGTTCTTAAGTTAACTTATTTTCTAAAATCTTAACACACATTTGAAAAAGTATGAACCTATACCCTTAAATCATATAGTGTGGTAAACCAACATTACTCAAAAAAAAAAAAGTACAGTTTAGGGCCCTCCCTGGTGGTTCAGTGGGTTAAGCAATGCACTATGAAGCAAACCGCAGCCACTGCAGCACGAGTTCGATCCTGCTGCCGACTGGGTAGGGGACCCACATGGCACAGGCAGATCTCTCCTGCTGTGCCCGCTGCTCCCCTCAGCAGTATGTTTAGGTTGATCTGCCTGTGCTGTTCCCCACTCTGGTGGATTCTCTCACCCCCCACACCTCTGGCCTGTACCCCCATGCTTGTATGCATAAATAAATAAATCTTTTTTTAAAAAGTACAGTTTATAAAGAAAAACAAAACATTGTTCTTCCAATAGTGCTACCATATTAGCCTGTGTTATAATGGAGGTTTTTACTGGCATTGACCAAGGGAGGAAGCTCCCCTGAGGATCTTAGATACCCCTGGTGATCTTTATCTTACTGATAAAAGTGGAGGCTTTTATTACCCATTCACTGTCAGCTAATTATTCACTTTGACTCTATGTGTTTTGCTTAACGCTTTTATATGGTCACAGTCCCTTTTCTGACTTTTTTCTCTGGTAATTTATTTGTCATTGTTGTTTTGTGTTGTCTGTGCCTCCACGCAGTACTATATTTTTGGTTTCTAACACCTCTTCACTTGCTCAAGGTCATATGGAATTCTGAGTTTGCCTTCCTGTTAATGGTTACCCATTGTGAGATGCTTGGGAGCATCTCTAGCTTAGCATCTCTAATCTCTCATATTAGGTCCACACCAGGCTCATCGGTGAAGAAACATCAGTGAGGAAATCTAAAGGGGGAATTCTCACCCACAATAGCTATAGTTCAATGAAAACTAAAACTGCTGTATTTGAATCATAAGCATTAGCTTATAATTATCATCCTTCTAAAAAATGGGATCAGAAAAACATTAACTAAAAATGTAAATATTAAAAGGCTCTTTGAGAAGACGTTTAATACATTTTCTAAGTGAAGCAAAGATACATAGTGTTTAGCATATAGTAGGTCCCTCAAGCCAGTCATGTATTTATTTATCCCTTTACTGAGGTACTGTGTCAGAAAATGCTATTTGCAACTGATACCAAGATAAATACTATTTGTAGTCTTCTAAAAGTTCACAGTCCAGTTGAATAACAAATGAATCACAGGACAGTAATAAGTGCTACTGTAAAATTCTGTGATCTAAAAAGACTCACCAGGGTGTGGCCACAGAGAGGTTTAGCAAAAGTGAATATAGGATGTGAGTTTCCAGTGGGGTTGACACTGAAGGCAGGAATAGCAAGAGACTATCAGTCTAGAAAGTTAAAACAGATCATAAAGGTCTTTGTATGCCACACAAATGGATTGGACTTTATCTGGGAGGTAATCAGGAGCCACTTTAGAAGGAGTGGCAAAATTGTTTGCATTTTAGAAATGTACCTATAATGACAATTTGAAATGCAGAAAAAGTGAGGCTGGAGATAGGAAAGTCTTGGGAGGCTATTTCAAAAGCCCAGAAGAGAAGACAAGCATCTAAAGGAGGACCCTAAGGCAATGACAATAAAGGTTATGAGAAAAGTAGTCTAAGTGATGTTTGAAAATAGGTTCAATACATTCCATGTGACTAATGAGAAATAAAACATGGAAATGAGGACATTTCTGAGATTTCTTGTGTGATCAGTTTGGTGATTTGTGGTGCCATTAGCTCAAATAGATAAAATGAAGGAAAAACAGATTTGCAGAAAACACTAATTATGAGTTTAGTTGAAGATATGTGGAGTTTGGAATAGAAATACTTGGATATTTATTTTAACTATTGTGTTGTCTAGGACAAATATTTGAACAGAATATTCATATATAGATGAGTAGATCATATCTTAATTAATGTGAATTGATGAGTTGATTCACATGTGAAACACTAGTTCTTAGTAACCATTTCCCAACCCAACACATATGCTTGATATATCTCAGCCCTGTTGGGAACTGTGGCAACATGGTGACTTTATGGAGTTGTGCTCCTAACACTATTGACTTTAAGTTTTGAGAAGCAGGCTAGTGTCTAGCACTAGACTAACAATCTAAATGAGAGGATCCATGAGAAAGGCAATGACAACAGCGTTACTGCTTAAGCATCAGTGTGTTTAAGAACATCCAGCATGCTTGTTAGAATGAAGGTGCCTAGATTCACCCAGAGTTTTTGATTTAGTAGTATGGGGTGAGGCTCAGGAATCTGCATGTTTAAAAAGCAATTCCAGGTATTTCTTATACATACTGATGTTTGAGAAGTTCTTTGGGTAAGATTGAGGAAAAAGAAATAAGATATTCAGGATTTGCATATGTGAATTTTGCATTAAAAAAGGTCATGTGTTTAACTAGATTAGAATTAGTTCTCTTTTTAAATTAATTTATATATTTTTAATTGAAGTCATATTTGGATACCCCCCGCAAGTATTGCCAGTGGGTGTACCCACCACCAAATCACCCTTAACCCACCACCATATTCCATTGTGCTTCCTTCCCTCTTTGTTCTTACCCCTGCTCTACCAATTGAGATTATGTCTTTGGGTTTTTTGAAATTCAAAACCTAGAGTTATTTTTCCTGGGAAAGTTTTTAATAAATAAAGTTGTCTGGTTTGAATCATAACAGCATATTTCCTTAGGCTTAATATGGAAATAATCTAAAGTTAAAAACAAAACAAGAAGTGAAAAGCAATTGTTTACAAAATTTGAAAATGACTAAAATTTTGACCTCACTGAGCTGAAATTCAGAAAAAACTTCCATTACTTCATATTGGTACTAAATGCAAGTAAGCCTTTTGAAGTTTCCAGGTCTTCATTTTCCTATTAGTACAAGAAAAATTCTCCTGAGTCTATATAAGATTGACATGTATTCTTTTGACATTTATGTTGGGTTGAGACAATGAAAATTACATTTATTCATTTTGACCCACAAAATATAGCAATTTCCTATGGTTCAACATGTCTAAAATGGAGCTGATCCATTAGGCTTGAGCAATCTTGAGGCTTTCTATCACTCCATCTCACTGTCAGCTTGCTTCTTTCGCTACTACCACAAGCAGATCCACCTTTATATCCTCAACTTCTGTGATTTCAAAGGACAATTCCTCTATCACCTCTAAATTGAAAAACATGGAGGATTCAGATTGACATGTCTAGGATCACACCCTCCTCTCAGACAAACATTGGGGTCAAAGTACTATTATTGGCTGGAAATTCACCACTTTCCGGCCCCAGACCCAAGGGACTAGAATAGTATGAATGGCAGTGTTTAGTTCCTAAAGGAGATGTGGATATGAGCAAACAAAAATTAGATGCCCTGTAAGTGTCTGCATTTCCTGAAGTGTATTGTAGTTTAAAATGTACTTTCTTTACAAAAAGGACATTATTGTTAAACTAAACTATAAGTAAGATGTTTGGACTCAAAATCTTGGTGACCTTGAAGTTATTTTCCTATTTTGAATCTGTTTCTTTCTTTTTTTTTTTTCCTAGAGATTTATGCACACAAGAACGGGGGTACAGGCCTGAGGGATGGGGTTGAGAGGACTCACCAGAGACAGAGTGGGGAGCAGAACAGGCAGATTTACTCAAATACACTGCTAAGGGGAGCAGCAGGTGAGATAGGAGAGGTCTGCTGTACCATGTGGATTAGCTCCCTGGCTGGGGAAATAATTCAGGCAGTAATGCTGATAGCGCTGAGACTTAACCCCTAGGCCACCAGGGAGGCCCCGTGAATCTATTTCTTATCTGAAAAATGTATTATATGAAATCATGTGTGTGAAACTTCTTTGAAAACTATAAGACACTATAAAAGTTATGGAACATGGGCATCCCTGGTGGCATAAGGGGTTAAGCACTGCACTATGAAGCATCTGCAGTCACTGCAGTGCAAGTTCCATCCCCAGCCAGGGGGTGACCCACATGGCACAGCAGACCTCTTCTGCCTCGCCTGCTGCTCCCCTCAGCAGTGTATTTTAGTCAATCTGCCTATTCTGTTCCCCACTCTGTCTCTGGTGAATCCTCTCACCCCTCACACTCCAGTTCTTATATGCATTAATAAACAAATCTTTTTTTTAAAAAAGTGTCTATTGTGGGTTGTGACCCTTATTAGGTGAGGATATATTATTTAAAGATTTATTTATTTACATATACAAGAACTGGAGTACAGGCCAGAAGTATGGGGTGGGGAGAAGATTCACCAAAGATAGAGTAGGGAGCAGAACAGATGGATCTACTGAGACACACTGCTGAGGGGAACAGCAGGCGACATAGGAAAGGTCTGCTGCGCCATGTGTGTTAGCTCCCTGGCAAGGGATCAAACTCATGCTGCAGTGGCTGTGGATAGCTTCATAGTATGGTGACTTAACCCACTGTGCCACCAGGAATACTCCTAGAAGAAGATATATAAAGATGAATTAAATATGATATTTTTATACTCTATAACATCATATAGGGTCCAGGAAAAATATTAACTATGTAAGTACATTTAGTGCATCTTAATTTTAAAAATATTTAAGATACACTAACACGTTTAAAAATTGAGTCCAAGAGTATGATAATAGTTTAACATATGCAGAGATGGTCTAAAGGGTCATATATACGTGTGTGTATGTTCTTTTAATCAAAATTTATTTTGGACAAATGGGCAAAGAAGCAACTGTAGTTAATAATATTGTATCACATATCTGAACATTGAGAGCAGCTCTTAAAAATTCTCATTACAAGAAAAAACTGTAACTAGGTGGTGATGGAAGCTAACTGGACTTCTTATCTACATTTCACAATATAGACAAATAGTGAGTCCTTATGTTGTACACCTTAAACTAATATAATGTTGTATGTCAGTTGTATCTCAATTGAAAAAAGAACATACAAAATGCCACCAAGATACAGACATCTATGATAAACAGGTTAATAATTGTTTTTAATTTAAAGACAACTTAGAATTAGCCACTGTCAAAATGAGTTTGAAATACATGATTATCTTACATCTGGAGAGTAGTTTCTGAAACTTCACAATAACCCGAAAAATATTACCAATATCAAATTTTTAAGAACTTTTCTAAACTACTGATGGTTAAAAACAACAACAACAATCTTGATAGATGTGCTTTAGAATATTGACAGTGTAACCCCAGTGCAGATAGGCATTGTGGTAAAGCTGTGAATGGGTTAGGGTGTAGAGGCCAACTCTCATCATAAATATGCAAGCGTTTTCACTATTCATGTTAAGTGCCAAATGATAGCAGTTCGTTCTCCAACAGTGGACCTGAGTGAACTTCAGCACGCATCAGAAGTCTCTTGTGAATGCAAGTATACCTTATGACTAGGAAGAGTAGACTGAAGGTAGGTTTGGGGTAATTCTGAGGGAGCCAGCTGTAAACACAGAGGATCACAGGCTAAGTGAGAACTCCAAGAGAGATGCTATAACCAGAGATGTAGTATTACTAGAGATGTGTAGTTAGGAGAAAGCAGGAGTCTAGACATTCAGGTATAACTGCTAGCCTAAAATAAAAGGAAAAAGAAAACCAACTAAGAAAAAGTGCTAGAGAGAACCCAGGGAAGAATATGATGCTAGTGTTGACATTACCAATCAGATCCCAGCAGCAAAAAAATGGTGCTGCTAATTTATAGGAATTATTCATCTAAATGAACAATTGCGATTTTGGAGAATACTTAGTATGAGAGATTATGAGCCTATGAAATATACTGGAGATCTCGACTAGGAAGTGACAGTAGAAAAAAATAGAATGGATGTAAGAAACACTCATGAAGTAATAAATGACAAGACTTAGTTCTTGCCAATGGGTGAAGTGCAAAGTGGGTAGAGAGGTGGGAGTGAAAAAAATCACTTAAATTATTTTAGGCCTGAATAACTAGAAGAATGAAGATACTCTTTATAGAAACAAGGAAACCTAAAGGAGAGACTAGTTTAAGAAGAAAGATGGTATGTTCAGCTTTAAATAACTTGAGTTTAAGGTGAATGTGAAATATCCAGAATATTCACTATTTAGTAGGAGATGTGAGGGTGAAGTTAGAGAAGTGGTCAAGGCTAGAATTCTACAGAGTGAGAGTAGGAGGCTAGAAGAGAAACAAGATGACTGAAGGAGGTTCTAAAGGTCAAAGATTGATGTTTGAGGATACCTACATGTTAATTTCAAATATGTAAACTGAAGCTATTCAATTATTCTTGAACTGGTGATCATTTATTGCCTATATTCTGAGACACAACACACCAGGGAGACTTGTTTGAATTTGAATTTCAATATTAAATTAGTTTAATCAAGAGTAATAATATTTAAATACCATGAAGTTGCTCCTAACTAGTGTTAAAAACTAAATCTAGTTTCAGTTACATTAAAGTTTTAAATTGTCACCAAAACCTGAATGAAAAAGATGGTCCTTGTATAACATTTTTCTTTAAATCTGTTTGTAGTATGTTTTTCAAAGAATAATTTCAGATCATTTCTGAATTTTCTTAATTTTGTAGTACTAAGACAAAGGAAACATGGTTTTTAAAATACAGAGTTAAAGAGCTTAGTACACTGTGCAATCCAAAATACCTGTGTGAATGTTTAATTATACTGAGAACATTATGCAAATGTTTAAATGAATAAGGAAGTAGATGTCATTATTAATAATGACTTGTGAACATAATCAGACATGAGTAATTAGAAAAAAATACCACAGTAATAAAGAGTATACTTCAAAAGTAGTACACTGGGGATGTGAAATTAAGCCCATTATAGATCCTTTACAGGGCAGTAGAACATATTTATGGTGTTCCTGTCTTTGAAAATGATTTGAAGTGGAAAGGTAGAATTAAAAGGGTCACAATGGTTACTAACTCCACCGAGTAATTTAAAAATAAAATTCTATGTTCCATCTAGACATAGATTTGACTAGAGTATGAATCAAGTAAAATATACTAACCCCAGAGGAAGTGTTATCCTCTATAAAGCAGATTATAATATAATTCCCTAAAATTATATATAAAAAGGAGTTTTGCTACATTTCATCAAATTTTTTTGTTTCTATAAAGGCATATGTAGTCAATAACTATTAAGTAAACATTGAATGTGTAGCCTCAACTCTCTAAAACTAGCCCTGAACTGAACCATAGGGTCAGGGTTCAGAAACTAAGGTTCCTGTCCTGTGCTTTATTTACTGTCTTCAAGTCTGAAAGATTCCAGGTCTTCCAAAGGCAATGAATCAACAAAAGAAATTTGAATGACTAATATATGTAGGTTTAACAGAGAAAAGATAATAACCTATAGAAAGCATTCAGTTTGGTGCCCATTCTAGTCAAGGACATGACAGAAAATTTGGAATTAAAAGAATGGCATCTCAAATCCTCTCTTTCTAGTAACTGTCTCACTCTTCATAATTGGTTTGTGAACATGTTTTCTGACCCAACCCAACCCATTAATAACTGGATTTGTTCACTGTTGTTCCAGTGAATGTTAGCATCAAGAGAATCCAACTTTTGGAGTCAAGCAATTTTGAATCATAGCTCTGCATCTTGTAGCTTTCTTTGAAGCCTCAAATAATGCACTTAAACCCTCTGAGTCTCCATTTCTCCCACCTGTAAGTACAATTAGTACTTTATAAGGTTTTTAGGATGATTTGGCATCAATGTTTATTATAATATCATTACTAACATAAATGTACTTGATCCACATACACACACACATATCTGACACATACAAGTTATATTTTGTCATGTAAAGTGTGGTCCAGTAAGTAGACGGCTAAGGTAAACAGAGGCAGAAGATAATCTTCACTCAACCTCATAGAGTTGAACTTAGAATTTAGTGCTGGTACAGTTCCTTTGAAGAGAGGTAAAATTGAATGTGTGTTTTATTTACAAGTTCTCTTGTTGTTTCATGCCTTTTTGCTGCTTTACTGTTTTATTCTTTGTAAGTTAATTAAATAGATGCCAATAAGGCAGAGAAATATAAAATAATGCAGGTAAAAGCAGTAACAGGAGTAATTTGAACTAAACTGAGAGCTCAAATATTAAAGTAACTTGTATGAGTTTCTATACCTTGGCTGATCATATTGATCAGATGCACAAGAGAATTAAAATCGAGAAGCAAATGAGACCCTAATACTGTCACTTGATAGTTTTAAAAATTAAATTTGATTACATATAAACAGAATGGTAACTTCTGAATGCAGAGTTGAATAAGTTAGCCAATTAATCTAATTCTGAATATACACTTATTTGAAATTATTGAATTGCTAGGCATAAAAATTAAATAGCTTATCTATTTTAAAATTGAGAGTGAGAAGTTAATTTTGAGAACTTAAATTTGACTGAAAAATTTATAGATTTGACAAAAGGAAGAATTTTGAGACTAACATAGGGAAGACATGGATTTTCTTTCTTTTGAAATGTTAACATTGGGCTTGCTCTCTTGGGATTTTTTTTAAGAACTATTTAGAACTATCAATTTTACACATACATATGTACATGCATGTATATGTATATATTACAAACTGAAATGAACTGATGCTGTAGCTGTGGGATATTACCCTTATTTTCTGCATGTGTTACTTTACCAATCCTTTTCAAGCAATTTCTAACTATCTGGGGTAAAGGAGGTGAGAAGGGGAGAGCAGGGGGCCTGTGCCAAGGAAAAAATGATGTTATACTGAAAAACATTATTTTGTCACTTACAGATAAAATGACCATTTGTCTATAGGCTATCTCCATCAAGGAGACCACATCAATATCACAGCAAGTGTAGAGGGAATGAATATGTAGAAAATCTTGACTATCACATTTCAAATCTTTCCTAGTAGGTATGTCCCACCTTTCATCCATTAACATTGCCTAAGGCAAAGGATGTTCAGCGTGAACTGCATACAGATAACAAGTCAAATCTTTAACACTCTGAGTTAACTTTGCTTTTTTATAAAAGTCTTTATAGCTTCTGGCTTCATTATCTTTTGAAGGAAAAACAAATGAGTTTAGTGTCTCATTATAGCTATGGAATTTAAATTCTTTCAGCATTTAAGTGACAGAAGAAGACTTAAATTGAAATCAACCTTTACTTGGCACTTAGGGTAAATAAAACAGGTGCTAATGAAAAGTGATTCACTCAGACTGCCTTACCAGGATTGTTAGTCTACATCATGAACTGGTGAAAGGAGAAAACCACATTTGAAGGTTAATGGCTTTCAAAGGACAGTTCAAAAGTGAAAATTTGAGGTAATGTAAAAATATGTTAAATACTCAATAGGTTGTAAAAATTACGTACTTTATTATTCTGTTAACTGAACTCACATAATGACAAACCAAGAAGATGAAAACGATAAAATCCAATTTCTTTATTCTTAAACAAATACAACCTGAATGATGTCTGCACAATGAGTTTGAACATATGATAGTCACAGCCTAAATGATAGCTTTAAAAATGACTGACTGAAAAAAATTTAAATGAGCATTTATTTTCCCTTATTTTGATAAACCTCTTTGTCTGATTCTTTGTCTTTAATTCGCATTATCAGTGAATTTCACATCATAGGAAATTTCAATATAGTTTGATCAAATCAAAATTGTAGTATACTTGTTAATGTAACATTTTCACTAATTGTCTTTGTACACAAAATTATTTTTGAAGTGTTTCAAAACAGGAAGATATGTATTTTGTAACTGAATAATTATTTACTTCAAATACAGATTTTATCAGCACAAGAACACTGAAAAAAGTATGCTATATAAGTAAGTCATTTACAAGTATTTGTGAAGAATTTATGCTAAGGCAAATATAACATAAAATTAAAAATATGTCATATTCTTTGGAGTAAAGACCCTTAAAATGCTTATACCTATACTAAAGTGGTATTGTATTTATCATTATATTTATCACACTACAGATTTTAGTAAAAAAACAATTTATAAGGTTGGTGATTTTTATTCTTCTTAAAATGTGGATAGTTTCTAGCTTTCCATTCTCAGCATGTAAAATATAGGAAGCATTTTTCTACTGAGCAAATGAAATCATGAGAAAACTCTTGAATGTCTTCTCTGCAGTCCCAATTTCAGTCAATAGATTAAGTGTCCACATTGTTTGCAACTAAGTCACAGCTGTCTAAATTGCTTCAGAAATGTTTAGCAGATTGCTTTATAGCAGGATAACACAGTTTGAACCATAGTTTTTTGAATGCATCTTGCTGAGAGCTTATCTCATTCAAATGATGAAGGCAGCTGAAGCATGGTATTTGAATCATCCACATTTTGTTCTAATAAAGGAGAACTTTAGGAAGCTCTAGTTGTGATAGGCAACAAAGAAAGGCAATTGAAATGTGGATCTTATATTTTATACCAAACTGCTTGCATGTGTGTGTGCAAGCGCATGTATGTGTATGTGATAGATACTTTAAAAATAAAATTTCATTTGGCAAGAGGCTTATAGTTAAATTGTAAAAGTAATACATAGATCATGTGAATTACCAGCAAGTGACTGTAATACTCCTTTACAAAACAGCATCTTTAATAGGAATCCCTTCATAAGGTTCTTTATAAAATGACAAATTTTGTTATTTTTATATTTTAAAAGTACTTATAACTAGCAGTTCTTACTTTTAATTAGAAAATAAACATCTTTTCAGACATACTTGAATAAACTGTATGTATGAATATACATACATACTTTTATTATAAATTTTAAAAGTATCATCAATCAAACAAGTCTTCATTCATACTATATGCTGTAGAGATTATAAGTCTGATTATTATTTTTTACACAATAAGCTTAAAATAACCCTAGAATCTTAAACTCGACTTGGGAGACATAAAAGTGAATATAAATGCATCATAAGGTGTGTGGTTTTACATATAACCCATATAAACTATGGACATTCCATAAATATTGTCAAGTGAATGAATGAATTACAAAAGCTAAACTTTTATAATTGATCATTTTACAGAATTTAAATATTTCAAAAATTTCTATCAATGGCAAGTTTAAAAGTATATGTAAATATCATCTGGAATGTATGTTCCAGTTATCTATTGTGTATATCTATACCTTTCAAAGCCCAAAAACGAATATACAAAACAATCATTTTAATATGCTTACAAATTCTATGGTTCCAGAAACTGGACAGGGCATACAAGGGATTGTCTGTCCCTTTCCATGTTGCCTGTGGCTTTATGTAGAATGAGTGTCAACTGGTGACTTCAATGGATGGATGGAGGAATAACTGAGACTGGAAGATCTGTTACCAAAATGTTTTCTTCACCTGTCTAGGGCTTTGCCTGGGATGATTTAATGTTTGGGATCAGCTGAGACTGTTGACCACACACCTACATATGGTCTCTCCAAATGACTTTGGTTTCTCACAGAATGGTGGCTGGGTTCCAAAAAAAGCTCAAGTTGTCAGAGAGTAATCTAAGAAAGCAACCATCTTCACTTGCTGAGTGTCAAAGAATTTATGGTCTTTCTCTTTTTTTAAATAGACACAATGGCTCTATTTACTCTAGGCCCTAAAGAATATGAGTTACAGATTTGTTGCTTGCATTTTAAAGCCTGAGAAGTATACCATTTGGTTTAGTGCAAAAATCATTGCCTAAAAAAATCTATGTGGAGGATACTATCAATTATCAAAATCCACCATCTCCCTCTTACTCAGTAAAAGAAGTGTAGTGGCCTATGATCAGTTAGTGAGCACATTTCCCGGCCTCACTTGCAGTTAAACTACAGTCTTACAGTAGAATGGGAACATAAGTGATGTGTACTAATTTTGAGCTTAGGACTTAAGATAGAAATCATAGGCTTTTTTTTCCCCAAGATTTATTTATGTACACAAGAGTTGGGGTACAGGGCAGAGGGATGGGGGGGGTGAGAGGATTCACCAGAGACAGTGTGGGGAACAGAACAGGCAAATTGGCTGTAATACTCTGCTGAGGGGGGAGACGTCTGCTGTGTCATATGGGTCACCTCCCTGGCTGGGGATCAAATTCATACTGCAGTGGCTGCAAATAGTTTCACAGTGCTGTTTCTTAACCCCTTGCGCCACAAGGGGTTTTCTTTCTTACAAGATAGATCATGGAGTTTCTTAACCCAGCTTCAAACATGCAATTGAGAATAATGGCATGGTGGATGATAGAATTGTTAAGACTAGGATCCTAATGCCTGGATGAACTTATGGAGCAGAAGAAGGCTTAAAATCAAATTGCTTAAGTTGTGTAATTCTTGTTTATGAGAATAACAAATTTTAGTGTTCTTTACACTTTATGTAGTTGGCGTCTCCTTGCTACAAAAGCTTAACTCTACTCTAATTCAAATATTTGCAATTAAATAATTGCTGTGTGGTAAAGTAGTGATGGTAGGGAAAACCAGCTCCCTGTTATCCACCTTTACCTAAACTCTTTCCAATATTTGGTAGGATCAATATTAAGTTTTGTGTAACTATAGGTTTGTTTTGTTGATACCATTTTATAATTGCAGAAACATTTCCCTCTAAAAGAAGTATACCAGTAGTAAAAGAGTTTTACATAAACTTCCCACACCTATGTTCCTTTATCATTTCAATAAACACAACCAAATTTCTCATGTGCCACACCAAACCTTCACTATAAGTTCAGAAATTTATATTGTTTTGGCATTATAAAACATATGACATTATAAAACATGTTTTGACCAGTTTAACTCTGGAAGCACAGAGAAATATTCCCATGTTTACATGTAGAAAAATCTTGTTAATCCAGAATCATATGTAGCCCAATGGTTTAGATTAATAGTTCTTCAAGAGTAGTGTTCTCCAAAAATATAACCACTTTATAACAGTATTATTATAATAATACATTATATATAACTAATAATATTAAATATAATAATATAATATTAAGATGTTACTGGATTTTTTGCTCCTATTCTACAGGTGTAGAGTTTTTCAGAGGCTGTGAGAGCTAGTTAAATATCAGTTGCTGTATTCTTGTGTTTTAAAAGTTCTTCAGTTTTAGCATTTAATATTTTAACATCAGAAGATATAACCCACACAAACAAAAGGTCTTGGAGTCAATAATTTTGAAGACTATAAAAGGGAGCCTGAGAATTAGAATAAGAAGTTTAACTTTTCAGTGATTAAAACTTTCTTTTTCATTACCTCAAATACATGAAATTCAAAATGTTATCATTCATTTGATGATGATATACCACACTAGAAAAAATGGTATCTTCTGGTATCCTTTTTAGGTGAAGAGGTCTATTTTGAAGGAAAAAAATCCACATAATTTTATTTGGAATAATACTGAAATATCAGAAGGACCAGTGGATAGTCAAACCATAGGAGCTTGGAAAAGGAACAGGATATGTTTGTTAATCTAGCGAGGGTAGTGAAGAGAGGTAGATACAGAATCAAGGTGAAAGGAATAGTGGAGGGAGAGAAAGGCAGGCAATTGCCTATAAATAACCTGTGAGTCCCCAAAATTGGAATGGAATGTGTTTAAAGTACCCTGAATTCACCTTCTTTGTCACGTGTCTCATTAACTAAAATATATGTTGCACAAAGACAAAGACCAGATATACTTTGGTAGCCATTATATTCCCTTTCTCTGTCCATTGAGCATCTTTTTCTGCATCTTTGTGGACATGGCAGAAAATGGCCATCTAGCCCTAGAACCACAACACTTCCCAATTCTGGGGCCACCAATTTACCAGCATTCCAATGTTCTATATGCAAATTCCTGGAGACTCTAGTTGGCAAAACTGGGACATGTTCTATTGTGGTCCACCCACCATTTACTAAAAGATCTAGGTCAAGCCAAATCTGCATTGTTCCAAAGATGACATCTTTGGAGATGAGGACAATTCTTACTATAAAGGAAAAGTGGGTTGATAAGATGTCCTCCAAAATATCTACTGTATTCATTATAGCATACTCTATTCCATGGTCTTGATTTATTCTCAGGATTATTCTCATAGAACATATAAGAGACCAATCCCTACAAGAAATAAAAGGGTGGTGAGCAAATAATTCTGTTTCCATTTCCTTTGGGAGTAGACGGAGAATCTTCTCTCTTTCTTTTAACACCAATAACAAAACCAAACCAAACAAAAAACCACCCTCCCCACAATTCTTTCTATTATACTGTTGGGATGAGCTAGAATTTTCAAAAACACTTTTACTATTAAGGGAACCAAAAAAGAAATAATACATAGCAATTAAAAAAAAAAAGTGTGGCTCACAAAGTAAGTTTTTTGACCCTTACCCTAGATAGATGATTCTTGCCTTACTTCACTTGGGACCTAAGGGAAAAGAATCTGAGAATCTGATTCTCAGCAACAGCACAGAAAAACAAAATTAGAACATAACTTGAAGTGAACTATACTTAGGAGTCTCTAAAAACATCTGCAAATAGAAACTAAATACAACTCATCTGAATTAACATGATACCAGTTTCTATTAAAATTGTTTCGATTATGCTTTAGTCTGATAAGCATGTTCCATGTCCTGTTACCTTTTTGTGCCCCAGAACACAGACTGAGTTGGGTGATTGTTTTTAGCTTAAATTAAACCAATTTGCTATTTAAAATATCACATTTTCCAGATCATCAAGCAGTTTTATAGTGTTGGTTGGTTTCTCCTCTGTATTATATTGCTTTTTTGTAGAAAAATTAACCTCACAAATAATACTTTTAATTTTTTATTTGTTGCCTACATTTACATGATACATAAAATTAAAGTTATTACCAATGTTCCAAAACTAGAAACATATAAAGTTTGAAGTCTTCAAGGTAAAAAATTTGAGGGACTACTTAATGCTTTGAATTCAGTTTAAATAGGATCCTGTTTTAAAATTCTTGTAGCAGCATGGTAAGGTTAAAACAAGCATAGAATTGACAATTAAGAGATTTAGGTTCCAGTAAGTAATGTTACCAAGCTCCTAATTTGTTAAATGAATTATGGCTCATTTTTTCTACCTATAAGGGTTAGGTTAGAAAGTTTAAGTCCCTTCTAACTCTAAAATACCATGGTACTAACGTGTAAACATTTTCTCTCATATGTATCTTTTTAAAAAGAATTCTCATTGACTGTCTCTTTAAGTCCTTATATAGGTAGTTTTTAATTCCATTATTATTAAGCACCTACTCTGTGCATGTCAGTCATCTCAAATCCATTTTGGAATAAGGGAGGGCAAAAATAAGCAAAACATTTGCATGCCTTTAAGGGTACATATTGTACATTTAAATCACTAAAAGGTAAATTTTATATTATGTGTATTTTATCACACAGAGAATATATATGTGTATATATGTGGATGTAGTGCTCACCTAACACGTTGTGCCTAACATTTGAAATTGCTTTATAGTTGTTTGGACACCAGTCTGTTTCTCCAAAGGACTCAGTCACTCTGAGAACAAGGACTCTTTCTTAATCCTAGCTGTAACTCCAGGGCCTAGAACACTGTCTTACTCTTAGTTAACAGGGGAGAGCAATTATATCCAGGCTTTGCCAAGTGTTATTTCATATATTTTAATTATGATTTTCAACCAAGGCAATTCATTCAACACAGATTTTTGAAATACACACCAGAAAAATTCTTTATCTCATGCATTAAGGTTCAGGAAGTGTTACAACCGAACTTTATTTAGACTTTTAATAAACGTCTGTCAAATTAATGCCTGAGATTTAACAAGACAAAAAGATCAACTTGTCCTAGAATCAGTCCAACATATCTGGAGTGGAAGAGAAGTCCATAATGTTATATACTTATTAAGAAATATGCCAACTAAACTCTCCTTCAAGCAACTGGTTAAGTAACCCTCTACCACTTTTTCTGAATAGTTTTTAACCATGCCATCGTACTTCAGCCTCAAATCAAAAAGTAGGCAGTTGCCTAAAATAGCGATTAACTTCTCAAACAAAAGCTACCTGTTGGAGACTTTATTGATATTTCAATATACTATTTATAATGTCATTTTTTTAAGACTTAAGCTTAGAGTACTTAGCTATATATTACTAATTGCAGGTTGCTTCGATGTTTACTGCACCATGGATAACTAGCTTTTTCCCCCCCATTCGTGGGGATGATCAGGCCCCACCCCTTTAGTTATAACAATCCAAGAAGCCAGTTAAATACAGAAGTCTGTCGAATCCGCTAGTCCAAACCTTACTTCAGCGTTTGGGAAAAAGCATCTTAAAAGACTCTAGAGCTCCTTACAGTCCTTAGGAAAAGTACAGAAAACACCCTATGTTTAGCTAGCTGTGCACTTAACTGGCCAGAACCGAGAGCTAAAGGTGGGGGCGACCAAAAAGAAAAAGTAGTATCTTGGGTTGTTGTGGGGAGGAGGACTGAGCTATAGGGCTTGAGTCTGAAAGCTCTTCAGTTGTGGAGGTTAGAGAGTGGCCCATTTACATTAGGCCTAACCTTCAGCAAAAGAGAAGGTAGCTCTGGGGAAAAACAAGTAATATACAGCGAAAAGACTCCAAATCGCTAGCATTCTCGGAGGGGCCGTAAAACGCAGCAAGAAAGTCGGCCTGTTTTCTTCTTCCTCTTCCCGCCTCCCAAGAGACGCGAACCCAGTCCTTTCCCCTCATTTTCACCCCCGGCGGGTCCAATGGCTGCCCCGGCCGCGGCCGCGGAGCCGCCAAACCGCGTCGGGAGCCGCCCCGTCCCCCACGCCGCTCAGCTCCACCCACCCCGCCCGGCGGGAGGCGACGGCCGCGGCAGTCACGTGTCCTGGCAGCCGCCAAGCGAGGCCGCTTTTGCGACGCGGTGACAGCCAAATGGTGCGACAGGAGGAGTTGCAGCCGCGGCCACAGCGCCTCGCACCGAGAGGCTCCAGGCGGCTCCTGGCGTCGCCCATAGGGAGCGACTGAGCAAGCAGAGTCCGGCGCGGACGGGCGGCGGCGGGCCGGCGGGGAGGGGGAGCCCGCTTGGAGTGCCCTCGCTCCCCGCCGCTCTCCATGAACGGGGTGAAATAAGCCGCGCCTCCAGCAGGGGCTGCGCCTCCATGAATCCCTAGTTGTTGTTGTTTTTTTTTTTCTCCCCGATCCTCACCCCCCGCCCCGGGACCCGTCCCGCCTTCTCCCTCCGCCAGCGGCGGCCGCGTCCAGGTGCGGAGTCTAGAGCGGAGCGCAATGGCGTCTAACCCCGAACGGGGGGAGATCCTGCTCACGGAGCTGCAGGTAAGGGCCGCGGCCCGGGCGAGAGACTGGTGGAGGAGAGAGGGAGAACGCCTGGCGCGGGGTCTAGGGACGAGAGGAGCTGAGCAGCCGCCGGCCCCCTAGCCCGCTAATTGCGGAAACTCGGGGATGTCACTCGGGAGCCGCTTCCTTTGGGAGCAGGACCCTCTCCCCCGTGCCGTAGCACCGGTCTGCCACCGCTTTAATTTGATTACCTACCAGAGGATACCCCACTTTTTTCCGCTGGAGTCAGCGCTCACCCGGTCCCGGGAGCGGCCAGCTTACCGCCCCTCCCGGGGTGTCAGAGTCGCGGGCGGTCGCCCCTGCCACCCCCCTCCCTCCGCGGGGTCGGCCCCGCCCCACTTATCCCTTGGACACCGCTCGGTAAACTCCTTTGAATGACTCGCAAGCTGTTTTCTCGTCCCTCCCCTTCCCCTTCAGACTGTGCACAAAGAGCGCCCCCATAACTTCCAGCCCCCAGACAAGTTTGTTTTTTTTTTTTTAAAACGTGTCTTACCAAATGCTTGGTTAATTTCATTAGCTCTTTTCAGGTAACTATTTCATTCCTCTAAAAAGGGCTATCTTTTGGTACCAAATAGTTGATATATGTTCCTTTGCTCAGTTACTCCCTGTTCAGATCCGGAAACTCAGATGCTGATGCTTTTCAGACTTTCATTTTCCCTCCCGTTTGAACTCCAGAGAAAGAGCTACAAAAGTTGTTTACAAATCAGAAAGCAGTTGACTAAGGGGAAAAGTTGGACACCATATACGCGCAGAAGATGAGAACAAAATAGGTCCCTTAATTAGTTAGGTCCATATCGAGTAGCAATATTATTTCTTTACAATTTCCAGCTAAATGTTTGATGATGTAGGCTCGATTTTGGTTTTAGGTCTCTGATGTATAAGGGGACCTACTCAGCCCTTTTGGGTTTAGTTCTTATTATTTTGGAGTGCTCCAGAGACGTCTACATCCGTAAAATTGTCACGCTTATTTTTGTTTGTTTTAATGTAGTCATTTTCTGGAAAGTTGAAGATGGGAATTTAGGGGAAAATAGCATATTTACGTTTCTTTTTCTGCATTGAACAGTTAGTTTTTTTGAAAAAAGATTGATCTGGAAAGTGGAGGGTAGATTCTTGATGACGTAAACATTAAGTATTACAACTGCTTCTAAATTTCTTGCTGTTTAAATGTACTTTTAGAGAGATTTCTACATAAGCTTGGTTTATTGTGCAGTTAGATGTAATCTGTAAAGCCGTGTGATCGTTACATCACAAATACAGAAATTTCAACAAGATAAACAATGCTTTGTTGCAAATTTGAAGTCCTTTGGAACTGCAGAGCTGAATTTCATATATTCAAACATGTTGCTAATTTTAATTACTCTTAGCCTATTATGAGGTTCTTGCAACGATCATTTGCTGGTCGAATGGAATTTATTTTATTAATTTATATGAGCTTTTAAAATAAAGTTTGTTTAGGCACATTGGAAATCATTGCCTAGTAATGAAATTTGAACAGCACATTTTGATTTTGACAGGAAAAGCCGTTAAAATGGTATTTATTTCACTGAGTTGTGAAACTGGTATATAGTAGCAAAGTATTTAGCAAACTTCTTTGGAAAAACCGCTTTTAAAAAAAATTAATAATTTTTTGAATTTGTTTAAATTGAAAAGTTGTTGAATATGAAATTCCTAATGCTTCATAATCCTTAATCTGGGCCATATAGATTTTAAGTATCTAAATAGTAAGTAGTAGCAAGTTTTAAAATGTGTTTAGTAAAAAAAAAAAGCTGTTTTGCCATATCTTGTCTCATTCTGTGTTACAACCTATTCTAGTGAAGTTCATATTTAATATTTAGAACAACTCTGTCTTTTCTACAATTCTTATAAAATTTACAAATTTAACAATTAGTTTTCAAATTATAATGCAGAATTAGAAATGCTTTACTACTTGAGCTGGAATTGACTTATTAATAACCTCTGGTGGCTAATGTGAAAAGATAAAACTAAGAAAATATGAAACCACAGTGCTTTGACCTGTTATATTTCTATATTATATTACTATATTTCTGTTGAGTAATGTTTCTAATTCTTGATAACTATGGAGTTAGTTCAACAAAGCAGCATTAATAAGCTGCACACAAATTCTGATGGTTAGTGGCTTCAATGTATAATACAGTATAATACAATGTATAGTACAGTATAATACATACTGTACTAAAAAATAGGCAGTTTAAAAATATAAAGTTAGTTGGCAATTGCTAGTTTTTATCTCTTTAAGTTGTGTTATGTTCTCTTTCTTATTTAAAATGTAGTGAAATTCTTTTGTGAGACCAAAAGAATACTTAACCTTGAATTACAGTGATTCATTTCAAGAAACATTTATTATCTACCAAAGCTATTTTGGTAGGTGGATCTAAAGATGACAAGATATGGTTTTCACTTTCTAGAAGAGACTACAGCTAACATTTATTGATCATTTGCTATGTGACAAACATTGTACTTGGTACCCTTATACACTTTACTCTTTATAGCAATCCAATAAGGTGGATGTTGTGTTGTTACTTATATTTTACAAATCAGTAAACTAAGTTTACTAATGTTAATTGAGTGGTTCATGGTCAAACTAAAAGTCTGAAATTGAAATCAGATGTATTGAATATGTTCCCTACTACACCATCCTTTCAGCTGCTACTGTTCAGTGGACCTATAAATTTACATTCATACATAGATGTGTGAACTTTCTAAAAAATGTCAAAAATGTAATTAGCTGGAATTAACTCTAATATAAGCTTTATACTAACTGTAAGATTCCCCTATAACTAGGAAAAATGACATCTGTGTCCTATCTGGTAGTCTGTAATTAGGCAGTGCCTTATTGCAAGTAAAGCGTATTAGGCTACACAGAATAATAGTACAAAAAACCTTGCAGGTTTTCCTCATTTAACATTTGATGTTTCTGATGAAAATACGCAAGTGCTTACCCAAAACCTTCCCAAAACATTGGTATTTCTCTGTAGCCTGTCAATAAGGTAAACTTTGCCTTAAAAGTTTATGGGTAACCAAGCTATGTGTTTGACATTTATGAGGTATTCAATACATCAGTGAGAAGGCTCCATTTGTTATCTAGGATAAGAAATGTCTTTTTTTTGGGGGGGGGGGAAGTTTTATTTATTTATGCACACAATAACTGGGGTGTAGGCCAGAGGTGCAGGAGGGTGAGAGGAATAAATAGGAAAGAGGGAGTAACACTTTATAGATTTGAATATTTTTTTAAAAATTTGAATAGAAAACATCTTAATGAAAAAGTAACTTCTAATATTTTAGAAAATTGGAACTGGAGAACTTTTATCTTGTTACATATCTGGTTTCTCTAACTATATTATGAAATTTAATAAAGCATTCAGTTTTTCATACTCTTACAGCGATTAAATTTATTTAACATTATACATATAAATACTGTTTGTTAAAAATGAAGACCCAGGAAGCCTGAGAGGAATGTATTTGATGATAATGCCCTTAGATGTTGGTTTCTATTATAAAAATGAACTGATACTCAAGAATTGCATAACATGCTGTTACTAGGATTTACCTATTTTAGAAATTTGACAGAGATTGCTTTTTCTAATTGGTTAAAACTATCATATTGGCTCATTACACCGTAATTTATCAGGAAGTTGTTATTACAGAAATTGGAATTTTAGATTATAGAAGCCGTACTTATAACCTGATAAATATACTGAATATCAAATATTAATACACATTAATCCTGTTGTTTCCCTTCTGTATCATTGCTGCCTCAAGGATCCTCTAGGGAAGTCCTTATTCTGATTCAATTTTTGTTGAAAATTGTCATGCAATTTTTGTGGGTTTTTTTTAATTAACCTTAGGTACACAATATTGGATTAATCATTGTCCATCTATCTTTATAATAAGTTCCTGTACTACCGCTACTCTTTCCTCTCTTCCCCCGAAAGCTAGGAGCTTAATCTACATGTGGTTTTACTCCACCATCCTCCTACCTATATACCCTTCTTTATCAACCAGGGTAGTAATTATGAGTCCTACACTCATCCTCTTGCTTTTTTTGGATATGGTTCTGTTGGACATAAAAGACTTTTAATTTGGTTATTTTTTATATAGTTGTGTTGAATATATTCTTACTGTACTTGATTTTTCACCATTGATGATTTCTCTGTATAATTTTCATGTTGTAGTCTCTCATTTTCTTTATAATATCTTGATGACATTGGTCATCAACTCTCCTCTTACTTGGCATTTGACTTTTTAGCCACTTAACTCTCCCTTACTAAGCATTTAGTTATTTTGTAGTTTTGTAATTGTGAACAGTGGTATTAGGACATTCTGTATATATATATATCCAAGCCCAACTCTAAGAGATGATGTCTAATTTTCTGTGTAGTTGTATCAGTTTATATTCATATCAGCAGTTTATGAGATAAAAGATCTTTGGATTATCCATCCTCTCTGACATTTGATACTTACTGTCTTTGAACTTTTACAGATCAGGTGAGTGTAAAGTACTATCTCACTGTAATTTGATTAGCATTTTCCTGCTCATCACTGAGAACATTTCTTTCTGTGTTTAACGTTTTATATTTCTGCTCTGTAATTCCATAAAATTATTCATGTCTCCTGCTTGTTGCTTCTAAAAGATTTGTAAAAATTCTTTTATTCCTCATGTTAATACTTTGTATATGTTGTAAGATGTCTTGTCTTGGTTTGTAACTTTGTTTTTTCACTTTCTTTTAGGTAGTTTGTGGGAGAAGCAATTTTAAATGTTTTACCTTTTTGATGAATATTCAGAATAATTTAAAGTATTTTAATCAGCAAACCTGAACTTAATATCTAGTCTACATTTGGTATAGGAAGTTTAGTTATCCACTTTATGGCCCACTGTAGAGTTGCAAATTATCCAAATGGAACAGTGGAAGAAAGTTGTATATTATTGTATCATTTAACACACTAGGCATTCAACTTAATTGACTCAAGGAGTGAATTTAAAAACAGAACTATATGTAAATAGTGCTTAATTTATTACTTTTTCCTCATTCTGTAGCTTCACTGCAGACTATTGATAGTTAAAATTGTTGATTACTAATACTTGGGTTTTTTTTTGTTTGAAGGGCAGTAATTTCTAATTGTAAAATTATGTGGATTGTTATTTTGTGTGCATAGTTTGTCAATAGATTTTTGGAGTTGATTTAATCTTGGCTATAAAACAAAATACTCTCGCAGAATGTGCTGGTATTTTTTTTTTAAAGATTTATTTATTTATGCATACAAGCACTGGGGTACAGGCCAGAAGTGTGGGGGGTGAGAGGATTCACCAGAGACAGAGCGGGGA
>JAGFMF010011606.1:6291430-6308550 GCA_019455555.1 Galemys pyrenaicus | reverse complement strand
TCCCTGGCCGGCAGCAGGGATCGAACTTGTGCTGCAGTGGCTGCGGTTTGCTTCATAGTGCGTTGCTTAACCCACTGCGCCACCAGGGAGGCCCTGTGCTGGTATTTTTAAAGTTAAAATCGTAAATGTGGTTTTTATTTCTGTTTCAGTATCTTTTTATAAAAAATTTAATTGTAACTAATTTTAGTCAAATTTGCCCATCTTTCATTGTAATTACTTTTTAATTAACAAATTGTTTTTATGCTGGGTCTAAAAGATAGTCACTTGCTAAAAGTTTTGAAGTTTAATTTTTATATTAAGACATCTGGAGTTGACTTTTTAACATGTAATAAAATAAAGGACAGTTATTTTTTAACTTCTAAAATATATTGAAATGTATATCGATCTTATAATGTAAATTTAAAATAGACTACTGTCCGGTTTTTAGGATAGAAACATTCCTCAATAGCCTTCCTTCATTTTTGTAAGTTACTTTTCATCATAATAGATATAATAAACCCAACCTGAAGTTATTTTTACCTAAATCATTAGTACCTCACCTTCCCCTTATAGTACTAATTGTGAGTTGTTTTTTTTAAAGATTTATTTATTTATGCATACAAGAACTGGGGTACAAACCAGAGATGTGGCCATTGAGATGATTCACCAGAAATAGAATGGGGAACAGAACAGGCAGATTGACTGAAACACACTGCTGAGGTGGAACAGCAGACAAGACAGGAGAGGTCTGCCATGCCATGTAGGTCACCTCCCTGGCTGGGGATTGAACTTGTGTTGCAGCAGCTGCTGATGCTTCATAGTGGTGCTTAACCCCTTGCACCACCAGGGAGGCCCTAATTGTGGTTTTTATGTGATTTGTTGCATTCTCTAAAGCGTTGGGTCAGTGGAGGTGATTTCTGACTTTCCTCTTATTAATTCAATTTACTTCCCCCTAGTGGCTCAAATCTTTCACATTTTTGTAACTCTTCCAATCTATCCCTCCTTTGTTTTCAGCAAATTATGCACCTGCCTTCACTGGATAGTACATGATACTCAACAATGAATTTCTTCAACTTTTCTTCACTTTAAGATTATTGGAATTTTAGCCATAATTTTTTCCTTACCTAATTTGAAGGAAAAATTGTTTGACCTTGCTAAAGGTATACTTTCCTGGGCTTCCTTTAAAATATCTTGCTTCATTCTTTTATAGGGTGGGGCTTTCAGTCTCTCCTTTTTGTTTAAAAGGTAAGTTTAAGTGTCTGCTTCTAAAAGAAAATTGAATCGCATATTTTTTTCTTTAATATAATTTTCACCCAATCATATTTAACATCACTCTTTTAAAGAAATTTCTTAGTTGCATTTATTTTCTATCATTTATTAGTCAAATACTACTTCTATCCCAATTATTCTGTTGAAATTCTTTTTTAAAAAAATTATTTACTAATAATGTATATAGCATACTATATTACTATATTATATATAATTATTACTATATTATATAATTAATATAGTATATATTATATTAAAATTATTATATATAATATATACTTATTAATATATAATAAAATAATAATATATATTTTACATCATTGTTCTTTCTTTAAAAACAATGTTTGCTTTCTTTCCTCAGGTGTAGGCCCCATAGAATTTGTACCACCAATCCACCTGTGCATCATCACCATAATCCCTTGTACTCTTCCTGCCTGACATTACTTCTTAAAGTGTTAATGACCTCCCCCTCTTTGTAGTTCTTAGAGGCAGTTGATACATCTTTAGCTTTCTCCAACATTCTTGTTTAAATTAAACTTCTGGACCCTACATAATATTATTTTTACTTTTCTTAAATCATGTCTTCCTCTATTTGGCACTTTTTTTTTTTTATAACTTCTTTCCTAATTGGAATAAATGCCACACCTGTTTCTGCTATAACTTACTCTTCAGATTAATCATCAGAATTAATCATCTTGCATTGTTGGGATTTCAAAGAGTAGAAATAAATTAACCTGAACAAAATTTATATTGGAAAATTACACATCATTACACTTAACCCAAGGTTAGGATTTATAGCTGTGAGTACTAAATAAGAAACTAGAGGGTTTCTTTCTCTCTAAGGACTCGCATTCTCATATTTCTTCTTCAGCTGTGTATTTCCTCGCTGGTTTTCCTTTCTGGTCATCCCTAAATGACACTCTTAACTTCTAAATTTACATTAACTCTGCAAATCTAATGATCATAGCAAACTGATTCTATTATTCTGTGCCATAATTCTAAATTCTGGGTGAAAAAATCTGATTAACTCCATGTAGAATGGGTACTCCTAATTACATGAACTACAGCAGTGGAGGGATGGAGTTCTCAGTACCACTCTGTACTTACATGGCTACAAGGACTCTTACTGTGAAGTAGGGATTTTATCTGAGAGGGAAGTATAGGCTGACAGAACACTTCTGCTTAAGCCCTCTGAGTAAATTTCTAGTAATTTTAGAATAAAATACTTTATACCTAGTATCATCTGGTCCTTATCAGTTTTTTCTGATTTTACTCCTATGTCTTATACTCTTTTATTAAAATATTTGTTGTTCTTGCAAATGCACTACTTCTTTATACCTCTATTTTTGCACATGCTGTTTCTAACTTTAAGAATATTAATAATGGTATTACACTGCTGGTGGGAATGCATACTGGTCCAGCCACTGTGGAGAGCTGTGTCGAGGTTCCTTAGAATACTAAAAATGGAGCTACCATATGACCCAGCAATTCCACTCCTTGGGATCTACCTAAAGGACACAAAAACATTAATTCTAAAGAAAATCTGCACTCCTGTGTTTATTGCAGCACTATTTGCAACAGGTAAGATACAAAAACAACCTAAACGTCTAAAAACAGATGAATGGATCAAGATGTGGCATCTATCTACAATAATACTATTCAGCAATCAAAAAAATTAAATGCCATTTGCAGTAACATGGATGGAGCTGGAAGGGATTATGCTCGGTGAAATAAATCAGAAGGAAAAAGAAAAATAAGATGGTTTTACTTATAGGAGAAGTATAGGGGAACCAAATAAAGAATCAGGAGAAAAGAAAGAAAACTAGCAGCAACTATAAATCAAAGACATTGAACAGGGGAGGGGGAGGGAGACAGATTAAAATGGGCACGAAATGCACAAGAGACTTTGTTGATGGTTCATGGGTGACTTGGTGAGAATTTTACAGGGACTACACTTGAGAGGAATTAAACATTGTACAAAACTCAACAATGATGTAAAATATATAGAGATAAAGATAGAAAAAAGAATATTGATATTGATCGCGTGTCTCAAAAGCTTTTGACAAATTGGATGCGCCTTAAAAATCCTAAGAAAATGTATCAGTATATGAATATTCATAATTGTGTAATCAAGAAAAAATTTTATATAACAAGCTTTTGATAAGTAAATTTAGTGATTATTATGTAGCCTATTGATCCATTGACAAATTAACATTTACCATTTTGTAGTTCCCATTATTGAATTTATTGCACACACAGCAGTTATTTGTTAAACTATGTCTCTCCTCCTTTCATGACAGGAATTGGGTTTTCCCATCTTTGTGTTTCTAGCACCTGGCATATAACTTACATGTGATAAGTGCTTGAATAAATAAATGAACATTTTTTTTAATGTATGCTTTACTGCAAGTGATTGCTTTCTATTTATAAAGATTATCATTCTTCCCCTGCTTGTACATACTAGGCATCTTTGGTCACTTTTATTTGACTAACCTTTTCAATTGATTCTTCTAATGTATCTTGAATTCATTCATTACATTGCCCCTATCTTTGTTTGGGCTTTCATAATCATTTGGATGACTATAGTATCTAGATACTTCACCTCTACTCCTTTTTAGTCTCCTTTAAACTGTTTGTAGTTGCTAGATTCAGAAGTTACTGAAGTGTGGCTCCTTACTATCTGTGAGATAAAGTTCTAATCCTTAGATTAGCACTGAAGACTATCATTGTTTAGTCCCCCAAATGCCTTTTAATTCTTAACTCTCTTCATACAAGCTGCATGATTAGTAATTTTCCTCATCTGTATATTGCTGTGTCTATCTACTTGGAATACTTCTTTAAGGCTCATTTCAGATCCTACTTTTTTCTTTTTTTCTCATTTTCCCCTAGTCATGTATAATCTTCTTAAAACTTAGGATATTTATTGTCCATATTTACCATATTGCATTGCCATGTAATTACTTGTATTCTCCTTTTCTGTCCTGGATAAGATGATTAAAATTTTTGTGGAAAAGGAATCAAGATACAAATCCAGGTCTCTCTGCCTTGAGAACACATTTACTCTAGTGTCTGTTTTCTCTTGGCATACTTTTTTTTTTTCTTTCTTTCTCATTTTCTTTTTGGCATATTACTCTGCTCCTTTCCTCAGACTCATCCCTACTTCAGAACTAGAGCCTGTCTCCTGTATGCTCAGGTTCCTACATTGACCCTTCACTTTGTGCAGCATCCCTTGTTTTATATTTATCCCATTGCCTTTTCTTTCTCCACTTGCCTTTTCATTAAGATTGTTCTTGATGACTGACAAGTTGATCTGAAAGGCAAATTCATCTGAACTCTAGATAAGATAGATTTGAACATGCAATCTTATACCTGGTAGCAATCCTACGTCTTTCCAATGTTTGTTTCCTTGGTAAGGGACACTTAAACCTCAGCTTCCTGGGTTTCTGTTTATGTACCTATTTATAGTACCTGTTTATGTACCTATTTATTGTATGTACCAGTCATACCAATAACTGGTTTCAACAAAGACACCTGTATTTCACTTAGTCCTTTTGTAACAGGGTGGTCCCCAGAAAAGGGGGAAGTTCCAGGACCCTGGTTGGTTCTGCCCTAAGTAGGGTGGAGCTGAGCAGGGATAAGAAGATGCTGGAGAGAGGAGATGGGAGGAAGAAAGAAGCAGGACAGAGAGCAGCAAGGAGATGTGGAGGAGGCATGTGGAGCAGAGCGACATGTGAAGAAACTATACTTGCTTTTTGGTCTTGGACTGGTTAGAACAGATGTGGGTGAGAGACCTGTGGGGAACTTAATAATGGCAGCTTTCATTTTGATTGTGCTCTTTTCCTCCCAGATTTGTCTGACTCTTTCTGACCCTTTTCTATGGGTTTCCACTGAAAGGTCCTTTAGACTTGTGGCAGGCTTTTGGGCTTTGCTTTGGGCCAATCCTATTTGGCTGGACTTTTATAAAAACCTCAAGGAGATGGGTAACTTTGGATGCTTAGTAACTATGTTCTTTGTCCTTTCTGTATTGTACCCTAATTGTATTAAAGTTCCTTTCCATTAAAGACCTTATATGTTTGTCTTGATGTGGCAGATAGATGGCAGAACCCATTTAGAGAGGGCAGGTTTGGGGTTCTGGGGTGCCCCTCTCCCTGCCCTGTAACACTTTCACCTACTTCCATGTATACAAGTTTATATCTGACATTAGCTCCTCTGTCCTTCTATTCATATTCTTTAAGCTTTTCTTCTTGTTTCCCATTGAAATTCCAAAATCTTCTTTCCCTACTTCCCTCAGATTCCTTCTTTCAAAGTCCTAGTCAAATTCAAGTGACATCAGATCAAAGGAGCTTATATATTTAAGAGACTCATTCCTCATTAGAAAACAGTTATACTTGTAATGTCAAAATTTTTGATATGTCAGTGAACATTAATATCCTATTCTCTTTGGAGCGTTCAAGGAGGGGGAAGGATTTTTTTTAATCTACCAATGAGCTTGTTATTAGAGGTCATAATAAAGATACTTTAGGCATTATCAGTTTAGTTCCTAAAGAACTTCCTAAAGAAGTTTCTTTGAGTTTTTTAAAAGTTTGCATTTTTTGAAGTCAAGTATATTACAACCACTGCATCATGGACAAGTGCTGTTGGTGATATTTTCATACTAAGGATAGTGTTACATAAGGATGTATTCTGTATATGTTGATATACAGTTGCCAGTTTGTAAGTAAGGGATGAACTGTATTTTGAGAAATTGCCATTTCTGCTTCACTTTACTTCCTTTCTCTATGTTAAAATAAATTACTCTCTTAGATAGTTGAAAGTAATGTAATGAGTAGGCAAACTATAAGTTAGTAACCTTATCTATATCTGAAATTTTGTAAATTTACTGATCAGTAATTTCAAGGTCTAATTGAAATAACTGATCTAGTAGCTAATTCAAGTTTTGCAGTCATATAGACTTAGACTTAAATTATTTTTTTGCTCATGCTAGCTATCTGATTTTGGTGTGGTTTATTTAGCTTCATGAGTCAAGTTTTCTTTATAAAAATGGGGATAATTTGTGACTTAGAATACTGTTGGAGTATTTTTTAAAATATATACCCAAAAACAGCATCCTAAGTGCCTGGTACATTTTTGACACTTATCACCTTTCCCCTCAGTCAGGTTTACATTTTATGATTCACTTTTTTTCAAATACTTAAGTTATTGACTGAAGTTGGTCGTGGCCATGCTTCATAGGTTAATTCTCCCAACCTCCCATTTCTTCCTGCTTCATAGAGGGATAATGAAGGTAATTTACAAGAAGGTTTATATTTTTGTTATCCTAATTTAAAACAACAGTATGCTGAGAACATGTGTACAAATAAGTAATAGGCTGATGTAAGATAAATTAGGACTGAGTTTTCATTTTAGTATCTGGGGTTATTTGTCATGCAAAAAATACATTTTAAATGTTAAGCTATAGACCAATTCAGTACTTTTCGTGAAGCAGTTTAAATAAGCGCTGATCTTTATTTTGTCCTTTCCTAGAGATTTTTCAACTTTTTGTAAATGTGAACTGAGATGTATATCTGCAAAGTCCAATAGGGTCCTGCACATATGTGCATTAGAGAATTGTATTTAAGGTGATAACTAGTGAGTATTAATAGTAATAACAGCTGTTATTGAATGTGGCTTGAGCTTTGATGTGTAAATTACAGTTAGTGTCCAGTTGTTTGTTGCTTATTGCTTAGCATAATTGACTTTATAGCTTATTGCTATGGAAACCTTATCTTTGCTTCCCAATACCAGGAGAGTGTTCATTTTATTATTGCTTTTATACTGATATATGTTTTCATTGTGCTAAAATCTCATAAAAATCCCTGCACAAAAGTCTTCATTTAGTTTTTTTTTTAAAGATTTATTTATTTATGCATACAAGCACTGGGGTAGAGGCCAGAGGTGTGGGGGTGGTGAGAGAATCCACCAGACAGAGCAGGATGCAGAACAGGCAGATTGACAGAAACACACTGCCGAGGGGAGCAGCGGGCGAGGCAGGAGAGGTCTGCTATGCCATGTGGGCCCCCTCCCTGGTCGGGGATCGAACTCAGTGCTGCTGTGCCACGGATACTTCACAGTGCGGCACTCAACCTGCTGCGCCACCAGGGAGGCTCTAAAAAAAAACTTTTGAAGAAGTTGTTAATGAAGTTGAATGATGTTTTCCATATTTATAAAATTTCTGTGCTAGAGGCTTAGCATGCTACCTACAGTATGAGCTTGCAAAATTAGTGATTTTTTAGATGCATACAAGATTTTAGTGCACTGAAAAAGTGGTCATCTTTCATAACTTTTGAAGGTGTAATGTGTTGTCTTTTGTGTTCAGGTTTAGTCTTTAGATACTGCTAAATTGTGAATTTGGGAAGGGGGGTGTTGGTATTGGTGTTAAAGATCTTATAATAATAAATTGCTTTAAATGAATAATTTTTTTAAAGTCTTAAGAATAAACTTCATTTTATGTGCTCTTTTCCACTTGAGCATCTAATAACTTTCTTAAAATACTTCGTTGTAACATATGGGCACTCTTACTGTTTATAGTATTTCAGCCTAAATGCATTCATGTAGATACATGAGGAAATAAATGAGCTCTTTAATTTTTGACTACATTAATTTTCTTCTCCTTTCTTCTGCATGTGCTTTTTCTTATTAATAGTAGTATTCTCATCCCTTCCCTAGTTTTTTCCTGCTATGCTCTTTACTACAAAAGAGTTATACTTGTATTCTAACCTTCCACTAAAACTCACTTCATCTTCTAAGGAAGTTAAGAATAACTTTATAATTAAAAAATAACTGAATACAGTTAGAGATTTTGTTTTTCCTGTTGCTCAGTGTGCCTTGCTCAAGGCCAGCTCTATTCCTCAAACCAACCAAATACAAATACTCGACGGTTCAGTTTTGACTTTGTCTAGCCTTGTGACCTTTTTTAAACAATTTTTTTTAAAAAGATTATTTGTGCATCCAAGAACTGGGATCTGGGCCAGAGGTGCAGGGGTTGAGAGGATTCACCAGAGACAGAGCGGGAGCAGAATAGGCAGATCTACTGAAATACACTGCTGAAGGGAGCAGTGGGTGAGACAGGAGAGGTCTGCTGTGCCATGTGGGTCAGCTCCCTGGCCTGCAGGGGATCAAACTCATGCTGCAGTGGCCTTGGATAGCTTCATAGTGCTGCTGTAACTTAACCCCATGTGCCACCAGGGAGGCCTCTAGCCTTGTGACTTTTTAAAGGAGCTCTTATATGCTCTGTGTCAGTAGATTCTGTAGAAATAAATTGCTTAGTACTTGACTGTGGTGTGGTAATGTAATACAACTTGATTCATTATGGCACTGCTCTGACTTTTTCTTAGCAAATCTGATGTTTCCACTTTGAGAAGCATTTCATTTCCTTTGCGGAAGTACTTATTTGATCAAATTGAAATACTTTAAAAAATAATATAGGTATTTTAATCATCACAGAATGTTGTTTTGAACAGTGCTGGATAATGAATAACACTGGTTGTTTTATTTTTATATCTTTAATTTAAAGAACACAGAAAAGCCCCTCATGGGTTGTAGAAATATTATTATTTACATTTGAATAACAATTTGTTAATTTTGTTTGGAAAATAATTGCTTAAGATATTTTTCATTAAGACCACAGGTTTTTGTTTCCTTTGTTAACTGGAAAGTGTTAAACTATTTTCTAGTGGGTGAACTTTAAATAAACTAGTTCCCAAGTGAAATGAATTATAACCAAAGTCTTAGAAGTTTGATATATTAACATATATAAACTATTGTATATATATTTCAAGATTCACAGAAAATAGTGTGAGTTTGAAGTCATATTTTGTATCCATTCTTAGGTGTTAAATTACATCCTTTTTTAGGAATTGAAATTTAATTGGTCTCAAGCATGGAAGACGGCAAATGATGATTCATAATAATTTTCCATGTTCAGATCTTAAAAATCTTATCCTAGAAATTCTATAATTTTTAAAAAAAATTTTAGCTGAGATAGTTGACATAACATTGTAATGGTTTTAGGTATACAGCATCATGATTAGGTATGTGGATTTATTGTGAAATGATTATCCCTGTAGTCAGCATACATCACCACATATAGTTAAAATATTTTTTTCTTGTGATGAGAACTGTAAAGATCTACTAGTCACTTTCAAAAAACTATATATTATTACGTAAAACGTCTATATTTTTAAGCACTTTATTGTCACTAAGATTAGAGGAACCTCTGTTTTTTACTGAGGGTCACAAATGCCTTATTTAGAGAATTGGAGGGGTAGAGCGTGAGTAGCTGTCTTCTTACTCTAGGTTGTGTGCTTTTACTAATACAAGTTCTGCCTTTTTAAATTTCAAAAAAATACTTTTAAATGCTTGAAACAAATTTTTAGCTTGCTGGCTATGTTTAGAAATGATTTTAACTTGCTGACTAATTACTTGAGTTTGAGAACTTCTAAATATAGCAATTTCTAAGTAGTTAAAAAACCTCTTACTAATTCCTTGAGTACATTTTTAAAAAAACTTTGAGCCAAAAGAATAAATCTCTTTATTCTAATAAATAATTTTAAATATTTTATTATTTATTTAAAATAAATTATTAAAATGATTTATTTTAGATTCTCTAAAATATATATATGATCCACTATATGTAAATATTGTAAAAACCTTCAATAACTAAGAGAGTAAATAGATTTAAATGAAAGGAAAAATTTTCTCTCCTATACATAGAGCAGACACAAATAGCAAGCACTGAATTCAGGGGAAAACTTACCAAATCAGAATATCACAGTTCACTATTTGAATAGTAACATTTTGTTTTTATCTGATGATACTTGCAATGTGGGTATTTTTTTTTTAAGTATTGCATCAAGGACATACTTCATTATTTTAGTCAATATGAATGTCTGTTGTATAACTGCTGTTATAATCATATATGAGCAAATTGTGATGGTATTGTAAAGTTAAACCAGACACATTCTCTTCATTTCACTAGTCCCCAAAGAAACTTTTTGTTAATTCCAGAAGTTGTATTAGTAAGACACATTTGACAGAATTACTCTGAAAAGCCATAGATTCTTATCCTCCAGCACTGCCAACTAGATATCAAATGAAAATTTCTTATTTTAAGTCTTTCATTTGTATAAAAAGAGCAGCTCACTTAAGAACTTGCATTGTTGATAGGATTATATTTCCGAGTGGAGCCATGTAATTTTAGGTATACTATTTATGACATTAGAAAAGTGACCAAATTTGGGCCTCCCTGGTAGTGCAGTGGGTTAAGCAATGCACTATGAGGCAGACCGCAGCCACTGCGGTATGAGTTCAGTTCCTGCCACTGGCCAGGGAGGGGACCCACATGGTGCAGCAGACCTCGCCCTCGCCCGCTGCTCCCCTCAGCAGTGTGTTTCAGTCTGCCTGCCTGTTCTGCTCCCAGCTCTGTCTCTGGTGAATCCTCTCACCTCCCTGGACTCTGGCCTGTACCCCAGCTCTTGTATGCATAAATAAATAAATCTTAAAAAAAAAACTGACCAAATTAACCCCTATATTACTTAATAAAAAATAAATTTTAGATGTCCGTAGAGTATATTGAAAGGAGATTACTGCTGACATGCCTTCAGAATATTGACAGGAAACAAATCTGTGAAGCAGCCGAGTGTACAGGACACACACTATGGAAATGGGAGTGACTGTGTTGGTAACTGTTGGTATGAATGGAAAATGCCAGGGTCTGGCTGCCTGTTGCTGCTAGAGCTAATTGAACAGAGACAGGAACTGAATCTATAATGAAAGCTTTATTGTCAGAAAGCCATTGATCTGAGAAAAAGGGGATATTTTACCCCAAAAGCCCTTCCTGACATCTCAGGCTGACCTTTTTCTAATGAACTAAGCAGTTAAACATAAGTGAACTTCCCATCCCAACAGCTTATCACAGTGGTGCCCTGATCTTCAGGGCCTTTAGGGTAAAGTAGATATATTAATCATGCAATGTTTGCCTGTAACCTATGCTATGTGTATGTGCAGATACTTATACTAGATATGGTGCCCTTCCTTTTCTTCCTAGCCCCTGTCAGTGGCAGCCTTTCTTGGTTGTGGCTGTTTGTTTCTAAGTAGACCCTATTGTCTTTCATTGAAAGATACCTTCTAAATATCAGTATTCTTAAAATACTGATTCGAGTCTAAAAACTAGTAATCAAAAAAGATGTTTGTTTGTTAGGACCACTACAATTATACTAATTTGTCTCTTAAATCAAGTATTGAAGTATACAAAGAAATATTGTACCTGACCATTACCTTTTAAAACAATATTATTCCATAATACTTCCTGGGATTAAAAAAAAATGTTACATGTCCTTTCTGGTAAGTGTTCAATAATGGTAGCCATTAGCCACGCCTTGAAAGGTGGCTACTGCAAATGAGAAACTGATTTTTTTAGTTTAATTAAATTTAAATACATGTAGTCACATGTGGTTAATGACTACTCATTTGGGTGCTGGGACTCTAGAAACTTAAATTCAGTTGCTGTTACAGTCATGAAGAGTTACCAGTTCAGCATTTAAATAACATTTCAGGAAAGAAGTTGAAGACATGGCTTCAAGTCACACAATTTCTAAGTTGTACAGGCATTTACTATTGAATTTCAGAGGAAGGAGTAGTCACTTTTAAGATAAATTTTAGAGAGAGGTAGAATTTAAACTGGTTGTTGAGTGATGGGTAGAATTTTATTAAGAGGAAAAGCTGTTTTAGGAGAGTGGGGGGTAGTGGGAACCAAATGCATACAAGCAGGAAGAACTAAAGAAAATTTTCTGTTTTTCATTCAGAAGTCTCCCCAAAATTATGTCTTTTAAATTTTTTTCCTGCTTTGGCATGCAAATTATTTAATAATTTAAGTTGGCTTTTATTTGTTTGTTCTAAACTTTGGTCAACATCTTGAGAAACAAGGCATTGTGCTGTTACTGTTTGTTGAGCTCAACAGCCAAAAAGAATGTAAACTCAAAAAATAGTTTTATTTTCTATCATATTTGCTCTTTTTATTTGGGATATGTAAATTTTACTACTTAAGAGTTTTTTAGTCAGTTATGTGTTTTGATGAAAGATAAAGTCAAGGAAAAGAGCAAATGAAAACTTAACTGAATAGTTTTCATGCATTGATTTTATCTAGTTTTAGTTGAAAACTTGCTATTTAATCTTTGGATCCTCTGAGGGAATTATATTTATTTTGCATCATTTTAAAAATATTTTGTATTGTATTCATTCATGTAACAATTTGAAGAATGATGTATTATTAGCTGGGAAATCTGGCTAGTGAGGCAGTGATACTTTGTGTAAAAAAATGTTTAATCAATTAAAATAGACTAGGTTCTCTGTTAGAATTTTACTTATGAAAGCAACCATTTTCCAGATTATCTTTTATAAAAATATCAGTACCGTCTACCCTTCCTTCCAGTGCTCCTTGTCCCCCTCTGCCTCCTTCTCCGTGTATTATGTAAAGTAAATGAAATAAAGCATTTATTACTTTATGTGCCTGCTGCATAATGGGAACTCCATAAATATTCTTGCCTAACCTTCCTAATTCTTTGTAAGCAACCAAATTCTTGTCTTTTTAAATTTATAATGAGAAAAATATTTTGTTTTAATTTGTTAATATCTGGTAATTATTTTCATGTATTACAGTAAAGTCTAAAGCATGGGAATACTATTTTTATAATTAATAGTTACTTTAATTACTCTTAATTTAACACCTGTATGTTACAGGCATGTGTGGAACATCGCACCTTTTTATTTTACTAATCCTCACAACAAAGCGAAGAGATACTAGGTTATTTTACTTATGTATAAAAATCTGAGGCATAGCAAAATAAAATGACTAGCTTATGTTACAGAGCAAGTCATCAAACTAAACCCAAATCCATGCTCTTTTCACTGTGTATTTTATATTTTAAAGATATAAAAATCTTTTTGAGTTTTTTAAAAAAGATTTATTTATGCATACAAGAACTGTGGTAACACCCAAAAGTTTCTTTGTGTCCCTTTGCAAACTCTCCCTCTTGCTATCACTGCCTTTTCCCCAGTTCCCAGTCAACCACTTTCTGTTACTATGGAATCATTTGTATTTTCTAGTTTTTAAAATTTCTTTATCCCAGAGTGCTCTTTGATAGTGGCAGACTCTGTATAATTTGTATTTGAATTATTAGGATATATCTATAATCCTTATTTTTTCTTTTGATGCATTTTTACTTGTTTTGTGAATTAGAAGAAAAGTTAGATTGTTGTACTATATCTGGTAGTGTGTGGTGTACCACACCACCAACCTGGAAGTGGGGGAATAAAATTATTTATTATTAAATGTTTCCTTCATGCACAGTGCCTTACTGACATTCTGTAGCTCTGTAGTGGTAGCCTACCTGCTATCCTATAACAACTATGGTTGTTGTGCTTCAACCTGTTAAACCTGTAGTTCTTGTACTAATGTGAATAGAAATAAAGAAACTAGTTATGGGTATTAACTGGTTCTCTTTGGGTTTTTGTTATCTAACCCCGCCCATAAAATGTCATTTTATAAACTTTGTTCCATTTAGTAGTAAAGAATAATGGCTCAAGATGTTATGTATCTTTTCTTTCTTTAGGGTATTGCTTATGCCAGTGGGGAAACATTGGTTCTCCATTTTGTAGTATGCAACCTGATGTATTGTGATACAGTAACAAGGCATATTTCAAAATTACCAATTCTAAATTGAGATAAAATGTACTTTTGTTTTATTAAATATAAATAATGCCTCATCAAAAGGGAATGCAGTGTAGTTTTCAAATTTATTATCCTTAATCCTCTAATCTTAAAATAGTCATTTTTTAATATTTTAAGAATATTATAGTTATGTAGTCTGTTTGCCTGACTTACATAATAAACATCGAAAATTTGACTTGATATATAGTACTCCTTATACCAAATACTCTTAGTGATTAGTATGTTTGTTTTTTTTTTCCTTTTTCTCTCAGGTATTTCACTCTGTCACCTTTAAGCAGCCATTTCTCATTAAAAAAGCATCTATTAAACACTTTGTATATTCAGAGTGGTTTTTTTTTTTTTTAGTCCTGGTCTTATAATAAAGATCAAAATATTTAATAGTGATCAAATATACATCCTTCTGTCTAGAATTTAAAATATGCAGAGGAAGATAGATAGTAAGTAATTATACAAGGGTATTGAACTCCCAGGAACCATGGGCCATATTTTAAAATCTGCCAGGCTAATATAATGAAAGGAGATGATGGGGAATGAAGCATACAAACACAAATCATTAAAACAAAAATGTTTATAGGATTCAGCATAGTTAAAATTTAAAAGTCACTGTTTTAGAAAAGAAGTTATTGAAGCACAATTTGAGAATTTGTTATGGATCTTACAACAAACCAGTACAAAACTATGATTAGCACTTATATTTTCTCACTCATAATTTATCTCTCTCTCTCTCTCTCTTTTGCTCTTGCCCTGTTATCTTTTATATCTTACCTTTGCTCATTCATTCTATATATTTTGCTTGTGAAACATGTTTCTGTGTTGGAACCACATGAGTGTCTTAAGATTTGTATTGTACTTGCTTGCTATTGTAATAGATTTTTAGTTGTATTTTTGATAATGATGTCATTTTTACCATAGTAATTTTTAACTATTAAATGTGAAATAAGATTAGCTGGAAAAGATTTCCATACTAATGAAGTTATTAAATTATTGTTGTGGATGTGCAATTCACTTTAACAAAATTTGTACAGATTTGGACTGCCTTTAGAATGTATATAAGACACTTTACAATTGCAGGTAGAAATGAGACTATTCACAGTACTCAGTAAGTAGAGAGTTGAAATAGCCACAAATTTCAAATGCTAAAATGAGGTTGGAGGAATAGCAATTATACTTTGAAGAGGAATTGTATTTTATGTAACAATCTTTCATTGCCTCGACATTTCTAACAAACATCATGTGATTTGGTTGGTTCATAAAATTGTTACACTTGGTATATATATGTATATATAGAGTTGTAGATATACATATATGCATATATATGTGTATCGACAATCCTAAGCCTTTGTAATTTAATGCTAAGATAAGTAAATTTTTATGACACATTATTGGTTGAGAAATTCTGTTTTATATGTATGCATTCTAGTGATCTTTTATGGGATTAATAATCACATTTTTAAGATAACATGATTACATTTTAAAATAAATTATATCAAAGTAGATGTCCTCTGTAAACTTATTTGAGCTAGCAATTTATAGGAAGAGAGGCTTGCTCCTCTTTGTTGTCTAGTGTGTCTTTAGTAGGATTTCATGCATAGCAGATATTTAATAAATTGTTCCTGAATCAAAACGATTTTTAATAAGGCAAACCTCATGTGCTGAGTTAGAGGATAAATAGTATCTGAGATGCAATTATTGTTTATATCTGATCAGACTATTCAATGCCCGTATTTTTTATCTCTGATAAGCTATTTTTTTAAAAGATTTGTTTTTTATTTTTATTTATGCATACAAGAACTGGGATCTAGGCCAGAGGTGCAGGGGATAAGAGAATTCACCAGAGACAGAGTGGGGAGCAGAACAGGCGGATTGACTGAAATACACTGCTGAGAGGAGCAGCAGGTGAGGCAGGAGACTTCTGCTGTGTCATGTGGGTTAGCTTCCTGTCCAGGGATCAAACTCATGCCATGTGGCTGGCTGGCTTAGTGTGATAGCTCTAAGACTTCAACCCTTGGGCCAACCAGGGAAGCCCTCTTTCTCATAGCTATTTTAGGCTACTCCCACTCAGCTATACCTTTTTTTTTAGTACCTTTTGGATTGTGACTTCTGTGTAGAGGAATGTTACTGCAATTGTGCATTATTACATATGCAATATTACATATTTCCATAAAAACTTGTCAAGAGAACTAAACAAACCATATTCTGTTGTTAAATGCTCTATTGCTAAGCTATACCCCCAGTGTACCATATTCTGAATTGTTATGAAGATAATGCATGTAATTTCTTAGGTGAGTAATAATCAAGGTATATTACAAGTTATTTAAAACACTGCCATAAGTGTATTTTAAAGTTGTCAGAATCCACAGAAGACACCAACTTATACAGATTTCACTTGATTCTTAATATATTTGTGCCACTTAAGTTGCTTTATCTTGATATATTAAGATTTTTAAGCTTCACAATATGAAAAAAATTAATATTACTATATATAATTAAGAAATAAGAAACTTCAATTTTAGGAATTTAAAAGAAACTTAAGTATTATGTTGGGCATAAATTTAAATATGTACTAATATATATTAATATTTTTCATATATTCAAATATATAAAAAATTTTTTGGGGGGGAATGGTAATGAAAACAGGGATTTATTCATATTCTGTTGATGAGAGTGCAAAATAGTATAATCCTATATGGTAGGTTGGTAAAATATTTATTTTTTGTTTTCAATTTTTTATTATTTATTTATTTTAATATAAATTTTTTAAATTTACATATATTTGTAATCCCCATGTATTCCCCATCACCATCTCACCAGTGCACCATCACCTCAGTCCCCCATGCTCCCATCTGCCCTCAACCCCTCCCCTCTTCCCTCCCCACCAAGTGTCCCCAGTCTGTCCTTGTCTTTTCATTTCTGGTTTTTGTGTCTTTATTGTTGTTATTGTTATTATTATTGTTCTTGTTCCTTTCCTTGATCCTTATTTGGTTCCTTTATAGTCCCCCTAAGGGAAGAACCATCTGGTATTTTTCTTTTGCCTTCTGACTTACTTTGCTGAGCATAATCCCCTCCAGATCCATCCATGTTCCTATGAATGAGTCTAGTTTTTCAT
>JAGFMF010011606.1:6266887-6290247 GCA_019455555.1 Galemys pyrenaicus | reverse complement strand
CCAGTCCATGAGCAAGGGATATTTTTCCATTTCTTTGTATCTTCTTCTATTTCTTTTAGCAACATTTTGTAATTTTCTTTGTAAAGGTCCTTCACCTCTTTTGTTAGATTTATTCCCAAGTATTTAATTTTTTTTGTTCCAATTATAAAAGGGATTTTTTTTTATTTCTTCTTCTTTGGCTGGTTGTTTGTATAAAGGAAGACTACTGATTTTTGTGTGTTGATTTTGTATCCTGCTACTTTGCTAAACCAGCCGATTAGCTTGATTAGATTTTCTGTAGAGTTTTTGGGGTTCTCTATGTATATTATCATATCGTCTGCAAACAGTGATAATTTTACTTCTTCTTTCCCTATTTGGATACCTTGTATGCCTTTTTCTTGTCTTATTGCTCTAGCTAGGACTTCTAGTATTATATTGAAGAGCAGTGAAAGAGGGCATCCTCGTCTTGTTCCAGTTCTTAGGGGAAAGTCTTTTCGCCATTGAGAATGATATTGGCTATGGGCTTGTCATATATGGCCTTTATTATGTTAAGATATGGTCCTTCTACCCCAAGAATTCCAAGAGCCTTCATCATAAATGGATGCTGAACTTTGTCGAAAGCTTTCTCAGCATCTATTGATATAATCATGTGGGTTTTTTTCTTCTTTTTGTTGATGTGGTGGATTACATTTATTGACTTTCAAATATTGAACCATCCTTGTTTGTGTTCCTGGGATAAATCCTACTTGGTCATGGTGGATTATCTTGTTGATGCATTGTTGGATTCTTTTGGCTAAGATTTTGTTGAGGATTTTTGTGTCGGTGTTCATTGAAATATATAAAATTCTTAACATGTTTTCATGAAAATGTGCTTAGAGGAGAACAATTTTAAGAAGTTGAGATGTTTTCACCTATAGTGTTAAAATTCCAGACAGAACACTATCCTACATTAGATGACCTTCTGGGATTCTGCATCCTTTACCCAATAATGACATCCAATGTAGATAGCGCTCCCTTTATTTTTGTATTCTTTCTTCATCTCATCAAAATGTTATAGGTATACTAAAAAGTGCATGAAAAGGAATAAAGCAAAACATTATTATTATATTCACCACCCAGCTCAAGAAATAAGCATTACTAGTACAACTGAATAAATTCTTCTGGATACCTCTCTTTCATGTTTGTTTCTTCCTGCCCTCATCCTTGCCCTGTTACACTAAATCTGGTATTTATCATTTTCATACCAAAAATTATTTTTTAGTGAAATCTCTAGCTTTAAAACACTTATGAGAATCATTAGTTTTACATCTTCAGGAATGTTAGTTTTATGTTCCTGAGTAACTGACAACTGACTGTAGTTCTTCAGCCTAAGCAATAAAACATTTAACTTGAGTCCAAAGTCTGATTCCCTCTTTCTGTCCTTCTCTTTCTTCCTACCTCCCGTGCTCCCTGTCCATCAGTTTATCTGTTTATTAATCTTAGGTTCTTGCCTTTTTTGGTTTATTAATCTTAGGTTATCTAGGTTTATTTTTGGTTTATTAATCTTAGGTTATCCCGTGCTCCCTGTCCATCAGTTTATCTGTTTATTAATCGTAGGTTCTTGCCTTTTTTGGTTTACTTTCAAACAATAAAAGCATCTCTTAAATTTTCCTTTTGTAGTCTTCTCTTAATATCTCTTTATTGAAATCCCCAAGTTCTTATCATTATGCTTGAAATAGATGTTACTGCCCTCTGCTTTATTCTAGTTATTTAAACAAGTATTTTAACACTTTAGAACATTGGAAACTTTAATGACAGATCTTTTCTAAGTTAAGCATCACAAGAAAATTTGGTTACATATTTTAATTTTATATAATACTATCCTTTGCTCTATCCTTTTAAACTATTTAGTAATGATGATCACGTGAACTCTCTTGGTAACTTAAGGAATAGTAGTACAAGATACTTTGACAGATTTATATATTTTACTAATTTAATCACTACAGTCCTTTGAGGTGAATGGCATTAATCTTGTTTAAAGGATTAAGATGAAACATTTATTTGAAAAGTTATATACCCCAAATCACTCAAATAATTGGTAGAACCAAGATTTAAACTGGAAGATAAAACCTTTGTTCTTAATTGTTTTGATACTTGTAGCTTTCATAATTTTATTAGTCTTTTGGATTTCTGTTTCTTAGTTTATGCTGTCACTTTCCCATGTATCTTTCTGTCTGTATCCTTTTGTCATCTTCACAACTGTAATTTCCACATATTTCTTTTTTTTTTTTTAAAGATTTATTTATTTATGCATACAAGCACTGGGGTATAGGCCAGAGGTATGGGCGGGGGTGGGGGTGTGGGTGAGAGGATTCACCACAGAGAGCAGGGAGCAGAACAGGCAGATCAACAGGAGTACACTGCTGAGGGGAGCAGCGGACACAGCAGGAGAGGTCTGCCATGCCATGTGGGTCCCCTCCCTGGCCGGCAGCAGGGATCGAACTTGTGCTGCAGTGGCTGCAGTTTGCTTCATAGTGCGTTGCTTAACCCACTGCGCCACCAGGGAGGCCCAATTTCCACATATTTCAAAAATGCTCTGCGGTGCTAAGGTCCCATTGAGAAGCCTTGGCTAGGGGAAATGACTTAGTTCACATTTAAAGGTAAAAGAAAAATAAAATGTGTAAGTAACCTGTTTTTATTTTTTTAAGCCTTTGTTTTAAGAGTCTAGTTACAGTATATTGGGCTGTAGTAGATATGTGAAACTGTTATCATTTCTTATATTGTTAGGGTTGTGGACAAAAAACAGGGCTTGTGTCTTTTACCTACTGGGAAGTTCAGGAATAGAGGAGGTTTGGAATAAAGATTCCCTGCTTTACCTTCTAAGGTATGGGAACAAAGGCAGTTTAGGCACTGAGGAACTTTTTTTTTTTTTTTTTTCTAATCACTGGTATCTGGCTTAATACAATTTTTGAAGTTAAATTTTTAAAATTTTATTTTATATAAAGGAGGTGACCTGTGAAATTAAGTTTTTATTGTATGTCTTTTTGTGAATGTGGTTTTATTTTCATAAAATGATTGTTTGTGTTTTGTTTGTTTGTTTTTGCATACTATGTTCCTAAGAAATAATGGATAGCTAGAAGGTAACTGGTTGACAAAAGATTAGACCTATGTGGTTTCTGAATTTGGGGTACTTAGATGGATTCAGTGAATTATGAGTCCCCTGAAATTTCCTGTCTGTATGTGTGAGTGTGTGTTGCAGAATTTCATGAAGATACATTCCTTTTATCTGAATTCCAGGGTGGATCTGTAATTTGTGTCTCCACCCATCACCCCAGTTCTACTCAGGTACAAAAGTTTGAAAACCACTTGCCACTTGCAGTCTTCCTAGATGGTTGCTATGAACTATTCTATACTTACCGGTAGATGGGCTGTGAATTAGCTTCCCTGACCTGATGTGGTAACAGAATAGATCCTGCATTACTTGTTTGGTCACCTAAATCAGGTAAAACTGTGTTGAATTCCCTGACTGGATGGAGCCACAGGTTTTGTTTTGTGGAAAGGAAAAGTCACGGGCTGTGCTCTTTATTCAAGTGCCGCAATAAGGAAGAATCTGGGATGCATTACATATATCTTATTCTCTGTTGTGTAGGGGGAGTACTTCAGCCTCACCCTACTCTTGTCACCATGCATGTTCTAGAATTTTTCTTAGTGGCATTTTGTTCTTGAATAGTTAGTTGTTGTGAGAGAGTGTGAACAAGGAATGACTTATGTTGCCATCTTGTTGATGTCACTTCCAGTTCTGTTTTTAACTTTGGTGTTCACATGGTCATTGTGTGCAAATAAGAGTACTATGGATCTGAGTGGTCTTGTATCCTAAGTTATTGTTGAAATCATTTATTATAGATGTTTCTGATAAATATCTTTGTAGATGACTATATTTTCTACTGAATTGGTCAGTTTTATTTCTTCCTTTCCAGTTTAGAGTCCTTTTATTACTGTAGTACAGAGGTTGAAATGCCCAAATCTGTGTATTGAATAATAGTGCTGAGAGCAGATATGCTTGTCCTGGTCCTATTCTTAGGGTCAGTAACTTAAGTTTTCACTATTACATGTGGTTTTAGGTGAAAGTTTTTTGTAGATGCCCTTTATTAAAGTGAGTTAGGAAGTTCTCTTCTATTCCTATTTTACTATGAATTTTTAATCATGAATATTTATTGAGTTTTGTCAAATAATTTTTCCACATCAGTTGGTATGATCATGTTTTTTTTTTTCTTCTTTATTGTGTTGATATGATGGATTGTATTAATGAATTTTTGAATAGTCAACCGGTCTTACAGACCTCAACTAAAACTCATGGGCTGTAATGTATAATTATATTCACTACTGGAGTCACTTAGTTTATATATATTTTTGGATTTTTATATCTAAACTCATGGAAGAAATTAATTTTTGTTTTCATATCTTGTATCGGGGTAATATTGACCTGAAAGGGGTTGAGAAACATTTCCCTCTTACTTCTGGAAGAGATTTTTGTAATAGTTATAGGACTATTCCAATTATGTATTTCATATTGGATGAGTGGTGGTTTGTCCTTTTTGAGGAGTCTTTTTCATCTTAAATTGTTGATTGATATTTAGATTTGTTTTTAATGTTCCTTTAATATTTTAATTCCTGTAATAATATAGTCATCCTATTTTATTCTTGTTTGTACTTTGTGTCTTTGTCTTGCTAGATGTTTCTCAGTTTTATTAATCTTTGTAAATAATCGTCTTTCATTTTGCTGAAATTTTTTTATTTTCAGTTTTTATTGATTTTCTGTTCTAAATTTTTATTGTTTCCTTCCTTTGCTATCAATTTATTTCACTCTTTGTTTTGTAGCTTGAGATGAGAGTTTAAATTATTTGAGACTTCCTTTTCTTCTAATGTAAACATCTTAGTGCTATAAATTTGCTGCTCAGATGTTGGCTATATTCCACAAATTTTGTGTTTGAATGGACTTACTTAAATAATATGACTGCTCCTAACCCAGTATTTGAGGTTTGAATGTTCTTATATACATACAGTTTATTCTTAGTTTTGTGACAGGAATGGTAGGGAAACAAGAAAAAAAATTATAAGCAAATCTCTTTATTTTTAAATTAATGACCCCTTTTTTTGGGTCTTTTTAGAAGAGGATTGTTTTCTCTACCTCATTCCTTCTTTGTGCATGTGTGTTGGGCCAGGGGGAAGAGTGTAAAGTGGTAAAGAAAAAAAATGTTTTTTTCTTTTTCTACATAATGATAATAACCCTCATCTCTCAAATTAGATTGTTATACTTTTTATAAATTGGGAGTCAGCAAAAAACAATTAGAAATAGTTATAATTGAAGAGACTACTAAGAGCTATCTTCATCTTTTGCTTGGATTACTACAGTAGACTGTGTATCGCATATCAATTATAATAAACCTATCTTGAGTCTGTGGGTAAACTAGGTGTTTTCTTCTGTTAGACTCCCCTGAACTAACTTATGCAGCTGTATTCAGCTGGTGGCTAAGCTGGACTGGAACATCCACTGTGGCCTCACGATGTCTGGTGCCTGCTGGGTGGCTGAACAGCTGGAATGTTTTGGTTCTTTTCCATATGGCCTCTCTCATCCTCCAGGTTCTGTCTCTACTAGAACAGTCTGAACTTATTACATGGTAGTTGGATATTTAAGAGTAAAAACAGAAGTTAGCACTCCTCTTGAGACCTGCGTTTGAGAATTCCCTTTGCATCATCAAATGTCACTTCCATCACACTGTCAGTCAAAAGGCAGGCCTGGAGTGTGAAGGGTGACTAATGATGATATGAATGCAAGGAGGCAGGATTCATTCTATGCTGTTTGGTAAGAATTCACCATAGCTTAATAACAGGTTTCTCTGCCTCCAAATCTACTCATCACTTGTCTCTACCTTACCTAATTCATACAGTAAAAGCCAAGGTCTTTATGTTGACCTACAAGACCCTATATGATCCTAGTCAAATATTATATTTCATCTAAAACAAGTTCAAAGTCTAGAACATATCAGACTTGGAACCTAGCTGATAAGTAAAGTTACTGAGTCCCAGAATTTGTCATAAGACCACATGGTGGCGCAAGAGATTGAGTGCCATGCTGTGGGGCTTCCACGCTGCTGCAGTGTGGGATCCATCCCTAGCCAGGTGCAGCAGACCTCTCCTGCCTGGCCTGCTGCTTTCCTCAGCAGTGTAATTCAGTTGATCTGCTTGTTCTGCTCCCCTCTCTGTTTCTGGTGAATTCCCTCAACCCCATGCCTCTGGCTTGTACTCCAGCTCTTGTTTGATAAATAAAAACTTTTAAGAAATAAAGTAAAAGAAGACCATATGGTTAATTCTAGCTGCAGGAGAGTCTGCTGGAGTAAGAATTTTATCTGTGCATTTCAGTGCATGTAACAACATGGAAGTTTTCTTAGTAAGGATATTGGAAGGATAGCTATTATGTGGTCACCAAGCACTATTTACTTCATTGACAGTAGGACAATGTGCTAGGAACTGTATTGTTGCTATGAAAGCATATTTCTTTGTCCTAGGCACAGCCATTATAAGACGTGGAAATAATAGTTAAAATATTAAAGTTGTAATAATTCTATTTTGCAGATGAGTAAGTTGAAGCATTAGCATGGTGACCGTATCATGATTTTTGTGGCCATTTTGACTCCAAAAGCTAGTTTTTTTCATTATTTCACAGTCTTCTGTTGTGTACATGCACGTGTGTACATACACAAACACACTATGGACTGTATGAATGTAAAGCTTTGCTGTTGCTTCCAGTCATGTTTGGTTTCTTTCTTCCTAATAAGTTGAATAACAGAAAGAAAGCAGCATTGTGGAGCTTTTATCTTAATGTTTGTTTCCATTGCTTAGCATTCAGTCCGTGTTTTGAGTAAATAAAGTTGAAGAAAAAAAGGCTAAAAGATAGGAAAGCCAAACATTTTACAGGTCTGCAAACAGGTACAGAGATAGGATAACACACTTATGGGTTGCATAACTGGTGACAGGGAACTGGTGTTACAACTATTTCTTTGCTTTCTCTTTGAGAGCATTCTCTCCTAAGCCAGTATCCCTGATTAAAGGATTATTTACAAATTGATTGAACCAAGATATAGTTCAAATAAAGATGGATACTCTAAAGATCTCTAAGAAAGCACTATGGAGTAAAGAAGGAATCAGGAGACTATAGTGTGCCAAACCCAACCAGGTCATATACTTTTCTTTATGTTCTTTGGCAAGTTGCACAGCTGCTATGTATGCTATGTACCTTCTTTTACTGAATACTAAAATTAAGGTAGTTAGGCTGTGTGATCCTTGAAATTCCTTTAGCCTGAAACAACATATTTATTATTGTACTCAGTGAGTTTTTATGGGTACTCTAACATTTCTTGGCATCTATCAGGTCCAACTTTTATATTTCTATAATGGAGAGGAAGTAACAGCTTTTTTTACTTCTTCTCTGGGAACTTGGCCAGGGAGGAGTAAACATCCTTTCCTGAAGATGAAGTACTTCTTCATAAGTGACAGACTTGTTCTTTTTGTCCTGTGTATCTGATTACTGTTCTTATTTGAGTGTTTTTCTTGTGAGTTTATTAAAATGTAGTAAATTGAAAATGTCCATATTTTAGTGTAAAGATCAGAATATATTTCATAAAGTAAAAGGGATTGTGTTTATCAAATGCATATTAACATGTTTTCTATTTGAAATTCTTGACAGGCACTCTAGTGGTCTCACTGGAATATAGGAATGCACCGTCCCTTACAATAAAATTGTATTGACTCAAAATAACCTAATTAAGTAGCAGATAATCCTGTAGAGTATCATATGTCATTATAAGCCTTTTAGAATTTAAGTTACTTTGAGTTTCTTTCCCTTTTTTCATAATTGTATTATCATTTATTGAGGTAACATTCATATACAACTCCAAATGTAATTTAGGAGCATAAGTTCACATCTCTTTAGATGTTTGTTACCACTAAGGCACATATAATCCTCCACCATACCATTGAATCCCCTCCTTACTTTACTCCTACTACCTCCCTTCCCTCTGGTAGCCTCAATTCTGTGATAATATTTCTGGGGTTTGTTTTGGTTTGGTTTTAGCTGTCCTTTGTTTTGTTTTTCAGTATTTCACATATGAGTGAAATCACCTCATATTTGTCTTTCTCCTTCTCACTTATTTTGCTTAGCATAATCTCCCACCACACCCCACCACCCCGTTTTATCTGTATTGGTCACAAATGGCAAGATTTCATCTTTTACTTATTTTTTAATCTCTAAGTGCTATTCCATTGTGTAGTTATGCCATATATTCTTAATCCACTCATTTGTGATTGGTCACTTAGGTTGTATCCATAACTTGGCTCTTGTCTACAGTGAACATTGAAAGTGCATGTATACCTTCAAATTAATGTTTTTCCTTTCTTCAAGTAGCTAATAGGAGTGGGATTGCTGGATCATATGGTAGAGCTATTTTTAATATATTTAAGATTATTAAAAAATACTGTTTTCCATAGTGGTTGGCTAATTCTTGAGTACTTTCTGCCTCCCCCCCCCCCCCATGTTTCTCTTTTCTTCTTCCTGGTGCACTATCTTTAAAGTCACTGAATCAGTCCTCTGACCTGTTTTGCTTTCTCTGGGATTTTAAATATGGATATATGAAATGATAGATAATTTAATCAGTCACCTTGGATTTTACATCGAGTTTCTATTATCTTCTCACCTCTTGTTCAGTGAAGCATGAATTTCTTCTATGCCCTTTCAAGTGTAATCTGTACTGGTCTGTGCTGGATGAGTTGTTAGAGATTCATTCCAAACCATGAGATTCTCTGGGTCTATTGCTTTTGTTTTTGTTTATATATATATATACATACATATATATATATATCCTTCATATTTGTACAATGTATGGTTTCCCTATGAGATTCCCACCACCAATTCACCCATGCAAGACCACCATAGTCCTTTGTACTCTTCCCACTTCAGTCCTGATCCTCCCCCTCTGATCTATATTTGCCTGATGGTTTTGATTTTTACTTTATTATAGTTACTTTTTTCCTCCTGATCCCTTATTTGGTTCCTCTACATTTCTCTTATAAGTGAAACTGTTTTGATAATTTTCTTTTTCTTTCTGGCTTATTTCACTGAGTATAATCCCTTCCAGCTCCTTCCATGTTGCTGCAAACAGTATGAGTTTATCCTTTGTGATTGCTGAGTATTATTCCATTGTGTAAATATGCCACATCTTCTTGATCCAGTCATCTGTTTTGGGGCTTTTGGGTTGTTAACATAGCTTACCTATTGTAAATTGTGCTGCAATAAACACAGGGGTGCAGGTATCCTTCCTTTTGAACTAATGTTTTTATGTTCTCTGGATAGACACCTAGGAGTGGAATTGCAGGGTCATATAGGAAGCTCAGTAGCTTGAGGAACCTCCACAAGCTTTCCATACTGGTTGGACCAGTTTGTTTTACAAAGACAGTATGTTCAATAAATGGTGGTGGGAAAACTAGACTGCTACATGCAAAAGAATGAAGCTGGATTATTGCCTCTCACCATGCACAAAAACCAACTCAAAATGTATTAAAGAATTAGGCATAAAACCTGAAACCATAAAATACATAGAAAAATATAGGCAAAACACTACATGACAAATATCTCAGTAACATCTTTAAAGACACATCATTTAAAACAAGGAAAGTAAAGGAAAAGAGAAACAGCTGGGACTACATCATATTAAAGAGCTCTGTACAGCAAAAGAGACAATAACCAAAACAAAGCGACACCCTACTAATTGAGAGAAAAGTTTTGCACATAATACTAATGATCACAAAGATGTACAAAGATCTACAAAGCTGACAGGGCTCAACAAAAACAAAGTAAACAACCCAGTCAAAAAGTGGGTAGATGGGTATATTGCTTTTGAATGAATACTTAACACAATCTTAACACAGAAACTTTCTCTGATGCATCTTTGTTTCCTGACTCTCTCTCCAAATTATTTTCCTCCTTTTTGAATAATCAGTATATGTTAATAGTTAAATAAAATTGAGGAGTCTTGGACAATTTTGAAGAACAAAATGAAACACCCTCTTAATTTTTTGAGATGATATTGTTACTATTTTAATCTTTATAGGGTTTCTTTTCCATTCTCATTTCAGCATAATTTGAAAGAAAATTCTATACAAAGCAGTGTGTATCAGGCTGAATACCTGTTATTAAAGGAAATTTTTCTTTATTCCCTACATTGCTTGAAATTCTTTTTTATGACACTGTCCTTGCATTTTGACCTTTCTCTTTCCTATAAGTTGTTTTAAAACCCTACTTGTAAACTTCATAAGGAAGTCTGTTCCCAGCACAGTACTTTGTACATATTATTGGTTTAAATATTATTGAATTGGCCATTCTGTATAACAATTCTTATATATAATTTCTAACTATTTTCCTAATTTATATTTATAGAATTAGAATTATTGACTCAAAGGAGATCACTATTTTTAAACTTACAACATTTTTTATGGAGTTTATGGCTTATGGCTTTTAGCTGGATTACTACCAATGATTAGAAATATCTGACAATTTTGAGGTTAAAAATGTTATGTTTTCTTCTACCATAGCACAATTTTTCTTTAATGAAAAATTAATGTATACATGTTCAGTGAATAGTGGAATGATTAGTGTAACATGGACTCTAAATTTGTTCATTTATAATTTTTCCCAGAATGTTGATATTGGAGTAATTTTTTGTGGTAATCTTTGAGAAAGCGCTTTAAAAGATTGTAAGAAATAGTGTTAGATTAACTTAGATAAACTTGTCTAGAATTGTGTAGCTAGACTTGTGATCTTAGTGATTAAAAACTGAATTACAGAGGTTTTTTTTAGATGTATAGATGATTGTTGGAGGATCCTGAACAACATTAGTTTAAATTTAGGTTTAGGATTAGTTTTCTTTATTATTTTATCTCCTTTTTGAGCAGTTAATGAATTTTAAGGGGGTTTGTTAGTAGAGGTTGGATCAACTTTGTTTTGTTCTGAAAAGATGAGAAAATATATCTGCTATTTACTTTGGGATGAGGAATAAAATTTTATAGAGTGGAAAAGGTTTGTGAACAATGAACGAAGTTGTTAAGTTGTAAACATAAGTTCATTTAATGTAGGCAGTGTGGACAACCACTACTGCCTATAGTAGAATCTATTGAGACAGCTATTTTCACTAGTTTAAATAGCTGTTTTCCTGAGACTAATATTTTATTTTACCTATGTCAAGAATGTTATTTCATTAACTAGTAATTATTCTAGCATATATGATTTTTTAAAAAAATAAAACTAGGGTAGAGGCGTAGTTAGTAGAGAAAATACCTTATTGCAGTTGTCCCAAATGTAAAAAATTATCTTTTCCAATAGCTTTCACATTTCATTGCAATAAAAATTTTTAAGAAAGGAGTAATAGAAAATATTATAACTTTCCTTGTGTGTCTGTTTATCTTAAATTATTGATGATATAGTTCATAGCTCCTGCTTTCTAAAAGATTAGAGCCATGCCACAACAAAAGATGGGAATAACAATATGATGATTAAAAATTCAGACCTGTGAAAAGGAAGGGGAAGCAAATGTGCTAATCACATGTGATTCAGTTCTAATTCTAGGTAGTATAGTTGCTATGACTGAATATCAGTTTTGCCTTAGAGCTTCCTGGAGTGTGAGTTCTCTTTATCAGAAAAATGAAAGTATGACTTCCTCAGCAGAGACAAATTTTCCTGAGTTTTAAAACAATATTAAATAATGTAATGGACAAATCCCTAAAAAAAGAGAGAAAGTCCACTAGGGATGATCTCTGCCCTCAAATTGCTCATAGTTTTTATGATGGCCAGATAAGGAAGGATAATTGTATAGCTATAATCCTCACTATCAGAGCACATAGAGGGGCATTTTATCTAAATTCCAAGAGAGGGCATAGGCACAAAACAAAGTAAAAGTTAACTGACACAGATGGGACTAAGAAGTGATAGTTGGAAAAAAAAAAAAGAAAGGTATTATTCTTAAGTGTAGCATGCATAGGCGCTGAGAGCCAAGATTGCTTTCTGCAGTAAATGTTTTATAACTTGATATGATTGGAACTTAGGTAACAAATTAAAAGAAAAGGGAGTTGAAGTAGAGTAGGGCCTTCAAAAGATTCACATCAAATACAGAAGCCGTTTTCATATCACAAGTTGTCTTTTTAATAGCCTTTAAATCTTGGTACCACAGATCTCAAGCTGTGCAGCAAGATTCTTTGGGGTTCATCAACAAGTTCCTAGGAACTACAGTATACTTTAATAACTGTGGTTATTAAAGAATGTAATAAAAGTGTAATTTCTTTCTTTTTGTGAAATATAAATAGCTACTAAATTGTTGAAGTGTGTTCAATATAATATGTTAATAATGTATTGTGAGTATTGTTCCACTTATTCAAACCTTACTACTTAATAAATGAAGTGTTTCTGTATGCCTGTTGGGGCATAGGAAAAAATTAACTAAGACACTAAGGTCACTGTGAACCAAGAAATATAGGAAACCTCTGGTTTATAGTATATAACATTAAAGCACAGACTTGTGAAAGCAATTCCTGTGATTTGTCTAAGTTTATTTCTTTCTGTAAGGATAGAAATAAAAATATCTAGAGTAATATTATTAATTTAACTTTCCTCTAAACATTATTTGCCTTACTTCACTTTATCTGACGCTAGACAGCAAGAGTTTGGGATTTCTGTTTTTAATAGTTGTTATATATTAGTGTTACAGATAACCAGCCAAAGAGAGATCCATGAACTTTGGAAACTGAATAAATGGATAGGATTTATATTACATTATAAAATTTTTTTAAAAACCTGGATATTATTTTTGGTCCAAGTAGAATGTCATTCTGGATCAGCATAAATAAGAATCAGGAAATTACAGCCAGTATTTAAGATTGTCTATCCCAGGAATTCTTACCTGACATCCATGAACCTGAGCACTGTATATACAAACTTAAAATTTTCTTTTCTGCTATTTGTGAGGATTTTAAAGGGCTTCTCAGCTCTAGTAAGAACAAATTTGTAGATAAACTGTTTCATTTCTTAAAGTATTCCTATGGGTGCACAGATTAAATTTGTACCAAAGCCAATATTAGATCCCACCATACCTTACCATCTGTTAACTCATTTTTTTCCACTCACTTGCAAGACACCTCATTTTTCAGAGGTTGTGAATTAGATATAAAAAGTATTTGCACCAGTAATTTAAACAGAACTTATTTATACGCATGTTTTGCATCTTCCCCCAAATTAAAGAAAATCTTTTAACTAATTACATCTGTGGGTGCAAAAAGCACATAGAAGGTATACAGTGGAGTATTAATCTTTATTCTATGTCCTTCACAAATTCACTTCCTCTTCCCAGATATAAAAAAGTTAGTTTCTTATGTTTTGGAAATTAAAAATCAAAGAAACAATGGTATTAATCTATTGTAAAGTAGTAAAAGATAAATATAGGTAGAGCATTACTTTGGTTGTTTCAAGTGAAGACTTTATAACTGATTTCTTATTTTAAGATGAATAGTTGGGTATTGTGTATTGTCTTAGCTCTATCAGTAGGAAATAACTTGGACATATTTTCTAATAATGGTGTTTTTGTAGTGAGTTATTGAGATAGTCAACTGTAAAATGTATAATTGAGCTTTAAAAATGGCCTTTCCAGGTGTAATCCACATGATTCATTAAGTAAAAATTAGTCTAAAGCACTATGTTATCACTAATATTGCCAGTATTAAAGTGGTTTCTTACAAAAGATAAAATAACCTACCTATAGAATTTAGTAATACTTTTCATAAGTGACTGCAGTGAGCCAAGAATTATATCTGGAGCGCATAAAATATTTTGAATTATTGCTATAGCATAATACATGTAATACCCGCTCACACATCTATAAAATACTGTTGCTATTTTTTCGATTTTATGAACACTTAAACTATTAAAAGGTTAAATAACTTGTCCAGAATTCTCAGTGTAGATATTGGGAACTCACTTGGGTTGATGGTATATCAAAATCCATTGCCTTTATACAACCCAGAGTATTATTTGTATGCAGGTGTTAGTTTATTTTAACATATACTTATTTGTCAAGTGATGCTAATGAGTGGACAGTTTTAGAACTTATGATTTTGAATGCATAAAAGAAGAATAAGTAGTAAGTAGTAGTCATTTGTTTATTAAGGAACGAGTTAAATGTAATGTACTTATAAAAATTATGTACAGTTTTATTCCTGTACTGGGCATTCTACTGAATAACTAACATTATTAATTTCTCATATTTGTATTTTTTTTTCTCTGTAGGGAGATTCCCGAAGTGTTTCAGTTTCTGAGAATGTGAGTGCTGTTCAAAAATTAGACTTTTCAGATACAATGGTGCAACAAAAATTGGATGATATCAGGGATCAAATGAAGAGAGAAATAAGGAAAGAGCTGAAAATCAAAGAAGGAGCTGAAAATCTTAGGAAAGTTACAACAGATAAAAAAAACTTGGCTTATGTGGACAACATTTTGAAAAAATCGAATAAAAAGTTGGAAGAATTGCATCACCAGCTACAGGAATTAAACGCACATATTGTTGTATCAGATCCAGAAGATGTTACAGGTATATATATGTATATATTTTTTTTATTTCATGTTCATACTGTATATTGACAAGAAATATATCAGTTACTGAAGTAGTACACTTTGTGAATTAATAGTTTTTAGCTTTTGTAAAGGTGTGGGACTGTATTTTCTCTTATACTTCAGGTTTTGGTGATAGTCTAATCAGAAGGGCAGTGATGAGTTAATGGATAAGAAAATTGAAACATTTAAAGATGAGTAATCTGCTGTCTGTTCACCTCCCCTTTGTCAGCAGGACACAAAGTGTTAATGATGTATGTTAAGTGAACCACAAGCTCTTACTTGATTCATCCTGTGATCAGCAGCATAAGTTTGCTAGATGACATTTTAAAGTTAAAAATGCATTCTGTGTTCAAAGGTAATATAATTATTCAAACCCGTGACTTTTATTCTTAGTGTACGAAGCAACTAAATTAGCAACTAAATTACCAAACATTTTGTTTTAAAAAGAAAAATTTTAAAAAGCAAACATTACTTTTCCCTTCCTTAAGTATATAAAGAAAATAAAAATGAAATACAGTGCATAAGTCCAAACAAAGCATAATTTTAAACAGTGGAATATCATAAATGTTCATTTTGGAAATTGTCAGTGGTACAGAAAATAAAAATAGAAAATTGCTCCTATCCACCCTAAGCCCGCTCTCTAAAGTTAACTATAAGACGCATTTGATAGAATAGTTTTGTCTTTGCCAAGATGATATTTTGTGCAAGGTATTTAATCAGTAAGTTGATTCCTGTACTCTGTCATTCAGTTTCTTTGTCTACAAAGTAGTTATAACTATAGAGTAGCGACATAGAAATTGTAGAACCTGTGCAATTACATAATGCAAAATAACAAAATTAAATTTGATTAAGAAATGTGTTAATTTAAGAACCTTAAACTACCAGTCTCATAGATTGCATAAAATTCTTGTGATGTTTAGTGTTCTTCATACAACTTGTTTTTAATACATCAGTTTCAATATCTGGGACTTATCATAGGGATTTCATTTGGTGACTTCATGTAGACTTCAACCTTGTAACAATAATTGAATTTTTAAAATGAAAGGAATCATTTTCTTACTTTAGAGCTGAAATAATCCCAGAGGTGTAAATTAATTTGCCTGGAATCACAAGTTGGCTAAAGAATTCTTTAGTACGGCCATCTAGCAATCTCTTACCCACACATTAAATAATTACATCATAAATGGAAATTTTTATTATAAAAATGCTTTTTAAAATGCATTGTATAAATTTAGAAATAGCCTGTTCTTTGGAACTCTGCCGAGCTCTACATTTTTTATATATTACATCTTTAGGAGAGTCTAAAATAAGAATTGGTGCTGGAGCTTTAAACTCTATTTAAAGAAAACATTTTCCTCTTCTAAGAGAATCTTGTAATTGGAATATAGAGGAGTTTTTGCCTCACAAAGAGTAGCCCCTTAAAAAAAAATAACTTTACTGAAGTACAAACTACGTATAGTAAAATGCACATATTTTAACTGTATGATTTCGTAAGTTTTAACAGTTGTATACCCAAGGTAACCATCACTACAAGCAGTAATCTTAAATATTTTTATCATCTTAATGGTTCTCTTATATACATATGTCTCAGTCAATTCCTAATCCTCAAGCCTGGCCTTACCCACGCATTGGTCTGTCTTCTGTTATTTCAGTTAGATTTGTATTTCCTAGAATTTCATAGAAATGAATTACCTTTTCTCACTGAAAAACCGATTTGGATATCACTATAAAACCTTCCCTGACTTGCTCTGATTCTTCTCTGTTCTGCCTTGATTGATGTATGGTCATTTATTTCTGTACATGTTTATATCACTAAATTGTATGTTCCTTCAGGGCAAGGACATATTTTCATTCATCTGTTTTTAAGGCCTACTTCAGAACCTGGAATATTTTGTACCTACACAACAAACAAAATATGGCATATAAAAATCTTGTATTGGCTCTTATAATTAACACTAAAGTATAATCTGTCATGATATTTTAAATATTTGATAAATTAAGGAATAAAGCCTTAAGTAAATTTTAGGATGAAAAAATTCAGAACTTTCTTTACTAATCACTTTTACTGTTAATTTTCCAGGTAATTACAAGGCAAATGTCAATGTGAAATATGTTTCTACTGTGACTTTCTAATATTTCACTTTGTGTGGAATAGACTTGGCAAGTTGGCTAAAATTTGAATTTGTTAAAAAATTATCTCTCTTTGTAGATGCATATTCACAAAAGTCTGTATTAAGGTGCAGTTTTCCCCCAGTTACCCTCATTACTGACTCCACAGCATTAAAAGCAAAAACAGCACAGAGTTTTTTCTTTATTTTAATTTTATATGTTTTTTACATTACTTTTCATTTTTGTACCGTGTATTTCTCATTCCCATGAAATTCCCATCACCCATTCACCCATACACCACCTTCTCCCTCCTCCTCCCCTCTCAATGTCTCAGATTTATAGTTGTCTCTTGATTTTGATTTTTAATTTATTGTAATTGATTTTTTTTTGCTTAGTCCCTTGTTTGTTTCCTCTACATTCCTCCTATAAGTGACACCATCTGGCATTTTTCCTTTTCTTTCTGGCTTATTTCACTCAGCATAATCCCTTCTAGCTCCATCCATGTTGCTATGAATTGCATGAGTTTATCTTTTTTTGATTGCTGTGTAATATTCCATGGTGTATATATACCACATCTTCTTGATCCAGTCATCTATTTTTGGGCATTTGGGTTGTTTTCATAGCTTGCCTGTTGTGAAAAGTGCTGATAAGTATAGGTGTGCAGGTGTCCTTTTGAATTAGTGAAAAACAGCACAGAGTATTAAAGATAGTTCATTTTATGTCAGGTTGCCTTATGATTTTATGTGTTTTATATTGCACACAAAGGTAAGCAAGTTCTCATTTATTATTTTTTAAAATATTAATTGTGCATATGAGAGCAGGGATACAGGCCAGAGGTGCAGGGGGTGAGTGGATTCTGCTGAGGGGAGAAATACACTGCTGAGGGGAGCAGCGGGTAAGACAGGAGAGTCTGCTGTGCCATGTGGGTCAGCTCCCTGGCCAGGGATGAAGCCAGTGACTGCAGATAGCTTCATAGTGCTGCGACTTAAACACCCTTGACCACCAGGGAGGTCCCAAATTGTATCTTTTAGATTCGATCTGACAAGAACATTCAAGGACATGGTACATTGCTTTTACCTCTTTAAAATATGTGGATAAGGAGAATTGTTTGACTAATTCCTGTTGTCTTGGAGGTACATAAACAATGAATAACTTGGGAAAATGGGACAGAATTGAGATCTGCGTTGTATAAATGATACTATGTCAGTAGTTAGGAAACCAGCTTTTACATAACCTCTATAATAATTAGTTCTATTAAGGTTTAGTTTTTTATTTGTAAAATAAGGAGTTTAATCAGATGAAGAATAAGACCTCCTTTAACTATAAAACTCTGCAGCATTGTTTACTATAATGTCAAGATCAGATCAGTTAGTGATATTTGCAAAATACATGTTTTCATTTACTCTTAAGAGTACTAACAATGACTTTTTTTAATGTTCTCTTCGTGCCCAAGATACACTAAGCTTCCTGTTCACCTTCTGTATACATCACGAAGTAGTATTATTATTACCTCACATGGAAATCACAGAGATTCTATTACATGAAGTGAATGCATCTTACAAAAACAATTACTGAATTTCTGTCATGCTTGAATTTAAACCCAAGATTCCAAAAGTAAAGATTGGAGAAAGAGCCAGTTTTCTAAATGTTGGACTTTTGTGAAGAGAATAATCTCTCATTTCATTTCTCATTATTAGGTATAGCTAATAATTTGCATTGTATAATCTATTTTTTCTTTTTCTTGTACCTTGTACCATTTCCACCATCTCAGAACAACCAAACCTAGGTTGATTTTTTTTTACCTATTGGTGTAGTGAATATTTTCTTTAGTATCTAAAATAATCCAAAAGAGAAATATTGATTTTAGTATATCATTTAACTGTAATGGGATTTTTTTTTCAGTTAACCTTGGAAATCTTCTGAATCCCTGTGGTATAACTATATTTACTTTTCTTAACGACTAAAGTGGAACATTATGAAGTTTTTCTTGAATGAATAGAATAGAAATTTAATTTTTTGTTAGTCTTTCCCCTTAAGTGTGACATTTTATATGTGTTGAAATGTAAGCATGGTTCTGCAGCTTGGTTTGTTATATAATATTTGCATACTCCTTATTTCTGGTTGATTTCTCATTTGAGGTAAATTTATTTTTTTTAAGTTGTAAACTCTTAAGGAAGGGAGTACCATTAAGTAAACTGATCATTAATTAGCAAACCATTTTTAGCACTGTAGATTTTTGCCTCATCCTTTAAATCATGAAATTAAATGAGTCATAGATCCCTCACACTGATATACTTTTAAAAGTTACAATACGGTTGATCTATTTTGCTATACAATTCTGTGAAATTACTGTTTATATTATTTTTTCTAACCATCACAGTTAGGAACAGGAACTCCTATAGGAACAGGCTCCTCCATAGCCAATACCATTGATCTGGTCTCTGTTTCTATAGTTTGCTTTCCTGAACATCTTATCAATACAATCATAAAGTATATAATCTTTTGAGACTAACTTCTTTCATTCAACATAATGCCTTTGAGATTCATCTCATCCAGTTTCTTATATTTATCTGTAGTTCATTCTTTTTTATATTGTTGAGTTACTGTTGTATAGATGTACCACAGTTTGTTTATCCATTTACCAAGAACTTTAGGGTTTACTTTCCCAGTTTTTGACAGTTATGAGTAAAACTACTATAACTACTCATGACCAAGTTTTTATGTAACCATAAGTTTTCAGTTCACTTTGGTAAATTGTCATATCTTAGAATATGTTTAATGTTGTAAGTAATTGCCAAGTGTCCTCTAGAGTCACTGTATCATTTTTCATTCTCATCAGCAACATGATTGTTCGTGTTTAACCTCTCCAACACACGTTATTATTAATATGTTTTTAACCAGGCTAACAGGTACACAGTATTTGGTCATATGCATTATGAGAGAGGAAAGAAGAAAAATGAAGCAGCACCATCTTAAGGAAAATTTTTGAAAGAATCACACATTCCCTAGGTAGAGAGTTAGTAGTAAATGAAGAAATCTTTTCTACTAGGAAGTAAAATATACAGTTTCAAACACTAAAATGTAATATAACATATACAAACAGTTCTGAATTTTCTAATGCCTAGGTTACTTATTTTACCTAAAACAAAAATTGTTCCAAATCCACAATTTATCCTTAATATTTTTATAAAATATAAAGGAAACTAAATCAGTAGTTGTACTAGTTATAAAATACTTCAGTGAAGTTATTTAAGTTAGTGATATCTGATATCCTGAGTACACAGAATTATGAAATAGACATCTATAAGTAAGTGAGCATTACTATTTAAGTAAATTCCAGATGACTGTATAAGGTAAGCATATCTCTTTAAACAAGAAAAGTTGGGTTTGAGAGGACGTTATGAACAGTTATAACTGTAACACATGGCAAGATTCTGGACAGGTTTAGTTTTAAAATACATACAAGAACCAAGTGAGAACCGAAATGACCAGTGAGTAAGATACCTAGAGAGACATATGTGAAGGAAATAAATAGAAAATTAGTCAGCATACTCTTTTTGTTAATTTTGATTTGGTTAGGTTCTGTTCACTTTGCTTCCCATTGTGTGTAAAATTGAACTTTACTGCAATACTACCTCTAATTCTTTCCCTTTGTTTATTGTCCTGTTAATGTGATACCTCAGTAACTAAAACTTGACCTTTGCAATATATATGCCTTCCTTTCTTTTTACTTTTCATTCTGCAGTAGAAGTGTGTAAGTCACCAAGCCCTGTAGATTCTATCTCTGGCATAAGTCTCAAATCTCTTTCTCTGTCCTTACTGCCAAAACATGTACATACAATTTTTCTCTAATGCAAAATGAACACTGACTGCTGCCAATATTTTTAACCTAGTAGTCAGATTTGATCATATTTTTTCTTGCTTTGTTCAGTGGCTCTCCATTCACTAATAGAAAGTTACAAATTTATAGAATGACAGATACCTTTTATGTAATCTGATCTCTGTTTAACTTCTGCTGCTGATAAATACAAACCTAATTTTCCCATTATTTATTTTCCCCTACTTCTTTTTGTTCACTCTTTTTTCACATCTGTGGTGTTTATCACTTCTTTTTGCTCTCCGTTAAAAAAAAAAAATTACTGTCATTTTTTTTCTGTACCACTATCCCTTATATTCCTTGTCCCTTTCTCTCCCACCTCCCTCTTAAGTTTAGAGCTCTCACTATATTGACTGATGTCCACTGGTTTTCTTAGCATTTTTTGCATTATCAAGATCATTTTCTATGTAAATGTCCAGTATTCATTTTCTCTTTATGACTTGCTTTACTACACCTAATTCTCTCAAAGCTGCTTTTCATCCTTCCTTTCAGCTATACAACTCCGTGGTACTGTCATACATTGATCTTGATCCAGTCACCCATTGATGGGTATTTAGGCTGCTCCCTGGCTATTGTAATGTAATTAATGCTGCTGTGAACATTGTGCAGCATGATGGGCTTTTGTGTTGGTAGTTTTATGTTCTTTGGATAGATACCTAATAGTAGGATTGTTGGGTTATATGGTGTTGCTATTTTTAGCTTTTTAAGGTAAATCCAGATTGCTTTCCATAGTGATTGCATAAGTTTATGTTACCACCATTGAAATAGAGTTTCGTATTCTCCACATCCTCTCCAGCACTTGTTGTTAGAGTCCTTTTTAATATGTGCCATTCTCACAGGTGTGAAATGGTAGCTCTGTGATTTTAATCTGCATCTCTCTTATTAAAAGCAAAGATTAATATTTTTCATGCCTTTTCACCTTCTGAATATATATTTAGAGAACTGTCTGCTCATATCTGTTGCTCATTTATTAATTGGTTTTTGAATTTATTGTTATTTGTATGAACTTTTAAAATATACTTTGGATATCAATCACTCATCATTTATGTTTTGTGTAAATATTTTCTTCCATTCAGTAGATATCTTTTTAATTATCTTACATATTTTTTCACTTTATAGGAGCTTTTAAACTTGAGATAATCCCCAATTGTGTATCTTAAATTCCCTTGCTGTAAGGGGTCGTGTCCCCAAAAACCTCTTTTTCATTGATATCATGGACTGTATTGCTGGTATTTTCTTCTATGCACTGTATTGTCACAGGTCTTTTATATGTCTTTAATACCTTTGGCATTTACTTTGTATACGGGGTTAGTGAGTGATCCAACACCATCCTTTTATATGTGACTTTTTGGTTTTCCTGGCACCATTCGTTAAAGATACTGTCCTTTCCCCTTTTTATGGTCATACTGCTTTATCATAGTTTAGGTGTTAGTGTAACAGGGTGGTCCCCAGGAAAGAGGGAAGTTCCAGAATCCCAGTTCCGCCCTAAGTGGGTAGAGCTAAGCAGGAATAAGAAGATGCTGCAAAGAGAAAATAAAAAGAACAGAAGGAAGGGTGGGGGGGAGCAAAATAGAGACCAGCAAGGAGGCATAAAAAAGGCACATGAAGCAAAAAAATGTGAAGAAACTGCACTTGCTTTTTGGTCTTGGACTGATTAAAACAAATGTGGGTGAGAGACACGTGGGGGGCTTAATAATGGCAGCTTTCATCTTAATTTTAATTTTGCTCTTTTCCTCCCAAATTTACCGAACTCTAACCCTTTTCTCTAAGTCTCCATTAAAATATCCTTTAAACTTGTGGCAGGCTTTTGAGCCTTGCTTTGGGCCAATCCTATTTTGCTAAACTTTTACCCTCAAGGAGATGGGTAACTTTAAAGGCTTAACTTAGTAACTATATTCTTTATCCTTTCTGTATTATACCCTAATTATATTAAAGTTCCTTTCCATTAAAAGTCTTATATATTTATCTTAATGCGGCAAATAGCAAAACCCATTTAGAGAGGGCAAATTCAAAAGTTCTAAGGTGCCCCTCTTCCTGCCCTGTGACATTAGTATGCATGTGAATTTATTTTGGGGCATTCAGTTTTATTCCATTGATTCATGTATCTGTTTTTGTGTCAGTATTATATTGTTTTTAGTACTGTTGATTTTTTTTTTTTTTTAAAGAGAGCAGGATCCCACAAGCCCTCCTTTTTTTTAAGATTTATTTATTTATGCATACAAGAGCTAGGGTACAGAGGGTACAGGCCAGTGTCACAGGAGTTGAGTGGATTCACCAGAGACAGAGTGGGGAGCAGAACAGGCAGAGCAACTGAAATACACTGCTGAGGGGAGCAGTGGGCGAGGCAGGAGAGGTCTGCTGCGCCATGTGGGTTCCCTCCCTGGCCAGGGATCGAAACTGCTTGCAGCTGTGCCACAGATGCTTCACAGTGCTGCACTCAACCTGCTGCGCCAGCACGGAGGCCCTACTGTTGCTTTTTTATAGTAAGTTTGAAGTAAGGGGCTTCCCTGGTGGCACAGTGGGTTAAGCACAACACTATGAAGCAGACCACAGCCACCGCAGCATGAGTTTGATCCCTGTGGCCAGGAGGGGAACCTGAGGGCACTGCAGACCTCTCCTGTCTGGCCCACTGCTCCCCTCAGCAGTGTTTCAGTCGATCTGCCTGTTCCCCACTCAGTCTCTGGTGAATCCTCTCACCCCCCCCCCCCCACC
>JAGFMF010011606.1:6182942-6266864 GCA_019455555.1 Galemys pyrenaicus | reverse complement strand
CTCCCCCCCCCCCCCCCACACCTCTGGCCTGTACTCCAGTTCTTGTATACATCAGTAAATAAATCTTTAAAAAAAAAAGTTTGAAGTAAGGCAATGTGATACCTCCATTTCTCTCCCTTTTTCCTCAGGATTGCTTTTACAGTTCAAGCCCTTTTGTGGTGCCATATAAATTTCAATATCTTTTATTCAACTACTTTGAAAAATATTGCTGGTATTTTGACAGAGGATTGTGTTAAATATATATCATTTTAGCCAAACTAATCATTTTTATTATATCCTATCCATGAATTTAGGATAGCATTCCATCTACTTATATGTGTAAGTCCTTTCATAACATATTATAGTTCTTGTTGTCTAGGTCTTACCATCCTAGGTTTATTTTGAGGCATTTAATTCTTTTTGAGGCAGTTATAAATAGTGTTATTCCCTTAATTTCTTTTCCTTTTGTCATTTGTATATAATAAGGCTCTGGATTTTTATATGTTGATTTTGTAACCTGTCACTTTATTCATTTATTGTTTCTAATAGCTTTTTGATGGAGTCATTAGGATTTTTCTATACATAATATACTGTCTGTGGTAGTGATTGTTTCTCTTCTTTTCTGGCTTGGGTTCCCTTTATTCCCTTTCTCTGTCTGTTAGTTCAGGCCAAAACCTCTATTATTAAATTCAAATGGACAAGGACACTGTGCATCCTTGACTTGTGGTTCTTAGGAAAGCTTTCCATTTTCTTACCATCATTATGTTGGCCTTGGTTTGTGATATTTGGATATTATTACAGTGAGGTAGTTTGCTTCTGTTCCCGTTTTGTTTAGAGTTTTTATCATAAGTGGGTACAGAATCTTATCAGATGCTTTCTCTGCATTTATTTGTATTAGGATTTTTATTTTTACTTTTGTTCACATGCTGCATCACTTGATTGATTTACACATATTTAACTGTCCTTACCTTTCTTGAGTAAACCTATGTGGTCATGGGATATAATTCTGTAATATACTGTTGATTTTGACCTACTAGTATTTTCTTCAAGATTTTTTAATCAGTGTTCATCAAGGATATTAATCCATAAATTTATGTTCTGTTGGTCTGGTTTCACTATTAGGGTAATGTTGACATAGAATGTATTAGGGAGCATTCCCTCTTACTTTTAAAAACAATTTGAATTAGATAGATATTGATTCTTTTTTAAAGGTTTGATAAAATTCATCTGTAAAGACATCTAGTTCTGTGTGGTTGCTTGTTTGAAAGATTTTTTTGTTGCAGTTTCCATGCTTGTGGTTGATTTGTTCAGTGCATCTGTTTATTCCATGGTTAATCTTGATGTAGGTGTTATCAACCTAAAAATTTATCCTTTTCTTCAAGATTACCAAGTTTATTAGCATATAGTTTTTCATAGTAATCTCGTGTCATCACTTTACGCTTCTCTTAAATAATGTATCTGATTTCCTCTAGCTCCTAGTCACTGGTAAACACCATTCTACTCCTGTATTTATAAAATTGACCTTTTTCAGATTGCACTTGTAAATAATATGCATTGTTGTCTTTCTTACTGTAATGCCCTCAAGGTCTATCAGTATTGTTGCACATAACAGGATTTCCTTGTTTCTGATAATAGATTAATAGTCCACTTGTGTATACGTGTACACACAAATTTTTTCACCTCTTTATTCGTTTCTTGAGGAAGACCTAGGTTGTTTGCATATCTTGGTTAATGTGAATAATGCTGCTTGGATATATACCCAGGAGGGGAATTGTTGGACCATATTATACATATGTTATTAGTTTTTTGAGGAATTTATCAATACATTCCCAGCAATAGTGTATAGAGTTCCTTTACATCCTTACCAATGTTTGTTACCACCATTCTTCTTAATAATCACTCTAAAAAGTGTGAGTTTGTATCTTACTGTGGTTTTGATCTATGTTACTCTAGTGATTAGTGATTTCAGCAACTTTCCATGTACCTACTAGGCACTTGGATATTTTTGGGAAAATGTTAATTTAGTTTCTTTGCCCATTTTTTCATCAGACTGTCTTTATGTTGCTTTGAGTCATATGAGGTCTTTTAGTATTTGCCAATATTCTCTCCTGTAGGTTACCTTTTCATTTTGTTGCTTTTGCTTTTGGTGTCATACCCAAAAAACTATTGCTAAGACCAGTGTTAATGGCTTCTTCCCTATATATTTCTTCTAGTTTTTTGGTAGCAGGTCTTATGTTTAAGTATTTTGAGTCTTATATGCCTTATTTGCCTATTACTGGATGCTAAGGTGAAAGAGACTTCTTCACTGGCTCCCTGGTGTATAGTGCTGAGTAACATTGATCCCACAGAGGCAACCGTGTTCATGGATGGATGTCTAATTCATGTTAGAAAGGGGGGTATAAAAGGGAGGAACCATTTTAGCCCTCTGATGTTGATGTCACCTATGACTTTCATTACTCAGTTTGAAATATTTTCCAATGTCTTTGTTATGCCGTGAGTTACTTAAAGGTGTGCTTCTTAATTATTAAACAAATGAGGATTTTTAATTATCCTTTATTGATTTCTTAGTTACACCATAGTTCTTGAAATTTGCTGAACATCTTCTATGGTCAAGTTTTTAAAATGTATACTTCAAAATAATATTCTCCAGGAGTTTAGTGTTACTCCTCATATGTTAATAGGCTCACATCTAACTGTGATATTAAATCTTCTGTATCATTACTGGATATTTGTTGGCTTATTTTCTATTATAAAATCATTGTTACTTATAAAATCATCATTTAGTGAAATGTGAAGTTGCTCTTTTTTCTTTAGTGGTATTCTTTATAAATTTTATTTGCATATTTTTGACATTGATTGTGATCTCCAGGGATTTCACACCACCATTTCACCAGTGCACCATCACCTCAGTCCCTTGTGCTCTTTCTGCCCTCAACCCATTCCCTCCCCCTTCCCCATGAAATGTCCCTGATTTGTCCTTGTCTAATTATTTTTGTTGTGTTTTGGTTTTGTTTTATTATTATTATTGTTGTTCTTCTTCTCGTTGGCCGCTTATTTGGTTCCCTTATCTCCCTCCTAGAGCTGAGACCATCCGGTATTTTTCTTTTGCCTCTGAATTATTTTGCTGAGCATAATCCCTTCTAGCTCCATACATGTTTCTATGAATGACTCTACTTTATCTTTTTTGTTTGCTGAATAGTATTCCATTGTGTATATGTACCATATCTTCTTGATCCAGTCATCTGCTTTTGGGCATTTAGGTTGTTTCCAGGTCTTACCTATTGTAAATAGTACTGCAATAAACATAGGGGTGCAGGTATTCTTTTGAATCAGTGTTTTTGTGTACTTTGGGTATATTGCTAGGAGTGGGATTGCAGGATCATATGGGAGTTCCATTTTTAGTAGAAAAACCATCGAGAAACCATCACACTGCTTTCCATAATGGTTGAACCAGCTTACATTCCCACCAGCAGAATGGAACTTCTTCCATTGCCCTTCTTTTTAGTCAGGAGAGCTTTGACTATTCAAGGTTTTTTGTGTCTTCATGTGAAATTCATCAATATTTGTTCTGTTTCTTTGAAGAATGTCATTGAAATTTTTATCGGAATAGCATTTAATCTGTAGATTGCTTTTGGTAGTATGGCCATTTTGATGACATTAATTCTTCCAATCCATGAACAAGGGATGTCTTTCCATTTCTTTGTGTCTTCTATTTCTTTTAGCAATGTATTATAATTTTCTTTGTAAAAGTCCTTCACCTCTTTTATTAGATTTATTCCTAAGTATTTGATTTTTTTTTGTTCCAATTATAAAAGGAATGGTTTTCTTCATTTCTTCTTCAGATTGGTTGATTGTCTATAGGAAGGCTACTGATATTTATGCATTGATTTTGTATCCTGCTACTTTGCTAAACTGGCTGATTTGTTTGATTAGTTTGATTAGATTTTCTGTAGAGTTTTTAGGGTTCTCTGTATATATTATCATATCGTCTGCAAACAGTGATAGTTTTACTTCTTTCCCTATTTGGATTCCTTGTATACCTTTTTCTTTTCTTATTGCTCTGTCTAGGACTTCGAGTATTATATTGAGGAGCAGTGGTAAGGGAGGTCATCCTTGTCTTGTTCCAGATCTTAAGGGGAAAGTTTTAGCTTTTCACCATTGAGAATGATATTGGCTATGGGCTTGTCATATATGGCCTTTATTATTTTAAGATATGTTCCTTCTATCCCCAAAATTTTGAGGGCCTTCATCATAAATGGGTGCTGAACTTTATTGAATGCTTTCTCAGCATCTATTGATATGATCATGTGGTTTTTATTCTTTTTGTTGATGTGATGGATTATATTTATTGATTTTTGGATATTGGACCATCCCTGGAATAAATCCTACTTGGTCATAGTGGATTATCTTGTTGATGCATTGTTAGATTCTGTTGACTAATATTTCATTGAGGATTTTTGCATCAGTGTTCATTAGAAAGATTGATCTATAGTTTTCTTTTTTGTGTGTTGTTCTTATTTGGTTTTGGTATCAGTTTTTGTTGGCTTCATAGAATGTATTTGGTGGTATCCCTTCTCAATTTTTTGAAAGAGTGTGTAGGATAGGTATTAGTTCATTTCTGAATGTTTTGTAGAATTAATTTGTAAAGCCATCTGGCCCTAGACTTTTATTTTTGGGGAGAGATTTGATTACTGTTTCAATTTCACTCCTTGTAATTGGACTGTTTAGGTGTTGTATATCTTCTTTATCTAATTTTGGGTGATTGTAAAGTTGTAGAAATTTGTCCATCTCTTTTAGGTTGTTGAACTTATTTGCATATTGTTTTTCATAGTAGTCTCTTATTATTCTTTTGATTTCTGCTGTCTGTTGTGATTTGTCCTCTTTCATTTGTTATCCTGTTTATTTGTGTGTTATCCCTTTTTTTGTTGTTGTTGTTTTTGGTTTTTTGTCAGTCTGGCTAGGGGTTTTTCTGTTTGTTAATTTTTTCGAAGAGCCAGCTTTTGGTTTCATGATCTTTTGGATCATTTTCTTAACTCTAATACATTTATTTCTGCTTTGATTTTCATTATTTCCTTTATTCTACTGGCTGTTGGGTTTTTTTCTTGATCTTTTTCCAGTTTAAGATGTGCGATTGGGTTGTTTCTTTGTGTTCTTTCTTGTTTCTTGGTGTGAACTTGTATTGCTATATATTTTCCTCTTAGAACCGCTTTTGCTGTATCCCATATATTCTGGAGAGTTGTATCGTCATTATAGTTCATTTCAAGGTTTTTTTAAATTTCTTCTTTGATCCTTTCACTGATCCGGTGGTCTTCCAGTAGTGCTGGTTTTAATCTCCATGTGTTGCATGGTTTATTTCTAGCTTGATGGCTTCATGGTTAGAGAAGGTACTTGGTATGATTTTGATCTTAGGCTATCTGCTGATCTTTGTCTTCTGTCACAGTATGTGATCAATCCTAGAGAATGATCCATGTGCACTTGAGAAAAATGTATACTCAGGTTTTTGGGGGTGTAGTGTCCTATAGATGTCCGTTAAACCCACGAGGTCTAGCTCCCTGTTTAGAGCTCTAGTGTCTTTGCTTATTTTTTGTCTTGTTGATCTAACCATTGGTGAGATTGGTGTATTGAAGTCTCCTACTACATGTGTATTTTCTTTTATGTCAGTTTTCAGAGATGTTAGTAGCTGTCTGATGTATTTTGGTTCTCCTTTATTTGGTGAGTATATGTTGATGAATGTTATGCCTTCTTGATTTATTGTCCCCTTGATCATAATATAATGACTATCTCTTTTAAACTTTTTTAGTTTAAAGTCTATTTTATCTGATATAAGTGTTGTTGTTCCTGCCTCCTTTTTTGATCCATTTGACTGAATAACTGTTTTCCAGCCCTTTACTTTTAGTCTGTTTGTCTTTTGTGTGTTGCCTATAGACAGCAAAAGGTTGGGTTTTATGTTTTAATCCAGCCTGCTACTCTGTCTTTTTGTGATGAGTTTAGTCCATTTACATTTACATTTAAAATGGATACACTGGCATTCATCTTTGTCATTTTGTTTGCCATTTGTGGTTCTATTTTTCACCTTCTTTTATTCATTCTTCTGTTGGTTTTGGTTCTGAGGTTTTTTGTAGGATTTTTTGGAGTGGAGGTTTTGTAGAAGTGAATTTCTGTAGACTTTGTTTGTCTGAGAAGGTTCTTATTTTCCCCTCATAGAGGAAGGAGGGCTTTGCCGGGTAGAGTACTCTTGGTTAGAATTTGTTGGCTTGGAGTTTGTTGAGTATGTCTCTCCATTCTCTTCTTGCTTTTAGTGTTTCTTCCGAGAACTCTGATGTCAGCCTGATTGGTTTTCCATTGTAGGTTATCTGTTTCTTCATCCTTGTCAGTTTCATTATTTTTACTTTGTCCTGGACCTTTGGAAAAGTTACCATTATGTGTCTTGCTGTTGTTTTCCTTTCATTGTGGTAATTTGCCATTCTTCTAGCTTCTTGTATATTTATTTTCATTTCCTTTTTCAAGTTTGGGAAGTTCTCTTCCATTATCTCCTTGAATAGGTGCTCAGAGCCTTTTTCCTTTTCTTCCCCATCTGGTATACCTTTGACTCTTACGTTTCCTTTTTTTATAGTGTCAGATAGTACTCAAAGTGTTTATTAATTTTTTTTTCATTTTTATTTCTCATTCCCTGTCTTTTTGTTTCTTTTTATGTCTGTGCCTTCAAGAGTACTGACTTTCTTCCATTTCTCCTATTCTGTTTTCCTTGTTCTTCACAGAATTCTTGAGCTCCTCCTTTTCTCTCTGATTCTCTTCATTTCTTTTTTTTACCCCCTTCCTCTATTTATTTTCTTCTGTAGAGATTCTGTCTCATCCTCATTTCCTTGATTGTTCACGTCATGGTCTTTAGAAGTTTTTTGTCTGTTAGGTGTGCATATTCTTCAGTGACCATATTATAAAGTTCTGGATGTTGACTTTCTTTCTGTGGTGTATTGTTTCTGGGTAAGCCTTCTTGATCATTGGTATTTTTCTTTCTTCCCATTGCTAACCTTCTGCTTTGAGTCTGTTGTGCCCTGATACTGCTGGTGCTGGTGGGCATGATTTTTGGTTTCTCTTCCTGAGGTTTAGGTATGTCTGCCTGATTTCTGTTCCTCTGTGGTAGGGTACTGGCTCGAGTAGTCTTCTGTTGTAGCAGATATTGGAAGAAAGAGAAAAGGGAAATAGAGAAAGAAGAACCAAAACAACAACAAAAAAAAGAAAAACCACACCAACGCCAAAAAAAATAAAACCCCACACAAAAACAACAAAAAACCATGGGTGGGAGGGGTGGACAAGGCTTGGTGCTGATTGGACTGCAGCAGTGGCAGGTATGGGAATTTTTCAGGTCCTATGTGGTAGCTGGGAGGGTGATGGGGCTCCTGGGGACTCCTTTCACCTGAGGCCTAGGGTACCAAAAGCTCCCCTATGTAGGGACTATGAGGGTCCTTTTAATGCCTATCCATAAAAGAAAAGGAGAAAAGAAGAAAAAGAAGAGGAAATGAAAAAAGGGGGGGAAAACAAAGAGAGAAGGAGAAAAAGGGAAAGTTAAAGGAAGAAAAATGAGTGGGGACAAGTCAAAAGTCTCACTAATCTCTGGGTGGGGGGAGTTTAAGTTGGGGGAGAGAGGCAGCCACGGAACAGCTGGCACCGCAGCTGTGTCTGTCCTAGACTCTCTATGCCCGCCCGATCTCATCCAGATGTTCAACAGGACTTTCTTGGTATGGAAGGAGGCTTCACCTCACCCCGTTGCCTGCTTCCACACAGCTGTCTGTAGTTTAAGGTCCTGGAGTTTGATGTTCACTGTGGTCCCTTCCCACGTGTGGTATTTCTAGCTTCTCTTTCTGTATGTTAAGGTGTGTTGGAGTTGTGGGTGGGGGAAGGGGCAGCAGGGTTTTGATGTTTATCTATTATACTCTTCAGTGGATTCTCTTCTTTGAATTGGTTGCCAGTAATGTCCAGTTTGTCTACCATGTCCCACTTCTTGCAGGGACCTGCTGTATATTCTCCCTGTCACCTATTTCTTCTGGGAGAATTCTAGCATCTCTTTGCCTCCATTTTTTCTCCTCCTCCTGCTATTTTCTTTTTAACTCTATTTTTATTTACTTTTTCGCCTTATTACTTGGCACCTACAAGTTTAAAATTGATACATAGTTTCTGTTCAAAAGGGAAAAAGTTGCCATTCTAAATGACTTTTAAAAAATTTCCAAGTATTTTTTGTTCTTAATGTAATTTGAAGTTTGTTGTTACTGATTGCGTAAATATCTTTTTTCAGCTTTCCTATGTTTTAGGTATGTATTTTGTGAATAACATTAGGTTGGATTTTATTTATTTGTTTTTATCCATCCTAATAATCTTTATCTTTTACCTGGTTCATTTGGTCCAGTATATTTAAATAACTAGTGATAACATTAGGATTTATATTTGATATCTGTAGAGCAAATGAAAGTTATCAGGTTTTTCTGCCCTCCAGCTGTTATGTCTTTACTGAGTTGAACTATAAGCTTGATGGTTGTATTATTAACTTAAAGAAACCATCATTTCATCTTCACCTAGCCTTCATTGTTGAGTTTGCAAGGTCTGCTGTTAAGCTACTAGAAGCTTCTTGAGAATTACCTTTTTTTACAGCTGTTCTTAAGGCTTTCTTTTTGTTAATGATTTTTTTTCAAAAAAAATGTAGAGAGATATATGTTCTACCATGATATGTATTTGTTACTATACTTCTTTTTTTTTTTCTTTTGAAAAAAGGTTTTATTTTTGTTTAGACAAACTGGGATGTACGTGAGAGGTATGGGCTGAGGGGTAAGATGATTCACCAGAGAGAGAGAGGGGAGCAGAATAGGCAGATCTGATGAAATATACTGCTAAGGAAAGCTGCAGGAAAGACAGGAGTGTTCTGATGCACCATACATGGATTAATTCCCTGGCTGGGAATTGAACACAGGCCATCAGGGTGACAGTGCTGAGACTTAATCCCTACACCATCAGGAGTCCGTATGTTCCTATATTTCTGCTTGGAGTTGATTGGGTATCTTGAATCTATGAAATGGCATCTTTCCTGAATTCTGAAAAAAGTACAGTCATTATCTCTTAACATACTGCCTTTGAATCATCATTTTTCTTTTTCTTCTAAACAAAGTAAGTCATATTTAAGTCTTTCTTTTTTTCCCTGCCTCTAGCCTCTTATTTTCTGTCTACATACTTCTGTTTTTCTATATCTAATCATTTGTTAAATTACTCATTAAAATAGTGACGATCAAGTCCCAGAACTCAAGTGTTTATAGTCTTGGAAGTAATACAGATATGAAAATAGATCATTATATATTTTTGATAAAGAGAAGAAAATAAAAATAAATGGAAAATACATTAGAAAGGGCACTGACCAGATTGTAGACTGATTAGAGAATTTTCCCTGGAAGAAATTAATGATTAAGGTCAGTTATCACTAGTATGAAGGCAGACATACTGTATTTCTCAGAGATAGAAAGAGTTGTATATTATTAACTAAATATAGAATTTGACAAAAACATAGTGGAAAGTTAGGTTGGAGTAGTTAAAATAACATCTTTAATGTCTACATATAAAGATAGGACTTTTGACAGGGGTGCGGAGGGCAGGGGACCTTTTTGATCAAATATATAAACATTACATTAAAATTTTTTATTGAATTTGTATAGCTTACATTTTAAATTGTAATGTTTAGAAGGTTAGAAGCATGAACAGTTCTTGAAATAACCTCTTCTATCACCCCCAAACTGATTTTGGTAATTATAGCAATAAATGTAGCAAATGGAGATATAGCATTAGTTTTAATCGTGAAGTGTAGTTTAATATTCCACAAAGTATTTAACAGAAGATTCAACATTTGCTCTTGTAATTTTTAGTTAGTTCTTTCTTAGCTTGTTAAAGTAGTATCACTTCATTTAGATTTTTTTCAAATTGCTTTTTTTGGGTGAAAAGAACATTAATGGGAAAACTAGGTACTACTCTTCTGAAATGTTTTACTATGAAGAAAAATTTAAAAGTTTCAAATATTTACTGATAGCCATGTTTTATTTTTTATTGTATTAAATTTTTATTTTCTTACATTGTTTATTTTTATACAGTATTTGATTTCTCCACACTATGTAGTCCCCATAAGTCTCCCACCATCACATCACCCATGAACTGTCACCATAGCCCCTTGTGCTCTTGCATCACTGTCTTTCTTCCCCTCCCCTGCTGTATGCCTCAGACCTATAGCTTGTCTGCAAGTTTTGTCTCTCTACTTTTTTTTTTTGACCCTTGTTCCTTTTCCCTCTATTCCTCTTATAGTGAAACCATTTGCTAATTTTCTTTTTCCTTCTGACTTATTTCACTGAGCATAATCCCTTCTGATTCTATCCATGTTGCTGCAGTAACATGAGTTTAATTTTTTGATTGCTGAATAGTATTTGATTCTGTACATATACTACATCATCTTGATCTGTTCATCTGTTTTGAGGCATTTAGGTTGTTTCCATATCTTAGCTGTTGTAAATAGTGCTGCAATAAACATAGGTGTGTAAGTTTCCTTTGGAACTAATGTTTTGTGTCCTTTGGGTAGATTCGTCGAAGTAGAATCACTGTATCATAGGGCAGATCCACTTTTAGTATTTATGAGGGTCTTCCAAACAGATTTTCAGTGTTTGAACCAGTGTGCATTCCCACCAGCAGTGTAAGAGGGTTTCTTTTTCTCTGCATCCTCACCAGCATTTGTTGTTCCCAGTTTTCTTATGGGCCATTTTCATTGACGTGAGGTAATATCTCATTGTGGTTTTGATTTGCATTTCCATGATTATAGGTGATGTTGAGCATTTTTTCATATACCTGTTGGCCATTTACATTCTCTCTTTGGGGAAGTGTCTAGTTCTTGTGCCCATTTTCTGACTGGGTTGTTTACTTTGTTTTGTTGAGTTCTGTGACCTCTTTGTACATCTTTGATAACAGTCCCTTATCGACCATCATATGTTTTACAGTGTTATAACTTAACCTATAAGGAGAAAACTGGTGGGGAAAATACATTAATAGGGAAACTAGGTAAGAAAGAGGAAGACAGCATAATGTTTCTCTGATTTCTGAATTGAACTGAGCAAAAAAAATGGACTATATAAAACAAGACAGAAACATTCCATCCATGGTAATATGTTAAGTAATTCTTTTGTGAGCCTGATCTAAGGACTTATCTACCTTTTATATGTGTTTTCTGTAAGAATGTCATTTCTAAAATCAACTTTTGGAGCAGCTCATTTTTAGTTTGTGCAGTTCAGTCACAGTAAAAACCTTTCTTGAATCTCAACCAAACGTTTGGCTTTCCCTGTTTTCTGATGCGTGTGTGTGTATAGTAATTATATATGGAAGGATGCACACGTGCATTGTACTTGTTTACAAGGCTTTTACATGATAAAGAGACATAATATAAAATAATGTGGTAGATTTTGGAATAGAACTACTACCTGTATGACCTTAGACAAGTTTCTTACATCTCTGTGCTCTAGTCTTCTTTCCTATAGTATACATATAATACTTCTTGTACTGTTTGTGAGGATTTATGAGTTTAAAAACACTTACATCAGGACTTTACACCAAATAATATATAAATAAATATTTTGATTTACATTTCATAGTAATATATAAATGATAAAATAATTTATATCAGTATCTGTCATAGTATCTATTTTTGTAAGTTAATTAGCAAATATTTAAATGTTTTTGAACCAGTGGATTTTTTTAAAGGAATATAAAATCAAATATGAAACATTCATTTAAATCAGTTAGCAAGGGAACACAAACACTAACATTAAGTAGCTCACAATTTAGGCAATTTTCTAGTGATTGCCAAATTACTTCTAACTAAATTATCTCTAGAACTTTACTCTTCCAGTTTTTTGGTTTGTTTTTTGTTGTTCTTTTTTTTTTTTTCTCAAAGATTATTTATGCATACAAGTACTGGGGTATAGGTCAGAGGTGTGGTGGGGGTGAGAGGATTCACCACAGAGAGCAGGGAGCAGAACAGGTAGATCAAGGGAAGTACACTGCTGAGGGGAGCAGCGGGCACAGCAGGAGAGGTCTGCTGCACCATGTGGGTCCCCTCCCTGGCCAGCGGCAGGGATCGAACTCATGCTGCAGTGGCTGCGGTCTACTTCATAGTGCGTTGCTTAACCCACTGTGCCACCAGGGAGGCCCTTGTTTTTTGTTGTTCTTAATAAATCAAACAGGCACCCAGTGTGCATAAAACTGAAAATAACTTCAATTATGAGGAATTTTAGTTACATGGGAGAATTATTAGAAACGTTCCAATAAGAGTGAATTACTCAGAATAATTAAGGGTTCTCTTTAAAATTTTTGGTTTCATTTTTCTTAACAGAAGCAGCACAGTTTTTATTTTTTGTGAGGAAAAAAAGCCAAGGGATATTTAATGATACATATACCTCCTATATACATAGAAGAGACCCATTAAATCTGAATGACTTGTATATGTAATACAGTATCTTTTATCAAAAGCAATCAACTTGAATTTTTGGTCTTCCTACAGCCCCTATGATAAATGTGATAGGAATCATTCACAATATTTAAAACATTTTTCACTGTGACTACACATCCTGATAGTAGAAAACTAAAAGTGAAGTATATTTATATGCTTAGGCTATTCCTAACTAATGTTAGCATTATATTTGAATTATCCTTAGTTCTATTTACCAAAAATAATTACCTTCGTGGAATGTATATGTTTTATTATGCTTTGTTTTTTAATCAATAAGGCAATAAGTAGGGAATTTAGTTTAATTATTGATTTGACTAGTCACAATTGATTTGACTTATAATAGTATTGGGGAAACTTAGGACAGTAATCTAGTTTAGTTTCAGACTCAGTGCAGTCGTCTATCCTGCAACTCTACTGGAATTTTTTCTTGATTTCAATATTTATACTATCAGTAAGCCCAGGAGATTACATTTAGGTGACTTCAAGCTCTTCTCAAACTCTATAAGTCTTTATTCTGTGAAAATATTTACTTCCAATTTTAAGCAGCAACTGATCCTAGTAACTAATTTTAACTTACTATTCACAGATTGTCCACAGACTCCAGATACTCCCAGTAGTGACCCTCGTTGTTCTACTAGCAATAATAGGTTGATGGCCTTGCAAAAACAATTGGATATAGAACATAAAGTAAAACAAGGTGCAGAGAACATGATACAGATGTATTCAAATGGGTCTTCAAAGGTAAGTACAGTAAGTAAATGTAAGTATATATAGTCAGTACTCATTATTTACAGATTCAGTATTTAAGAATTTATCTTCTTAATAAAATTTATTTGTAACCCCAAATTAGTATTTGTGACACATTCACTGTTATTTGTTGACATTCATAGAGGAAAGGAAACATCATTTCATATGTGTGTTCACAACTGATGTCAAATCAGGTGTCATTCTGTTGCCTTGTTTAAAGCTGTCACATTTTCTTTTTGCATGTTTTTTTTTTAATTTTCCTATTCAAACACTATGATTGGCAAGCATATATACCTGTGTGTATATACTTAACACTGTTATATAAGTATACACACATATGTTGGCCTCCAAATTTGAAAGTATCAACAGCAAAACAAGATGAAAGCAAATGTTTTTTAAAATAACATTTTAAAAATTGCTTATTTCTAGCAAAACAAATTAATAGAAAATTTGGTTATATCAATATAGGGTTCACAGAACTCTATATTTGCAACTTTTGTGAAAGTTAAATTTTTTTAAAAAAAATTAGATTCTAATGAGTTTTCCATTACTACATATAAGTTTTAATGAAACAACAGGATAGATATTCTAGCATAAATGATTGTTAGGACTAGATCTGTGGTTTCTTGAGGGATTTAGGATGGGTATATTATTCCTAATTGAAAATCATTGTTACAGGGAAGAAGCGTTACTAATCACATAATGTCCCTCTGAGGTATTATGTGAGAAAGAAAATAATCAGAACCACTGAACCAGATTATCTTGAAACTTCTTTTGAATTTTAGGTTCTATAGTTCTAAAATTTCCAAAAAGGACAGATAGGTGTATTATAAAATGTACCTTTCAACTCTCAACTCATTTATTTCAAAAATGCCTGCCTTTGGGCCTCCCTGTTGGCACAGTGGGTTGAGCGCCACACTGTGAAGCATCCACGGCACAGCAGCTTGTGTTTGATCCCTGGCCAGGGAGGGGACCCACATGGCACAGCAGACTTCTGCATTGAGCACTGCTCCCCTCAGCAGTGTATTTCAGTCTATCTGCCTGTTCTGCTCCCTGCTCTGCCTCTGGTGAATCCTCTCACCTCCCTGGACTCTGGTCTCTACCCCAGCTCTTGTATGCATAAATAAATAAATAAATCTTTAAAAGGAAAAAAAAAAGATACTTGCCTTTGCAGATCAATGGGTTTTTCCCATATTAACAGATATTTATTTAAAAATTTCAAAATACTTTTCTTTGTTGTTTTTTTTTTTTTTAAAGTTTAGGAGTAATTGAAAATGAGAGGTAGGGTCTTCACTTAGTCATTTACCTTACCTGTCCACCCATTTGAATTAGGGGAGATGCAAAAAGGTAGAGATGCACCTGTATGTCATTAAAATGTTGATAGAAGTATGTCCTTACTTGATACATTGCTTATATGGTATGATACTGACAGTATTGCACTAACCTTGATCATTTATTATGGGGTAGTAGAGGTGGTATTCTCTGTTATTGTTCTTAGCATTCAGTACTGTTCTTTAGTTTTTTCTTTTTTATCAACTGTTACTTTGAACTTTTGTTTTGAAGATAAATATTATATTTTTGTTTATGTGGATACACTATATTATGCCTAGTGTTTTAAAATTTAACCAACTCAGGGAGGGGGGAGGGGGAGGGTAGAAGGCAGATGGGAGCACGGGGGACTGAGGTGATGGAGCACCGGTGATATGGTGATGGGGAATACATGGGGATTACAATTGATGTCAAATATATATAAATTAAAGGGAAGAAATGTAAAAAAAATTAAAATAAATGAAAAGGTTTGTGTCAATATAACAGCTAAAAAATAAAGTAAATAAATAAATAGAATTTAACCAACTCAGTAACCACCCTCTGGAATAAGGGTTTTTAATCTAGGGTGGATGGATTAAATTGAGACATTCTTGAACCCTCAATGAATGAATCAGGGCCAGAGGGCCATGTGTTTCATTGTATTCTCAAAGTGGTCTGTAGCCACCCCCTGTATTGAAAAGGATATGGACATACTAAAGGTAAAATAAAATACTTACCATAACTACAAATATAAATCAACCAGGTCTGTGAGTAACTTGCTAAAATAAATGGATGATTTTCCCGTAGCCTTTTATTTTTAATTAGGAAATAATTAATCTGAGAAGGGAGTCATGTGGAGATCCAGAGCATACTAACAGCTGCCATAGTCTCTGAGGTAGGCCTGCCAATTATTGTTGTTTAGGTTTAGTCTTAACTATTTTTGTTTTTCATCTCTGAACCTCTCAAAGGCTCAGTGTATCTTCATGAGATAAAACAGTATTTTCAAATTGAGGTTATATAGGATGTTAATTTATTCAGTAAGAACTTAACAGTTTGGGATCCATTATGCTTGGTTCTGGAGTATAAATGTAATAAAGGTAGTTCCTTATATCAGTTATCATAGATAACTGATAGATCATATCTTACTTTCAAGAGATCCATATATAAAAAATATACCACATGTAAATAGTTACAGTATATAATGGGGTATGTTAAGTAACTTTGGAAGCACAATGGTGAAGAATCGCTTAGCTGATAAAAGAAAACATTGAAGTCTTAAGAAAACATTAAAGTCTTAGTATAAGATTGAAAGGATTTGTAGTTTAAGGAATTACTTTCTAGGGATGTTCCTGTGGGTGAATCAACTATGTACAGGGTAAGCAACTGTAATAGTGTAGCTTTTTCTAAGAAATGGAAGTGCTTTCAAATGACTATCACAAAAGTGCTTAGCTTTTTTCTTATGTAACTTATCTGAGGGTAAGTGAAATGCCCTTCTAACAGTAACAGTCATCAACTGTAACAGACATTTTCAGTGAAAGGTCATGCCTTCTTTGGAGAACAAAACTAAACCTTTAGGACGGCACATTTTATTTTGGAAAAGTCCTCCAGGTGATCCAACAAGAGTTTTTTTTTTTTTTTTCCCTGTTCACAGCAGGTAGAGCTTTAATTGGGTGAGGTGTATCATAAGTGAAAGAAACCCAGATTATAAAGTACTTTAACAAAATGAAACACTTGAGATTCTATCTTTTAAGATAAATGGGGCTGCTGAAAGACTTCTTAGCAGAGAAAATATATGATCAGATTTAAAGTTTAGAAAGTTCACATCTATCTTCCTCAGACGTGAAGAATTAATTAAAGGAGTCAAGTCTTACAGGCTGCAAATTTAGGTAGACTCTTGGGGTAACCCAGGTTAAACATGCTTCATCCCCTTGTAACAGCAGTGAAAACAACAAAGACAGTCAAGCTATATAATTAGAATAAATATGTGATCTGGATGTGAGGCGGTAGAAGGAAGAGTTGAAGATGATTCTTTGATTGGTTATAGTCAGACTAGTAAATGTTGGCGTTCTTACAAGAATGAGTAGTTCACTATATATGGAATAAATTTCAGAACAGGGATAATTCTTTCAGTTTTGCACTGAATAATTGTCTGTTCACAATTGGATTCTGTATGATAAAATTTTTATTCCAGGACATCTTAACCCAGAGTAGTCCTTTCAAAAAGTGTAAGTCAAATATTTTCACATTCCTGTTCAAAACCCACCAATGATTTTCTGTCATGCTTAGAACAATATCCAGATTTTCTACTGTGAGACTACAAGTTCATACATGATTTACTCCTGGCTACCTTTTGATCTTCTAAAATACTTTTCATTCTCTTTTATTACCTTCCAGCTACATTGGCTTCTTTGCTGTCTCCTGAACATATCAAGCACACTCTTACTTCTGGGCCTTTCATTTACTATGTTTCAGCCTAGATAATTCTTCTCCCAAGTACTCTACATGGCTTTCTCTCTCACTTCTTTAAAGTCTGTTCAGATGCTACCACCTCAGCAAGTTCATTATTTATCCTATGTAAAGTAGCAGCCTCTGTCTTTCCTTATCTCTTTCTGCATTACCACTAATGAAAATTATAGTTAATACGGATATAATATTAATTTCATTATTCTAAGCAGCATTGCTGGTTCTCAGAATAATCTCAGGGCTTGATAAGACATGTTCTCAACATGTCTCCCATTTATATATTCATATGACAAGCCAAACTTAAAACTTGGGTTCCTTCTAACTTTTAACTCTTTCTTCTTTTTAAAAATGCTCTCACATATTTTCATACTTTCTACTCACTTGAAAATACTTGACCATCTCTCCAAGCCCGCCTTTTCAGTCTTCTAGTATTGACATACTTCATACTTCAATTTTATGTACACAACTCATAAAACCTTTTTTGGATTACCGTAGCTAAAATTGATCCCATCCTTCTTTGAACTTCTCTTTGGTTACTTTGAACATTTGGATACATCTGTACTTTTTATAGGGTAGTATCCCAACAGATTAATCTTTGTATTTTCACTAGATCTGATAACCATAGTATGCAAAATTAGCCATACATACGTTTTGGAAAAATAAAGACACAACAATTAGTTTATTTTATTTAAATTAGTATGTGTGATGTAGTTTGTTATAGTATCCCACTAATGACTTATGAAAGTTATTTTAATAAAATTAAAAATTATATAATTTGAAATTATAAAACTTATTAATTTATTTTTATTTGTAACTGTAAAACTGCACATTCCAAATTTAACTATTCTTTGTGGAGTGCTAATTACCAATAGTAAACTACATTAAATAGTTCTTTTTATATGGTTCAACCAAATATATAAAAAGTTCCCTAAAATCTTAATATAAAATGAAGGCTAATAAAATAATTAAAAAGGGAGTAGCTGACTTGAAAAGCAAAACCTTAGTTAGAACTTCATTGAAATAATATAATCACTAATCAGTCAATATTTTTATTGCTCTAAAAATTACATTTTATCATGTGTTGGAAAATATAATTTTAGTTTTATCTAATGCTTACAAAAGTTATATATTTTTGAGTTACATTCCTTGTCGTTAATTTCTATAAGAAATCTGAAGCTTGCATTGAGATAGGCAACTTCTCCAAGCATATATATAAGACTTGGACCTAAGTCTATCTGATGTAAACACATTTGTTCCCATTAAATTAGGAGCTTTGTGATATTAAATTTTTCTGCTACTGTGATCTGGTTTCAAAGAAATAGAAAAGTAATTTTATGTCTTCAGTTTGTCTGTGATGTTCTTAATACTGTATAGGAGGAGGAGGAATAAAGGTAAAATTAAAGAATTAATTAAAGAGAAAATTATTTTCATTTTAAGTTTTGAAGACAGGTGTATATATAAAAGCGTATATTTATTTAATAAGTCATAGATAAATACCAGTCAAGCTAGTATCCTTATTGATAAAGCATAATTAGCAAAGTGGGTGTGTGTGTGCACGTGTGCACTTCATAGTATAAATTGATGTTCAAGGGACTTTAGCAAACTGCTTCAGCACCTTGGTACATATAAATATAAATAAATATATAAAAATATAATTATAATATATAATATAATAATATAAAAAAAATAAAAAAAACAAAATAACAAAAAGTATTTTCACTAATGACTGACCTTAGAAGAGGGAAGAAATGGAAGAAAAATTCATCAGTTTGCTAGTTACTTTTTTCCCATTATATAATGACGTAGTTTGGTATTTAACACCATATAGTTCACCTCACTTTTTTTTATTATACAACGGCAGTATTGTCTTTCCTACCACATTTATTTCCTTCTTTCCCTTTACTCCATATCATTGTATACTGTATGTGTGTTTTCTGTTTATGAATGCTGCTGCTTTGTCTATTATAGTCTTTAATCTCCTGGCACATACAGCTCAATTGTACTTTATTTAAAAATTAATGCTTTCAGCCTTAGTAGTAACAAAAGTGATGTTAAATAATGTGAAAAAAATCTGCCTGAAAATAAATCAGTGCTTAATAACGATGCTTAGTTTTATTTATCACTTTATTTTTCGTGTGAATTGAAATCTACTAGACTTTTGACAGCTAATGTAACTCTCAGACCAGGAGATGGCATTAACTTCTATTCATTGTTTCTTATAAGACTTTTTTTTAAAAAATGCTTGTATTAGTTTCTGTGACTGTTGTAACAAATTATTACAAATTTAGTGACTTTAAAAAAGCACAAATTTATCATGTTACAATATAAGAAAAAATCAGGGTCTTGGCAAAGCTGCCTTATCTTTTGAGGATGTAGGAGAATTTTCTTCTTTCCAGTTTCTAGAAGGTACCCTCATTCCTTGGTTCATGACCCTTTCCTCTCTATCCAAAGCCAACATAGCAATCTGGTTTTTCTCACATCACTCTGATTACTTCTGCTTTCCTCTTCCACACTTGTATGATGTGGGATAGCATCAAATTTTAAAACTTGATGATAACCTTAAATTCATCTGGCATCTTAACTTTCTTTGTCATGGAAGGTAACATTCACAAGGTCTGGGGATTAGACCATGAACTTCTTTAAGTGGATCCTAATTTTGACTACCACAGATGCTAAAATGATAAAGTTGGTAACATTCTGATGCTATAATGAATGTTGGTAAAATTCATTCACTGTTGCTGGAACTAAACAGAGGTGCTATATAGTAGCATTACTTCACTCAGGACTTTTCTTGAAGTCTTAATAGAGGACAGATGTTTATTCACTCTTACCTTCCTCACTATTTTTACCATTATTATTGACAATTGTGTTTGTGGTTTCCTTTATCAGAATTTAAGGGAACACAAGTATTCTCTGTGATTAGCCATTTTTAAAATTTGCCTACATATTTGAATGTCCATGGGAATGTAAGTGAAAAGTAACAGAAGAAGAGATTATTTAAAATTTTTAGGTTGGTCACTGAGGCATATGTCACTTAGTGCTCTGGAATATGTGGACGTATTGAATGTGGTACAGGAAAATTGTCTATATTTTATGTAAACAAAGAAAAATTTGCAGTTATCAATTTGAATTTTTTTGAACAGTAATAAAATTCATTTGTTTTTCAAATTGTCTTAGTATAGGTTCCCCCTAGGCTCAAAAAAAATTAATATAAAATTAATGGTAGTAGTATTCCCAGAGCTCCAAAATAACATAAGTCCTACCAAATAGAAATGTTCTGCTTTCAGATAGCAAGGGAAATCTGTATGGGAGTTGTTTTTCCTCATTACCCTATCAGTTTGGTGACTTTTAAAATAAATTTATCTACAAGAATATATGTATATTACAGTGCTCACAGCATTCTTTTATAACTGTTTTCCATTTGCTCATATCATTTAATCTGACTGAGAAAACTATGAAGATGTTTTAGTTTATCTATTTACCTTTTCAAACTTTTTTCTAATAGGATCGGAAACTCCATAGCACAGCTCAGCAAATGCTCCACGACAGCAAGACAAAGATAGAAGTCATACGAATGCAGATTCTTCAGGCAGTCCAGACCAATGAATTGGCTTTTGATAATGGTGATGGAATAAATTGTCATTGTTCTTATTATGGGCATAGAGTGCTATTAAACAGGAAAGAAGCAGTAGCTCAAAATTAAGGAGGAAGAGACATATTTTTTATGTTGAGCTTTTATTCTTGAGTTTTGTTGGCTAAAATGGAAGGCTCTGAATTTCAGCATTGTTTCTGTTCAGTGTTACTTCAGTGTTTTTTTAACTTAAGAATTAACTTTTAATGTAGTCTACATTTTGTTTTCATAAGTTTTAATCTCTACATAGTAGAAAGTCAAATAAATGCTTCAATTTTTTTCTTTTTCTTCCCTCTAGCAAAACCTGTTATAAGTCCTCTTGAACTTCGAATGGAAGAATTAAGGCATCATTTTAGGATAGAATTTGCAGTAGCAGAAGGTGCAAAGAATGTAATGAAATTACTTGGCTCAGGAAAAGTAACAGACAGAAAAGCACTTTCTGAAGTAATTTCAAATAAAACTTTTAATTTAATGAATATATTCAAAAAATAAAATTAATTTAAATGATGACAATTATTTTTTCCCTTTCAAGGCTCAAGCAAGATTTAATGAATCAAGTCAAAAATTGGACCTTTTAAAGTATTCCTTAGAGCAACGATTAAATGAACTTCCTAAGAATCATCCCAAAAGCAGTATTATTATTGAGGAGCTTTCGCTTGTTGCATCACCAACACTAAGTCCACGTCAAAGTATGATATCTACACAAAACCAATATAGTACACTATCTAAACCAGCAGCACTAACAGGTATGTAGTTTATGTCTTATTTTTATGTGTGCATTTTGTACATACCTAGTCTTGGTTTCATTAATGATATGAAAAGTATGCACAGAATTTTAAAATATTTTGGTAAAACACACAAAACCAAATTTATTATTTTAAACTTTTTAAAGTATATGATTTAAAAGCATTTAGTATTCTCACAGTGTTGTATAACTATCACATACCTGTCTAGTTCTAGAGCAATTTCACTATTCTTTTTAAAGAAAACCCTATACTAATCAAGTAGTCACTCCCTAATCTTGTCCCTCACCTTCTAGCACCACTTTTGACCTCTGTCTCTACAGGTTTGTCCATTTTAGATATTTCCTATACCTGCAATTAATAATTTGTTACCTTCTGTTGGACTTCTTTCGCTTACCCAGCATACTGTTTTCAAGATTTCTTTTTCTTATAGTATGTGCTAGTACTTCATTCCTTTTTATGGCTAAAGAATACTGCACTGTATATATATATAAATGTGTGTTTTGTTTATCCATGTATCTATTGATGGACTTTTTGAATTTTTTCCACCTTTAGATTATTATGAATCATGTTGCTATGAATATTTGCAAGTTTTTACTTGAACATCTGTTTTCTAAGAATTGTGTTGTTAGGCGATTTCATTATTGGGAAACATAATAGAGCATACCTACACAAATCTGAGTGTTATAGCCTACTATTCACCTAGGCTGTCTATAGGAACCACCATCATGTATGTGGCGTTCTTAATTGAAATGTCGTTATATGGCATGTGGCTGTATAATTACTACTACTTTTTTTAAAAAAACTGTCAAACTTTCCCATAGCAACTGTGTCATTTTATGTTCCCAACAACAATGTATGAAGGTTGAAGGTTCTCCACATCCTCATCTACACTTTATTTGCCTTTTGTTTTTTTAATTATTATTATCATTCTAGTATGTTAATGACTGAAAATGGGAAAGTCCAGATATTTTTGTAAAATTGTCTATCTCTTTCCAGTTACAAAAGTTTTCCCTTCATATATTTTTGAGCTGTTGCTATATTCTTATTTCTATCATTTTTGTATCTTCTTTATGAATATACTCATTAAAATATAATGTCCTTTATCTCCTGTAATGTTGGATTTAAAGACTGGTTGTCTGCTATTTGTTTGACATTTGTCGAATATTTATGTAGCTACCTCAGTTTTAACACTTTTAGGGCTATCTGTTGTTTCTCCTAACTGATATCCATTGTACCAGGCTATCGTGACTGGTTAATTTCCCTTTACATGTGTTTGAAAAATGCCCTATACCTAACTGTTCTCAATTCTTGATAGATTTCTGAATTGGGGAACAGAGGTGAAAAAAATCAAGCCCTTTAAAGTCTTTCAAAGGGCTTTTAGATAAGTCAAACAGGGAACCACAGTCCTTTGAGAATGAGATCTCTGTTTCCTTGGGTACCAGCAATTTATTTCAGGAATATAGGTACACCTCTTCAAGACCATCACCAAGCATTGTGGGAGTAAGGGGGAATGAGGCACAGGTTAGTTAAAAATGCCACAAAGATCTTACAATATGACATAATGTTATTACAGATTTCTCTCATCCCCCAAATCATTAAATTCTCTTATTAATATGAACATCAACCAGAGATTTATCTAAAAATAATATTAACTTTTTGAAGTTATGAAAGTATTCAGAATTGCATATCACATACTGTTACATTCTAGTTAGCTTTAGGTACCACTAAGCAATTTTATACTATTGCATATTTCTATATTAAAACTTGAAAAGACATGTTTCATTTACAATTAAACTATACTGTTAGGATAAGTCTAAACCTAGTTACTAATTTGTTTCTTCTGTGATCGGACAAGGTTGGGCACACTGAGGGTGGTATGACTGTAGACAACTTGAGCTCCTCTAGGTTTCTGAGGTTCTAACGTTTAAGAAGTTATATAGTGCCCAGTAGGTATACTTATCCCATTAGGAAATAATCATGGTAATTTAAGAATGAAATAGGATTACTTTTTCTTTTGTGTTATGTATATTATTTTTTTCAAACAGTAATTTTTTATGATATCCTACATACAGAACTGTTAGGTATATCTTTTAAATTAGGAGTACAATGAAAGAGTTAAGATAGTAGGGTACCATAAAATGAAAAAGCTTGGGACCCTGTGTTCTAAATTCTCCACTTACAGGATTTATATTTATCTTTTTAGCCGCATCTTCTATAACCACCATGAATCTTCTATCACAATTAAGTTGACTTGTGCACAGTGGCTATTTTACGTCTTTGCTTTATTATCTGTTATAACTGTATTTTTAAGATATCAAAACCGAACTTTTTCCCTATGAGGATCAAACACCTTGTCTTGTACCTACATATAATTCTAGTTCCTAGCTTGGATACTTTATACATTTAACAGATAGTTGGTAAGTATTATTTGATGATTAAATGTGGACTATGAACTTACCATCTTACGATTCAGAATTGTTATGGAAAGAATTTCTGAGTAATTCAACTGATTTAAAATATGGTTTTCAAATATTTGAAAATTAACAGTATTTCTAGAAAAATAATTAAAGCTACTTTTCAGAAAATTGACTTATATGACTAAAATTTTTCTCCTTTTCTATTTTCTTCCCTCAATTCTTTGACCTCTTCTTTCTCCCTGTTCTTTATTCCTTTACTGAATGCTACTCAAAGTGATGTAAATCTCCAACTTTAAAGGGAATAAAGAATAACTAAATATAGAGTAGGTAGGACTAGAAATAGTATTGCTGTTAATAAAGGATTAGACTTGATGTGGGATTGGTATCATTAAGTAGTACGAGTATTTATTGTTCCAACTTTTTCATTGCATGCTTTTATGTCTAATTTATACTCTGGTTTCATTGTGGTTAATACTGAAATTTGCAAATTTGTTGCTACTTTGATCTAAGATATATTAAAGATCTTTTGGTCCACATTTTGAGACAAAATTTTTATGAAAGAAAATTTCCTCAGAATTAAAAAGTATTAGTTGTACCGAGATTAAATACTAAATTGGTAAAATGAATAGAAAAGTTTTTCCAGAAAGCTAGAAGAAATAAACATTCACTTGTTCTGATAGAATTCCTATTACTGCTTATGAATACAAACATTGACTTCTTGTATTTCCTTCTTTTAAAAATTTCATATTGTGAGCTATAAAAATAGAAAATGTAACTTTAAGCTATTTCTAATATGGTTATATGCAATTGCAATTGTGTTACCTCATAAAAGAAAGAAACTCGAAATGTTTAATAAAGATCTTAAATCTCTCCAGAATTTTTTTTTCCAAATGAAAGCAGGTGTTGAGCATTGTCATCTACTAATATATTGAAATTACTAAAATATTTAATAAGCTACCAGGGTTTGAAATAGTGGCCAGATGTTTTCAGTTTCCCCAGGATGACTTTTACAGCTGAGCATTTACAGTGGAAATGAGCTAAGTTTGCCAGTTTAACAACAAAAAAGGCAAATAAGACCCACAAACACAACAAGTTGTTTCTTTTGAAATAAAAGAAAAATAATGTTTTTGTACTTAATCTGCCTTTATAATTCACAGTAAAATAAGATTTCTATGGTCTAACAAAATGTAAAATTGATGCTTCCTCCCTTCCCCATTAGCAATTTAATTATAATTTACATACATAGTACTTACCCATTTCAAGTGTACATTTTCATGACTGCTTTGGTAAGTACATATAGTTGTGCCAACGTCATCAATATTCAGTTGCTAGAACAGTTTTATTGAGGTATAACTGACATACAACAAATGACATATAAGTTAGATATTGAGGTTTTGTCATGTATTCATAGTTGTAAAACTACCACCACAGTCAAGTTAATGATTAAAGGTATCATCCATAGAGGACATCTGTATGCCCTCATGCACCTATGTAAAATCCCTCTTTTTTGCTTTTCTCATGTTCTCTCCAAAACTATCTCCAAACAATTCTGACATGCTGTATATACTTTTTTTTTTTTTAAAGATTTATTTATTTATACATACAAGAGCTGGGGTACAGGCCAGAGTCCAGGGCAGTGAGAGGATTCACCAGAGACAGAGCGGGGAACATAACCGGCAGACTGACTGAAACACACTGCTGAGGGGAGCAGCGGGCAAGGCAGGAGAGGCCTGCCTCACCATGTGGGTCCCCTCCCCGGCCGGCGGCAGGGATCGAACTCATGCTGCAGTGGCTGCGGTTTGCTTCATAGTGCGTTGCTTAACCCACTGCGCCACCTGGGAGGCCCTATACTTTTTTCTTAGGGGCAGGAAATCTGATCTTTTTGATGCAGAATAATTATTTTAGTTGTCATGTTACATGTATAAATAGTTTTCCTTTAGATTTACTATCATAATATTCAGTTGTGTGTCTACACTATATTTTTTTAATTTATTTACCTGTAATTGATAATTATCTTGTTTCCATTTTGTACTTTTTCTAATATAGCTACTGATAACTTCCTTGTATAGTTTTGTGTAAATATATAAATATGTGCATATGTGTATATTTTTTAATTCACTTAAATATCTAGGATTGGCATGACTAACTCTTGTATGAGTCTGCTGATACTGAATTCTTCACACATTTTTATGTCTGAGTAGTGTTCATTTTGTCGCTTATTTCTGTAATGGGCAGAATTTTAAGAATAACTCCCAAAACTCCTCACTTATCAGTATGATGAATCATCACTTCTGTGATAATATGTTATATGGCAAAGGGAATTTTGCCTATTTGATTAAGGTCACTAATCAATTGAATTAATAAAAAGAGCAGTTATCTGAGTAGATCTAATCTAGTCACAGGATCCCCTTAAAAACAGAGTTTTCTCTGGTTAGTGGTAGAAGGAAAAGAGAGTTCTGAGTCTTGAAAAGGTTTCTATGTGCCATTGCTGTCTTGAAGATGAAGGGAGGAAAGGAATATCGGTGACCTCTCCAAATCGAAATCAGCCTTTGACTATCAGCCAACAAGAAAACAGGTTCCTCAACCCTGAACATGCAAGAAACTGGATTCTGCCAACATCTTGAATGAACTTGGAAGCAGGTTATTCTTGAGACTTTAGAGAGCACAGCCTTTAAATTTAGCTACAGAGCTGTGAAATAATAAATGGGTGTTGTTTTAAACCACTAAATTTGTGCTAATATGTAATGCAGAATAGAATACAAATACAAATGGTAATCTTTGATGCCAAACATTTTGAATTTAGCTTGTACAGTGAATATTTTTGTATTCCTACAAATATTCTTGAACTTTGTTCTAGGTCAGAGTTAAGTTACTTGAAAGCAACTTGACCTTTTGGGTATTGCTTTTAAGATTTTTTTTTTTTATGTGAGACCAGAACATTATATAGTTTAGTAGTAATTCTCTACTACTGGAGCATAGCAGAATACTTGGTCATGGGAATCTTCTGCACATCTTAGGAGTTCTGTCTCTAGACAACTCCCTTACTCTTGCCAGATTTGGTCTCTTTGTACTCTAATCTGAATCCCTCCTTGCTGTGTGGTGTGGATACTCTGAAAGTAGTCAGCTGGAATAATCTTAGGACTTAACTCATTTGTTTCTTATCTCTAGAAGAGATAACTGTTTTCATTGCCTGATGCCAATATCTTTAAGGCTATGTTTTTATATATTTGGGCTGCATATTTTAGTTTTAATCATGAGGATAAATCTAGACCTTTAATTTTGTTAAGTCCTTTGGTAACCAAATAAAAATTTTAGATAAAGTTGTTAATTACTTAAGTTTAATAGGATAGCTTTTACCAGGAAATAATCTTCTTAAAGTATTATGTTCTGTGCACCATATAATATTTTAAATAATGAAGTGGCATTTTAAAATTCTAGTATACTTTCTAGCCCAAGTGATGACAAAACCATACCTTCAGATGACCTAATTCACTATCCTCATTTTCATTTGAATATCTTTAACATTTATTTTCTTAATAAAGTTGCAATTATTTTATGCCTAGATAATTACGACCCATAATTATTTGACTAGCTAAACTGTTAGAATGTAAAGATATTATTTTATATCTCAAGTAGCACAGGAATCCATTTATGTAAAAAAGAAATTCTTTTCAATATCTCTGCCTATTAAACATAGCTGTTATTGACATAGTTTTTCTTGTTTCTAATTTCTGTATGTTTATTTTAATAGACATGTTATCTTGCTTTGTTTCCCTTCCCATACGTTCTATACAAATAATTCTGTTATTTTCCCATGTAGTTATAGAAATGAATATTCACGTACACAAAAAGTTTATGTAAGTTGTTTTATGCTCACAAACAGCTTTTGGGAGATGCTGTTCTTCCTATAAAATTCTTTATAGTTGTCTTAATTAAGACTTTTCATTAAGTTTCTCTAATTAAAATAGGAAAGATGATTGTTACTTGGCAGAAGCTCTGAAAGAAGAGATTTTGTTATCTTAGCATATCAACCCTCCCTCTATTTCTGAATAAGGGACACAATTATGTATATTTAGAATTGATGTTCTTATTTGATATTTGTTTGTACTAACAGGTACTTTGGAAGTTCGTCTTATGGGCTGCCAGGATATTCTAGAGAATGTCCCTGGACGATCAAAAGCAACATCAGTTGCACTACCTGGTTGGAGTCCAAGTGAAACCAGATCATCTTTCATGAGCAGAACGAGTAAAAGTAAAAGTGGAAGTAGTCGAAATCTCCTGAAAACCGATGACTTGTCCAGTTGAGTAACGAGATTTTTTTTAAAATCATATCACAAATTAAAGGGTCTATACAAAGGACTTTGTGGGATCAGTAAAGAGTGAGAAGAGTCAGAGATAGATTAAAAACTTTAAAATTAATTTTTTATTACAAATTTATTGTAACAATTTAAAAATACTAAAAGCTTTGACAAGAACACAAAAAAGGAACAAAAATTTTCTTTATTGAAAATTTAGTAGACAAAAAAGAAAATTTAATAGAAATCTGAAAGATACAGCATTTATTCTCCCAGAAGAATGAAATATTGAGCAGTAGTCCTTGTATCAAATTGGCAGTATACAGAGACTCTGAGATATCATCTTATAGTATCACTCCTTGATTTTATTTTTTTTTACTGGTATAGTGACATTTTTAGGAATTGAAGTTTTGATGATCACTGGACCAAACATGTATACCAAACTGGATCAAAAGGATAGTTGCCAAGTAGTAAACTGAAATGGGGGAGTGGGGAGAGTAGTAAAGTGCAAGAGGTTGATGAAGCACTTTGCCGATATCCAAAAGTATACTAGTAAACTGTGATATAATGTATAATTTGGGGAGTAGGGATCCATGATTAGTTCAGTATGTCTGTGTTTTGCTGTACTTAGACATTAAGAAAAGTTTCAAGTTAAAGAACTGTTTAAGTTAACAAATGAGTTGTTAAAGGTTGCAAATATAGAAGGAGAAAAACTGCATGATTACTTGATATATAAACACACATATTATAAATAATGACTATTCAATCTTCTCAGTTACATTCTAATATAAATAAAATGAGTTAACTGTTTTTGTCAGATGCATAGGACAGTTTGGGAAAGTGAGACTATAATGTTATAGATATAGAGCTGGCCATGTAAAATTCAAATGCTTTGGTATTATGAAAAACCTTACTTTCAAAGGATCATATGATTTTTGTTGCTCTTAAACAATGGTACTTCTGCTTTAAAAGTTTATAAATATTTAAGCAAGTTTATAAATTGTAATTACAGATGATGTCTGTGCAGTTTTGAAGCTAGATAATACTGTGGTTGGTCAGACTAGCTGGAAACCCATTTCCAATCAGTCATGGGACCAGAAGTTTACACTGGAGCTAGACAGGGTAAGATGAAAAATTCTTACTTGAAATTTCATTATGCATGTAATTCACTTTAAATATAAGTTTTATTTTTTTTTAGAACCACTTGGAGAAATTTCATAACAATAAAAGAAGAACCTGGGTGTTTTTTCATTTCTTATCTGATTTCATATATAAGTCTGCCTTAAGATAGTGGTGAATATTTGACTGCTGTGGTAGCATTCATTGTGCAGTGATTTGAAAATACCTAGATTTTATCATCCTGAAAATGGACAACCAGATGGGATCTAATACTGAAATTCATTTGCTTTAATAATGTACCCTCTAACCACTAAAGTATTTCTTCTACTCACCATTTCCAGATTATATTATCAAAACTGGATTTGAAATGAGCTGTTAGCTCAGACACTGAGTCTTCCATGTGTCTTTGACTTTTGTTAATGATGTGAATGGCTGAAATGCAAACCAGCAGAAGTTAAATTGGCCTACAATAGGTTCAAATCCATGATAATAAATTTATTATTCATATTTGAATCCCTCTATTGGAATATGAGAAAAAAGTATGAAAGCTTAATTATGATTGTATTTAAAAATAAACATTAAGTCCTTTTGTCACTTAATGTTCAAATTGATGGTGCACATGTATCTTAAAATTAACATATGTTAGTGAAAGCAGTACAAAAACTTTTAAGTTTGATGTAGTCCCAGCTGTTTATATTTTCCTTGATTATCTTTGCTTTGGGTACTGTGTCTTTAAAGACGTTAATGAGGTGTATGTCATGTAGAGTTTTGCCTACTTTTCCTTCTCTATATTTTATGGCTTCAGGTCTTATATCTGATTTCTTAATCCATTTTGGGTTGGTTTTTGTGCATGGTGAAAAGCAGTATTCTAGTTTCATTCTTTTGCATGTAGCAGTTCAGTTTGCCCAGCACCATTTATTGAACAAGTTGTCTTTATTCCATTGCATATTCTTTGCTCCTTTGTCAAAGATTAGTTGTTCATAAACCTGTGGGTTTATTCCCTGGCTTTCTATTCTATTCCATTGGTCTATGTGTCTGTTTTTATTCAGTACCATGCAGTTTATATTATTGTGACTTTGTAGTATAGTTTGAAGTCTGGGCGTGTGATACCTCCATTCCTCTTCTTTTCAGTCAGGAGAGCTTTGTCCATTCAAGGTTTTTTGTGTCTCCATATGAATTTCCATATTTCTATTTCTTTGAAGAATGCTATTGAAATTTTTATTGGAATAGCATTTAATCTGTAGATTGCTTTTGGTAGGAACGCCATTTTGATGATGTTAATTCTTTCAATCCAGAAACAAGAGATGTCTTTCTACTTCTTTGTGTCTTCTTCTATTTCTTTTAGCAATGTATTATAATTTTCTTTGTAGAGGTCCTTCATCTCTTTTGTTAGATTTATTTCCAGATATTTGATTTTTTGTTTGTTTCAATTATAAAAGGAATGGTTTTCCAAAATAAAGTGATTCCCCACCAACTAGGAGAAAATCTTTGCACACAACACTACTGACAAGGGACTTAACCACAAAGATCTAAAAAAAGCTGACCAGATTAAACAAAAACAAAGTAAACAATCCAGTCAAAAAATGGGCAGAAGAGCTAAAAAGACATTTCTCCAAAGAAGTAATGCAAATGGCCAACAGGCATATGAAAAAATGCTCAATATCTCTTGTAAGCAGAGAAATGCAAATCAAAACCACTATGAGATACCACTTCACACCAGTGCGAATGACACATATAAAAAAAGTAACAAGAACAAATGTTGGCGAGGATGCGGAAAAAAGGGAACCCTAGTACACTGCTAGTGGGAATATAAGCTGGTTCAACCATTATGGATTTCTCAAAGTGTGATGATTTCTCAAACTACTAAAAATGGAACTCCCATATGATCCCACTCCTAGCAATATACCCAAAGTACACAAAAACACTGATTCAAAAGAATACCTGTGCCCCTATATTTATTGCAGCACTATTTACAATAGGTAAGACCTGGAAACAAACTAAATGCCCAAAAGCAGATGATTGGATCAGAAGATGTGGTACATATACACAATGGAATACTATTCAGCAAACAAAAAAGATAAAGTAGAGTCATTCATAGACACATGTATGGAGCTAGAAGGGTAATTATGCTCAGCGAAATAAGTCAGAAGGCAAAAGAAAAATACTGGATGGTTTCACTTTTAGGAGGAATATAAGGGAACCAAATAAGGGACCAAGAAAAAGAATAATAACAATTAAAAAAAACACACACAACAAAAACAAAAAGACAAGGACAAATCAGAAACACTTTGTGTGTGGTGGGGGGAAATGGGATAAGGGTAGAAAGAGCACACATGACTGAGGTGATGGTGCACTGGTGAAATGGTGGTGGGAAATACATGGGGACTACAATTGCTGTCAAATATATATAAATAAAGAAAAATAATGTATATGAGTGAAAGCAGATTCACGGTGTTTAATTATCAGTTGAGTTGTTGATTTTTATTCTAGCCTCTACTTTAAATTTTTTTTAATTTATTTATGCATACAGGCACTGGGGTACAGACCAGAGGTGTTGGGGTTGGTGTGAGAGGATTCACCATAGACAGAGTGGGGAGCAGAACAGGCAGATCAACTGAAATACACTACTGAGGGTAACAGCAGGTGAGGCAGGAGAGGTCTGCTGCACATGTGGGTCCCCTCTCTGGCCAATAGGCATCGAACTTGTGCTGCAGTGGCTGTGGTTTGCTTCATAGTGCATTGCTTAACCCATTGTGCTACCAGGTAGGCCCTACTTTAAAATACTTTTCCAATTTATCTTTTTTTTTCCTTTTCCGATTCATCTTTTTCTGATTTCATAGCCAGCATCCTAATCCAGGGCCTCATAATTGTTTTCTTGCCTTTTTTTCCTTTCTCATTTATTTTTTTGAACTTTATTAAGGTATAATCGAAAAATACAAATTATATATATTTAAGGTTCAACCTGACATTTCGATATATTTATACATTATAAAATAGTGACCTCAAGTTAATATTCACCTCTGCAAATAGTTACCATTCTTTTAGTAGTGAAAACACTTAAGATCTACCCTTTTAGTAAATTCAGGTATACAGTCTATATATTGTTAACCACAGTCACATTTGCTCTACATCAGATTTTAGAATTTATTCTTTAGATCAGTTAGTAGTATTATCCCATTTTATTTTATTTTTTTTCCACACCTCCATCCCTTATATGCCCTTGTCTCTTTATCCCTATCTCCTCTCAACCTCAGATCCTTCAGGTGTTTATTGATGTCCACTATTTTTTTTTAAGGTATTTTACCATATCAGATTATCTTATGTACATGTGCATTATTTGTTTTTTATCATTCTAACTTGCTTTACTACACATACTTCCCTCTAGTTTCCACCATTATGATGAAAATGATTTCATTTCCTCTTTCCTTATGACTGAATAGAATTCTTAATACAGTTATCAGTCAAGTTTAGACTGATTCCATATTGCAACTTTTATAAATAATGCTGCAATAAACACTGTAGAGCATATAGTTTTTAGTCTTGATAGTGTTCCTTCTTTGGAAATGTCCAAATGTGGGATTGCTAGGTTGTATAGTATATACACTTTTAGATTTTTAAGGTAAATATAGATTGCTTTCTATAATGGTTGTACCAGTATTTCCACCACATTGTAACATAGGGTTCCTTTTTCTCTATATCCTCTCCAACACTTTATTTATATATGCTATGGTATCTTGTAATTTTAATCTACATTTCCCTTATTAAGAGTGATGGTGAACATTTTCTCATGCCTTTTGGCTATCCAACTTAGTGGTTTATCAGTTCATACATGCTGCCAGTTAGTAATTGCATTATTTGATTTTTACTGTTGAATTACAAGTTTTTAATACATCTTGGATTCTAATTCCTTATCAGTTATAAATTGTGTAAATAACTTTTCCCATCCAAAAGGGTGCTTGTTTAATCATCTTGTATTTCTTTGCCCTATAGAAACAAAAACCTGAGGTAATCCCAATTAATTATTTTGGTTTTAACTCCCTTGCCTTATGGTGAGTCCCAAAGATACTTTTATTACTGATATCATGAAACATAACACAAAGTTTCTTTTAAAAAAAAAATTATATTTGTTTTTGTGTTCTTGGGCTGTAGGCCAGGGGTATGGCAGGTGAGAGGGTTCACCAGAGACAGAATGGGGAACAGAACAGGTGGATTTACTGAAATAACACTGCTAAGGGAAGCAGCAGATGAGACAGTAGAGGTCTGCTGTGCCTTAAGGGTTAGCTCACTGACTGGGGGTCAAACTCAGGCAGTAGTGGTGATAGCATTGAGACTTAACCCCTAGACCACCACAGAGGTCCCAATATTTCTTTGTATGTATTTTATTGTTACAGATTTTGTATCTGTAGCTGTAGTAGCCAGATGATTGGAGAAGGGACAATTAGTAAGTTGTAGTATATGTTCCATTCTTGGGTTCACTATTTTGTGACTGTGGAAGAAAAAGAGTAAATCAATAGACAGATTTTATTTCAATATATAGAATTATGTGGCTAACAAAAATATGCACTGCTATAAGAAATAGTGATTCTTTCAAGTTGAATGAGCAGTATGTAACAGAAACTTTAAGGGAATTCTCATTAGAAAAGGGTTACACTTAGAGATTTAAAAAAAAAATTACATACACTAGTTTGTATAATTAAATATATGTTATGTATATAAACAGGTGTTTGGCAAGAATTTTATATATTTATGAATTACAAACTGTAGGTCTGGTTAAATTCCATCACCATACATAATTATATATTTTTTTCTTGTGATTAAAACTTTTAAGATCTACGTATTTTTCAACTGATATTTTCTCTTTGCAAGATGAAAGCTAGCATTGCTACATGCTATAAAGCAACTAATTTAACTGACTAATTAGACCAATATAATTCAATGAAGCCCATCTGAGAGGAAATAAAGTTTTCGTGTCTTGTTGTATTTGCTTCTTTTTCTAAATTGTGGATAAATATTAATACTTATGACCATAAAATATTTCTTTCATTTTTAATGTACTATTTGTTAGTGGACAAGTTATACAGAACCATACTACTGGGCATTTGTTTCACACTCTCTAAAATGGGGTTAAAATACAGTATTCACAAGACTGTTAGGATTAAAAAGAAAGTATAGATAAAGTACTTCTCATTGCCTGTATATTTTAACCATTAAGTGATAGAACTTCTTTCTCTAGCCCTAGGCTTTGATGTGTGACTATTAATTTGAGCATAATGAAAGAATATGTTAGGTAATGGGAAATTAATTGGTTGAATGTCATTTTCTTTTATTTCAGAGCCTACTTAAAGTAATTATAGGAATTTTGATGAGTGATGTGATCCAAATGAAATATATGAAAGGGAATTATTGTTAGAGGGAAAAATCTCTGATTAAAAGATTTCTCTTGTAGCCAGGTTATTGTGTTACATAGTTTTATATTTAATATAAAACTTTACAGTAATTATCTTGGTATCATTTTATATTTAAGGAACCAGTGGCAGAGTAAAGAAATTTTAGTACTGGTATTAAACCTTCAGTGTTCTTCTAAATAGGTACTCTTTCATTTATGGTAAAATGAAGGCATAAAAGATAGTGAGTGGCACAGAGGAGGAAACAGCAGATGATGATAAAAAAATATAGTTAAAATTACCTAAATTACAACCTTAGAAAATAATAAACACTGATAAATGTTAATTGGTCATTTTTTGGTTGAATTTATAATCTTCACCTAAATTTGTCTTCTATGTGACATCAAACATTCTTCCCACATAGGAGTAATTCTTTCTTTGAAAATTTTAAGACACTACTGCTGAGACCACCACATACTTTATTATGACAACTCCTATTTATGTTGTACATTTTATTTTTTTCATGTGCTTTTTCTTTTATCCCTTATATTTGTAGAATATTTATTTGTAGGAAACATTTATGGAAACATTTATAGAAAATGCTATTTTAAGCTGACATTTTACTTGAAATGTCAGTCAGATTTCTGTAGCATTCTTGAAACTAAGTTACATGGTTTCTATCCTTTTCAAGATAAAATTCATAGATATTTTTATAATTGTAGTATATTCTACAGATTATCTAGAGCTAGAATGATGTAGAAAGCTCAAATTAATGTTCCTTGGAGTTCAGAGCTTTGCAGAATTGTTTCAGGAGAAAATACAAAGCTGGGCCTCCTTGGTGGCATAGTGGGTTAAGCAGTGCGCTATGAAGCAAACCGCAGCCACTGCAGCACACAAGTTCCATCCCTGCAGCCAGCCAGGGAAGGGAACCACATGGTGCTGCAGACCTCTCCTGCCCTGCCCGCTGCTCCCCTCAGCAGTGTGTTTCAGTCAGTCTGCCGGTTATGTTCCCCACTCTGTTTCTGGTGAATCCTCTCACCTCCCTGGACTCTTGTACCCTAGCTCTTGTCTGCATAAATAAATAAATCTTTTTAAAAAAACAACATAAGAAAATACAGAGCCTATTGTATTGAAATTTCTGGGTAAGATGTCCCTTGGAATTTACCACTTTAAAAAAGATTTGAAAATTACTTCTGTAATCAAGCACCCTAAAATTTACAAATTAATAAGGAAATTATGGCTAATTGGGATAACTACCCAACATATAATCCAGGATGCTTAATGAAACCTGCTGTCAGTTCTGTATTCTTTCTGTTCTTATCAGTTTACTCATTTTGTATTTCTTAAAGTTTTTTACTAATGATTATTACAAAATCAATAGCTATATAATTTTTCATATTTCTTAAATTCTCTCATTCCCTCCTATTATGAGAAGTTATTTAACATTTTCAATTAGATAAGAAATCAGTGATGTTGAGAGCAGAGTAATAACAGAAGTTCTCATCATTGGGAAAAAAGGGAGAAAGGACAAAGAAGGAATGAGGGCCAGTGAAAAGGCAGAGGTTTAATGGACTGGAAGTAACTTTGGTCTTAAAGGATCAGAGGATGTTGATGTATTAGACAGAGTGAGAAATGAATTGTTGTGAGCTCTCAATATACTTAACTTCCACCAAATTTCTTATTCTCTTTAATGAGTTAACTACATAAAGTACTTAGATTAATACTTTGTACTTGTGGTAGTGTAGTAAATGGTAGTTTATGTTATTGTAATTTTATGCCATCGGCCACTGACAAATTTTATTTTCATCTTTTTACTGTAAAACCAGTATTATTACCCTGAACCATTTCCTTACTGATGTCCCCAGAGTATTCCTTAGCCTTGTTTTTATACCACACCTGCTGTGAAAATGCCCAACAATGAATCAGTTCTACCATTTATCTTCTCCAATATGCTGAGTGCTGCTGAAATTAAGTACACTTATTACTACAGATTTTAGTTTCTAACCTCAATTGGGCCCATAAAAGTTGTCCCTTCAACTTCCAGTGTTGATACTTCAGATCATTATTGCCTTATCAACAACTATTCTTTCACCAATCTCTTCAAGGCGTCTACCCTACTTCAAACTACTTTGCTTTAATTTTATAGATAAGATTAAGACCACTGGACCTCAGCTCCCTCAGTTTCCTCCTATCATCTGCAAATATTTCTATGTCTTTCTCATTTGTTTTAGAAAAGTAGTTGTCTTTTCCTGCAAGAGTCTGTAAGCATTCAGTTTGTCCTCCAGTTTCCATTCTTTGTCAATTCCTAAACCTTTTTCCGTAAGTTATCTCTATTTCACCTTGTCTTTTTTAACATCCTTTCCTCTCACTTCTGATCCTGAAATATTCATATTTCACTTATTTAAATTTTTGTTTCACTTCCTCGTAACCCTGTGAATAGGCTTATTTTTCATAGACAAAATTCTTGAATAATTCTTGAATACATTAACTATTACATTGAAACTTCTGCTGTTAAAGAGTTCTAAATAATACACACTCATTTAGTTGTCTTATTTAATCCTTACTATAGTTATAAGAGATATGTAAAATTATTATCATTGTTTTAAGTGTTACTAAAATCACAAAAGTTTAATAAGGCCACATAGCTAGAAGGCAATAGCACTGGGATACAGCACAAGTGTCTGAAACCAAAGCCTGTAGTCTTCTTTCTGGTGGGCTAACTTGTCTTTTTGTTTCCAGTCCATTCCAAAAATATTCTTTAAGATCATTTATTACAATAATAGTAATAAATGCTGGCACATACTGAATACTGACTATATGCTGGGCTTTTTGTCAACTCTTAATTCTCATACAACTCTCAGAGTTAAATACCATTACTATATGTATAATTTTACATGTAAGCTAATTTACCCAAACAGTAAGTAACTATGTAGCATCAGGCAACCTTGATTTTAAAGTCCTTTGTTTTAACTACTATACTGCCCAACCTGATCTAACCCCTACTCCTCTCTATTTTAAATCTATTACAGGCAGGTAAGTTAAAAACCAAATTCCTTTGCAGTTCATAGAAAGCCCTTCATGACCTGTCATTGTCTAGCTTCTTATTTTTATTCCCAAAGCATTTCTATTTATTTCTGGGTTTTAATTACATGAAAACTATATCCTGTTTTTACAATATACTGTGTACCTCCTTAACTTTTCACAATCTTATCCCCCTGTGTCTTCTCATTAATCTTGTGATTCTTCTTTCAAAACCCATTTATAACAATTCTGATCTTTTCTGATCTTCTTACTACCTTTCCCTGAGGAAAATTTTGTCAGCTCTCCCTTTTGCGTCATTGAGCATATTCTAGCCAATATGTAGGCAATATCCTTTTGCTGATATATATATATATATATATATGTTACATTTCTACTTTCCCAACAAAACTGAGCTATTTGAGAAGAGGACTATATGTTGCTTATCTTTGTATTTCCAGCACAATACTTAGAATGACACCCTTCAGCTAATACAGTAATTTCCAAATAGAAACACATCTGAGGGGAATCTGAAGGGAAGACGTGTAATTTAAAATGACTCCTTTCTTACCTGTGCCAGTATTCTCACACATATTTGAATCTGACTTAATTTAATCCTTTCTTCACATTTTATTTTTTTAAAAATAACTATAACTATTATTTATTGAGTCCATCCTATGTGCCAGACAATTTTTTTGCAAACATTATCTCACTAGTATTTTTTAAGATTTTCTTTTAATTTTTAAAGATTTTATTTATTTTATGCATACAAGAGCTGGGGTACAGGCCAGAAGCATGGAGGTGAGGGGACTGGTGTGGTGATGTGTGTGAGAGGATTCACCAGAGACAGAGTAGGAAGTAACACAGGCAGATCAACTGAAATACACTGCTGAGGGGAGTAGTGGGTGAGGCAGGAGAGGATTGCTGTGTCATGTGGATTGTGACCAGGGATTGAGCTCTTGCTACAGTGTCTGCAGAAGCCCCACAGAGAGGCGCTCAACCCCTTGCCCCACCAGGGAGGCCCTTTCTTCACATTTTATTAGAAAATCTTAGGTTTGGAACAATAGGGGAGCGTTTGTAACTTTTATAAGATGTGAGTTGATAGAGAAAGCAGTTAAACATAGCTGTTGTAGCATTAGTTTGTTTCATAACTGCTTTTTCTCTTTTCCTATAAAGGAAAGAGTTGCTCACATCTATAGGAGGCAGGTCTTTTCAGACAAGATCACAGTTTTATATTCTCCTTTGTCTGTCCTACTCTTCTCTAATTCTCACCCTCCAAAAAAATCCTGAGGTTTTCCTCTTTCTGTCTCATTTGTTCCCACTAGTTGTTGGACTCCAGAACTGAAAACAGATTGTACTGTCTTGTGAAGTGATTGTTTTATTTGTTCCCAGTAAGTTTCAGTGACTTCCCTTCCCTAGTTTACTGTTTGCCCCATAGGCTGATAGCTACACCTTTATTTTATTTATTTTTTTAAATTAACAGCAAATCCTTGAGTTGTTTTTTTTTTTTAAGATTTATTTTTATTTATACATACAAGAGTTGGGGTACAGGCCAGAGTCCAGGGCGGTGAGAGGATTCACCAGAGACAGAGCAGAGAGCAGAACAGGCAGACTGAAACACACCGCTGAGGGGAGCAGTGGGCGAGGCAGGAGAGGTCTGCCTGCGCCATGTGGGTCCCCTCCTTGGCTGGTGGCAGGGATCGAACTCGTGCTGCAGTGGCTGTGGTTTGCTTCATAGTGAGTTGCTTAACCCACTGTGCCACCAGGGAGGCCCCTAGCTACACCTTTAAATCACTGGGCTCTGACTTAACAATGGAGGAGGACGTTGTTAGTAAGTAAGGAGGAAAAGAAGTCAGGGTGATTGTTTCTTTCCTTCCCTTTTCATAGCAGTGTCCATCTGTGGGTACAGCTCCTGTGGACAATCCCCTTTGCAAGATCCAATTCTCATTGGACTCTGGTAACTGTTACCTCTTGTCTGTTCAGATTAGAGGTGGTAATGAATTTCAACTACTGCTAGTTCTCAGATGCTTTCCTACTCTTGTTAGTTCCTTAATGTGAAATAGATCTCTATAAAAAGTCAGTTTTTAAAATGCATATTTGGAGTCTGCAATCTGTTTCCTGCTGGGACCCTAGCTGATAGGTTTCCCAAAACCTTAGTTGTACTCAGAAGTCCATGGAAAACCAACTAATGTGACATTTGCCATGTGTACCTATAACAAAATCTCAACTTTTCTTGTACTTGAATTCTTCATGATATGAGTGATTTTTCTCTATTAGTGAAAAATATTTGCTTTCTAACCTTTCTTTTTTAACAGTGAGCTCTAATTCAAAGGCTTTCAAACTCCCAATTCACAACATTCTGTGTCCTAATGGTTTTTTTACACTATGTCTCTAGTTGTCAGGGGTTGGAAGAATTACCGAACAGTTTTATTTATTAAATAGTTACTAGCTATAAAATTTCTGTGCAGCAAAGGAAACCATCAACAAAATGCAAAGACAACCTGTCAGTAAGAGAAAATAATTTGCAAATCATCTATCTGTGAAAAGGCATTGATATCTAAAATATGTAAAGAACTCACACAACTTAGTAGCAAAAAAGTAGTCTGATTTTAAAATACACAGAAGATCTGAATAGACATTTTTCAAAATAAGATATCCAGTTGGCCATTAGGTACATGAAAAAATGCTCAATACTATTAATCATCAGGGCAGTGCATATCAAAAATATGAAATTCCACCTTACCTGTTAGGATATTTATCATCAAATTACAAAAGTTTTGGTGACCATATGAAGCAAAAGAAACCGCTATTGGTGGTTACTGTAAGTTAGTGTAGTCATTGTAGAAAACAGTATGAAGGTTACTCAAAAATTTAAAAGTAGAACAACCACATAAATCAATAATCCCACTTCTGGGTATATATTTAGAAGAAATAAAAATAGGATATCAAAGAGATGTGTCTGCACTCCCAAGTTTATTGCAGTATTATTAACGATGGCCAAAATAGGGACATAGCCAGTGTGATTATCAGTGAATGAACAGATAAAGATGTGGTGTATATATAAATGAAATATTTTTCAACCATGAGAAGGATGAAAATCCTGCCATCTGTGACAGAATGGCTAGACCTTGAGGACACTATGCTAAGTGAAATAAGCCATCAGAGAGAAACAAATACTGTGTTATTACTTACATGTAGAATCTTCTTCTGTTATTACTACTATTTTTTTTAAGTCAAACTCAGAAACTGGGAATAGAAAAATGATGGTCAGGTGAGGGAAATAGGAAGAGGTTGGTAAAAGGGTACAAACATTTATAAGATGAATAAGGTATGACATAGTGACTATGGTTGGTAAACATTCTATGATATAAATGAAATTTGCTAATTGAATAGAACTTAAATGTCCTCAGCCAAATAAATATTTATATTCTACGTAGAATATATACAAATAAAATTATGTAAATGACTGAATATTAGTTAACTATATGAAATGAATCTTTTAAAATGTATACATATAGCTAATTATCGTGTGCACTTTAAATTTCTTACACTTTTGTTAATTATTTTTTTAAAAGGTGGTTACTACTTTAAAATTTATGTACTAAAAAATCAGTACATTTTGAGAGAAAAAAAAACAGTGAGAAAAATAGGTAATATTTTAATTTCATTTTTATGTCTTCAGTTACTACTAGGATCTGTATTATATAGTTTGTTAAAACTTGGAATCATATATATACCCTCATTTATCCTCCTCATGTTTTTTTACATGAATAGCTTTTTATTGTTGAAAATTCAGTTTAGCAAAGACGATGTCATCAGAGGAATATGCTACATTCTAATGTTGAAAATATGAATTTACTGTGAGCTTACATTTCTTATGGTGTTCCACAAGTGTCATTATGTTTCCTCTGAAAAGTTAAAATATTTTTTATTACCCCAGAGTTCCTGGCAGTTTGTGAACTTTGGCCTTCTTTGTGCTTCAGTTGTTTTTATGACATATATGTACTGAAGGGTATTTTAATTGCAGCACATGTTTTAATTTGTTGCTCTCCTTCATCCCCTACATGTATAGCTAATGCAGTGTCTCTTTTCCAATTTACTTTCAGTCCTTACAAAGATTTCAGGCCAACCATATGGATTCCTTAGGTCTACAATACATTTTTTTCATTGATCTTAGGTTAAAATTCATAGTAAGACAAAATGGAGCACAAGTTGGGACAGTTTGCCAGTACTGCTAATCAGTATCTAGCTCAGATTATATGGCTCAGCTCTTTTAGAAATGATTTTACTCCAATTAGAATTTTACCGCTCCTGGAATATGACATTACCTACATTTACTTTATAGAACTTATCTACTGCATCTGGAAGTTGCCTGTAAACAGTCACACTTGTAGTTTAAATTCTGTAAACTTTAGTAGCATTTAATAGTGTAGAAGGCAGTTTCTTTTGCAGTTGCTATATCTTTACCTATCCAAATCATACTGTATATTAGGGATTAAATAGGATTGAGCTTCCACGAAAGAGTATTGTGAGTACTAACACAAAGTATCTTTCATCTGCTCTAGATCATAGCCACCTGCTCGCTTAAATTATAAAAAGAGTGGTACAGAGAATTGTGCAAAATAACAGGCAGAGAAGAGCTTTTTACTTTTCACACCTCACTGTATAACTGTTAGCTGGTAAGGCTTTGTGAGAGGGCCTTCAATTCCAAAACTCACGTTGTTCCAGCATACTTTAGTCTGCAGCATGGAATAGAATTAAGAGAGTAAAGAAAAATGAGTCAATATGTTAGTTTTACCAGAATGACTAGAATAAATAGCAAATGACTAGAATAAATTACAAATAAAGAAATAGCAAATTGGGCCTCTTCTCTTCCAGAGAAAGATAGGTTCTTATCCTTTAGCAGTGTGAAAGCATAAGAACTTTTAACAAGTACTAATTCCGATTTCATGCATCTTCCTGATCCGTAACATACAGCGTTCCATGTGCTAGTGGGAGAACTTGATAGGAGAACGTAGACCTCTCCTGTAATCCAGAGCAATTTGTGTAGTCTAAATGACCAATCCCTAGTTCAGTTATCCCACTTATTTCCAAAAATATTGTGATTGTTTCCCAAGTTTCTAACTGGAATAAAATATTACAGCATTAGTGCCCACCACTCCTTTATGTCATTTGCTAATCTTATACTCTACACATACTTCCTCTTCTGTGACAGTTATTCTCTCCCATAATAAATATATATATATATATATATATCTCAAAGAAATGAGGTGGGGAGGCCTGGATTCAATAACATAATGCCATAGATAACGTTTGTCGTCCTTTCCTGATTGGTTATGAAACCTTCTAACACATTATGTCTTGACTTTTTTCATGTTCTGTATTTTATAATGTTTCCTGTGTTCATTGGCATCAACTAATTTTATTTAAAGTCAAAATATTTTTTATTATGTATACTAGGAGCTTACATAAATAGGATGCATAAGTTCATAAATTGAAAGTTATTATATGAAAAGTAGTTACTTTGTTGAGCCTAAAGAGTAAAACTTTTATCCTGTGGGTAGTCTAAAAAATCCTGAAAAACAAAATAATAGAAAAGACTGGTGCTTCATAATTAAAATATATGTTGATTATGACATGTATGTAGAGATCTGTTTATGGCTCAACCTTGATATATAAACTACAAGTAGCTGAACAGTTGATTGTTAAAACCTTAAATGTGTTTTTCCATATAAACATTTTAATGATTACAGAGTGTAATATAGTATAACTTACTCAATTTGTCCCTAGTTTTTAGACATTCATTTTCTAGCTAAGTTGCTATTTTTTTTGATGTTGTAATAAATGAACATCTTTCTGTATAAAGCTTAGTCTGAATCTCCCTTTTCCTTCCTACTTATGCAGGCCTATGCTGTCACTGGTCCTATTGCCCAGTGATTTTTTTTTTGAAGATTGAATGACCTCATAATCTTAAAATGCTTATGATAAGTACCATGTGTAACACACTATAAGTGCAAAATAAGTGCTATTTGCATATCTTCTACTGACTCAACTCTAGGTCAAGGAAGGTTTGAAATGGGTTTTCTAAAGTTAGCACTGGAGTCTTTCAGCAACAGGCACAGCAAGTGATACCGAGTGAAGGAGGAAAATTGGAAAGGTTGAAGCTACATAATGAAAAACCATTATTTGGTCATTCATACGTATTGGTTGTTCCCAATTGTGTCTTTTTTACCTAAATGAATACCTTAGCTAGAGACTGGGAAATAATTTTCTTTCTTTCAGTTAAAATGGATGTTTCTTAATATATAATACAGAAGCAGTACAAAATGCTCTTTAAAGTAGTGTGACTATTACTGCGTGTGTTGTCTTTGTTTATTGTATTTTTATTTTATCTTTGTGTTATTTTATTCAGTTGTATGCCCAATGATGTCTTTTTCTATTTTCTTTTCTTTTTTGTTTTTTAATTATCCTAGTCACGTGAACTGGAAATTTCAGTTTATTGGCGTGATTGGCGATCTCTGTGTGCTGTAAAATTTCTGAGGTTAGAAGACTTTTTAGATAACCAGCGGCATGGCATGTGTCTCTATTTGGAACCACAGGGTACTTTATTTGCTGAGGTAATAAATGTATTTTATTAACTATGCATAACTGCAATTGAAATTATATATCTAGGAAGTATGATGTTGACAGAGAAAGTATTGGGCTGAATCACTTGATTTCTTAGCTCAGTTGTGCTATTGAATAGGTAGATTGCCTTGAAATAAGTAATTATCTTTCTTGATCTATTTTTTTTCATCTAGAAAATGATAATTAGACTAAATTTTAACCCATGATTCTTTTAAGTTTTCAAAGCATGAATGTTTAGTGAATTTCATGAAACATAAATCCCTTGCTATATTGCTGTCAACTTGGATTTTCTTCACTGTAGGTTACCTTTTTTAATCCAGTTATTGAAAGAAGACCAAAACTCCAAAGACAAAAGAAAATTTTTTCAAAACAACAAGGTAATTATTAAGAAATAAATATAAAGTGTTTGGTTATTTAAAACACTATATTCATCTCTGTTTTTTGGTCTTTTGTTTTTTTCTAACATTTTATTAAGGAACACTTCAAACATATCCTAGATAGACAAGTGCATTTTACCATCACTCAGCTTCAACAGCAGTCAGCTCTTGGCTGATTTGTTTCATCTGTATTCCATACACTCACTACTTGTTCAGATTATGTGAAGCAGACCCAGACATCATATTGATCCATCCGTAAATATAACTATCTCTAAAAGATAAAAGTTCTTTTTAAAACCTTAACATATAAGTAGACATGAACATTTCCTATTTATTTCTAAAACTATTTTTGCTTCTTTCCCTAGCCTTAATAGCAGATAGTTAAGGGCTATTTTTTAAGTGACAGATTTTGTTTATTCTTCATAAATTATAAATGGATATGAATTTTTAAATTATGGCTTTTGGTACTATATTAAAAAATTACTTGTTCTATTTTCTTTATTCACAATACCCACAGGCAAAACATTTCTCAGAGCTCCTCAAATGAATATTAATATTGCCACTTGGGGGAGACTAGTGAGAAGAGCTATTCCTACAGTAAATCATTCTGGCACTTTTAGCCCTCAGGCTTCAGTGCCTGCTACGGTGCCAGTGGTTGATGTACGCATCCCTGAACTTACACCTCCAGCAAGGTATATGTCTAAGATTTTTTTAAACATTGATTTTATAAAAGGTATTGTGACATTTGTATATATTGATTACAGTGGATCTATTAAAAGTGTCATTTTTTCAAATAGTGTTTTGATAGTGCTTCTGTTACTTAAAAAATATATAAATGGTTTTCTTTAATTTTAAAGTTATTTAAAATACCTACTTTTGATTACTGTTTTGGTGAATTACTTTATCTTCTATAAGTGATTCTACAGTAACCAAATTAGACTTTGATCTTGAACCTGAACCTCCTCCGGCCCCACCACGTGATTCTTCCCTTGGCGAAGTAGGTGAATCTGCTGAATTAAGAGATTTGGATACACCCAGACAGGCAAGTTATTTTATACCTTGTAAATTCCTTGTCATCAAATGAATTATCTGTAGAAGCATCATGTTTAAGGCGAACCTTTCAATTAATTAAAAATTACCTATGTGAACTGTGTATTTGTTTCTATGAATGAACTTTTCTTAATTAAATTTGACAAAATTGACAGAAAATGACCAGCTTCTTAGTATTAGCCTACCTATGGCATTAGCCTACCTATGGCATTAGCCTGCGATTTTCATGAGCCAGTACAGATGGAATAGACTTGTGAAGTTAGAATGTGCTTTAGTGAGTGCTTGATACCAGATGACATATTGATATATGTTGAGTGCTTGATACCTGAAGCACTCCATCTTCTCACATGGTTAATGTGAGTTCTGACTATGAATTAGTGATAGCAATTATGTATATTTTTTAATTTTTTTACATACGTAAAGTTAATCATAATAATGGATAACCAATACTTGAATCTTTTTTCACTAATATTTGTTTTGACTTGACATTTTTTTCTTTAACTCTATAAATTTTTACTGAATGTTTCTAATTTAATGAGTATGCAATACTTAATATTTTACAGGATTCAGAAACTGCTTTTGACATTGAAAATGACAGAAATAGTTTACTTCCAAAATCCCAGTCAGAATATGATCCTGATACTCCTCAATCAGGCCTAAAATACAGTGATTCTCGAGAACTAGAGGATAGAAGGTAAAGAATATGTATACAACTTTAGTACTTCATGTTTGGTCACATACTTTTGCCTTATTTTTCATTGAAATTACCATTTTCAGATCTCAACAAATGTTTCAGTTCAATCTGCAAGACTTCAGATGTTGTGCTGTCTTGGGTAGAGGACATTTTGGGAAGGTAGTCTTTAAAATTTTCTGTAATACCTACAAAATCAATATAGTTTATTTTACAAACTATAATTAAATAATTAAGTAATTATTTTAATCTCATTTCAGGTGCTTTTGGCTGAGTATAAACACACAAATGAGATGTTTGCTATAAAAGCCTTAAAGAAAGGAGACATTGTTGCTCGAGACGAAGTAGACAGGTTAGTTTTTTAAAGAATGAATTTTTTTAAGTGGTACCGTAACATAAAAATTGTATTTATTGCAATGGGAAAACTTTTTTCATATTAATATGTATAAGAAACTCAATGTATCTGTACTTGACATAAGGTAGTTGTTAACTGAATATTGTTTTTCTTCCTTACCATTCCTTCTTAGCCCTGTTTATGACAATTTACTAGTTGTGGCTATCAAGAAGGGATGGCAGAATGTTTAAACTATTTCTCTTAGTATTTTTACACTTGGAGATGTAAAGTGTTTATGTGGAATAGGAGTTGTTTGTACTTAGGCAAGGCTATTTCCTATTTCATTTGATGGAAGTAATAAAATGTTATTTATAGATGATCTGTAGTTAAATGGGTAAATGTAGTTAAATGGTTTTTAAAATGCACTTGTATCTGTTTTTCCCTTCATTTTTTAAAAAATGGTTTTGTTTTGTTTTTTTAACCATACTGTAATATCTTACCTTCCTGGGTTTAAAAAATGCAAATTGATATGGATGCATCTTTATATAGTTATTAAAATGTAAGTACTTTAAGGATAAACATCTTTATATAATTATTAAAATGCAAACACTTTAGGAATAAATAATATTGTAATTAGGTTGGAGAATATACTTTAAAAGGACTATCTTAAGTAGTGTGGTTAATATGGGAATTATTGTATTATAATGCCATGTTAACACAGGAAACTTTCATTACTTAAAAGTAGTATTTTCAAAAACCATTAGGATATATCACTAGATATTAATGGAAGACACCCCTTTATCATGGAAAGACAATAGGAGTGTGAGTGGAAAAACTGACTTCTCTGGCCCCAGGGCAATTCACTAGACATCACCAAGCCTCATCTAGCCAACTGACATATTTTAAAAATATATTTTCCTCATCTTATGAAGTTCTATATAGATACACCTACCAAGTTGCTACTTTTCCTGTTTTTTCCCAACATTTGTGAAGTTTATGGAAATAGAGTAAATCTTAAGATTGAGGATTTCCCTGTATGTGAAAAAATCTTTCCCTTTTGGATTTACTTTTTTCTTTTACCTCTATTTCCTATTTATTGATTCTTATACTTAGTCATATTAAAACCTATACTTTTATCTGAAACTACTCAGGGAGCTCTTTTTGCCCACTTGTGTCTGTGCAAGTGTTGTCTTCTCCTTTCCTTTTTCTAATATCCCTGTTGTTGTTTTTAATGTAAAAAAAAATAATAATGATAAAACTGCCCAGGAAGGATTTTTCTGAAAATGTTTAAATGTTCTGAATACCATATTGTATATGGTTAGAATTATATTTTTATGTCACACAAATACTTGGTCACAGCAAGACTTTAATTGCATTGTTTATAACTGCAGTAATAGTAAGGTGAAGTGTTTATCTTTTCTGGAAAATATTTGCATTGTTCAGTTCTGTTAATGGTTGTTTCTAAGGTAACTGGAAACTGGTACTACTTCAGTCTGTCTTTGTGGTATATATAGCATAATTTATATAGATACTCATTTAATTTTTTCTGTTTCTTTTATATTTCTGTTTTCTGCTACATGTTAGTATTTGAGCTAAATCTCTGTAGAAAAACACTTTCTAATTAAATCTACACTGAATGATACTAACTTTACTTATTAAAGAAGAATATTTAGATTAGAAGATAGAGATTTAGCCAGAATGTAGAGTTCTGAAAATAAGTCTAGCCTTGGTGAAAAGTTTATTAGTGATCTTTTCTAATTTTAGTTAAAATCTAGATACCCAGTAACATAAAAGTAAAACAATCTCCAGTAGAACTGGACAAAAAAGAGAAAAATTGGGAGTTCAGGGTGAGAAATAAAACTTACAGGAATTTGAGGAAGGCAGCAAAATAAAGGAAGGCAAAAAAATTAAGAAAATAAAAAATTGGCTAGCCTATCTTTTAATACATATTTACTACTTGTAAACAACATAATTTAATTATAACTAAGCAGAATTTATACCATTTCTAGCTCATCTTTTTTTTAATTAAATTTCTTTATTTAAGTATATTTGACATAATTTGTATTCCCCTGGGAGTTCCCACCACCATTCCACCCGTGCACCATTACCTCAGTCTCTTGTGCTCTTTCTTCCCTCATCCCATCTTTCCCCTCCCTTCTTCCCCTCTCCCTCCATGGTCCCTTGGTTTATCTTTGATCTTTTGGTCTCGTTGAGTTTTTTGGTGTTCTTTTTTTGATTGCCTTTGGTTGTAATATTCCTTTTCCTTGATCTCATTCTTTTTCTTCTTCTTTTTTTTTTTTTGTTGTTGTTGTAGCTTTTGCTCTTTCACATTCCTCCTAGTAGTGAAACCATCCAATATTTTTCTCTTGCCTTCTGACTTGTTTCACTGAGTATAATTCCTTCTAGCTCCATCCATGTTTCTATAAATGGCCCTAGTTTGTCATTTTTGATTGCTGAATAGTATTCCATTGTGTATACATACCACGTCTTCACGATCCAGTCATCTACTTTTGGGCATTTGGGTTGTTTCCAGGTCTTACCAATTACAAATAGTGCTGCAATAAACATAGGAATACAAGTGCTCTTTTGGATCGGTGTTTTTGTGTCCTCTGGGTAGATTCCTAGGAGCGGGATTGCTGGATCATATGATAGTTCCATTTCTAGTAGACTGAGGAACCTCCATACGGTCTTCCATAATGGTTGGATTAGGTTGCATTCCCACCAGCAGTTACTAGGGTTCCTTTTTCTCCACATCCTCACCAGCATTTGTTGTTGTTGGTTTTTTTGATGTGTACCATTCTTACTGGTGTAAGATGGTACCTCATTGTGGTTTTAATTTGCATTTCCCTGATTATTAGGGATATTGTCAAGCTCATCTTTTTAATAGCTCAATGAAGTCCTATATTATTGCTTATTAGTCGCTTTTTTTTTTTAATAGATGGTTCAAAAATATTTGGTAATGTAATATGTTTTCTATGTATGATCTGGATTTTATTTTACTTTAAAAACTGCATTTTAAATAAACAGCAATCATATTCGCTACTTAACCGTTAGTAGAATATTCTCTTTCCTCACTCCAAAAGTAAGATTGTTAAACTTAGATTCTGTAATGCTTACTCAACTTCAGGACTTTTAAGAAGAATATAGTTTTAGATAAGTTGAGAAAATTAGAGACTTGAGTTTTTTGGTGCGCCTATAGAATGCGTAAAATTAAGATTATTGTTAGAATTTGGGCTATAAAGACCCTTCCTCCTTTAATATTCCCAAAACATCTATCAAGTCCCATCAACCATTACCAGTCATCATCAAATATAATAGTTCCTATAAAGGGCATTAAAGCCATCTTAAGAGGTATTCTGATCTGTGATTCTCAGTCTTTTCACCATTTTACATGTTCAGCATAAGTTTTACCTACCAGTCATACAGTTTAGAATTAATGATTCACATGTAAACTCACCCATGGTAAATTAGAAGTTTACCCATACATATAAATACAAATTTACACTATATATATAAATATGGGCAATAAAGGGAGGACCTTGTTTTAAATCTCCTTGAGCCCAAAACATTTTAAGTTTGCCTTTTTTCATCTGAATATTTTATTTTATGTACACTACTTAAAATTAAGTTGACTTCATAAATTAGACATTTTAGAATAAACCTTAAATCTTTAAAATAGATATATAGGGCATTTTTCCCAGTATATTTAAATGATGACAAAAATGAAAGCTATTAGTTTTATTTTTAATTGTTTGACTTTATTTTTATAGACATAACTAAAGCTTTATAAATAATTATAGTAGGGCCTCTGTTTTTGTGTATGTACAAAACTATAAATAATATCAAATCAGAACAGTTACATCTAGAATGTACCCACTTTAAATGAGTTTAAACAGTTTCATAATAGTTGCGCTTAACAGAGTTTTAGGTCATTATCCAGATGATAGTTTTTTTATTTATATAGGATTAAAATACCATGTTCCCTCATTACTACAGGTCATATGCTTTATTTAATGTTTTCAAAATTCAGTTTAATTTTTCATCATTGCAATGTAATCTGGAACCCAAGTAAATACTTTTAAAGTGCTTTTTAAAAGTTAACTCATTTTTAAAGTCCATCTACCTCCTCAGAATTTTAGTTTGGCATTTTGAATCAACAACAACAGAAATCTAAGCGAGTTTTTAATTTCAAAAATAAAAAACTTTAATGCTTTTATTAAATAGTCATCAATTTTTGGTTCCAGTTTCAAAATCACGTGCTTATTTTGTATTAGAAGCAAATATAATTGTTAATAAAACATGTATATTGTTTCTTTATTTTGATGAGATGCTAACAGTAATTCCAGGTTTTATTTGAGTAAAATTTCACCTTATTTTTCTAGCTTGAATTTTAAGTAAAATTGTGATTTGCTTACTATTTTCAGAGGAAAAGAGTGGTAATTTTTGCTATCTTGGCAAAACTAACATATCCAAAGTTAGTAAGTCTGGCTACTGTTCTTCGTCGTAGCTTGTAATAGTTCTTAGAGGGAAAAATCTGTCATTGCTTTAGATTTAATATAGAAATTACATAATTCTCAAGGTGTTTCCTTTGAAGCATAGTATGGAATTTTCTTTATAACTAACCTGTTTATTTTCTGGTCAGCCTTCTAAATTAAAATTTTATGCAGCATATCTTTACTTCAGCTTCATCTATTATATGATAAAACATTTGAATACTGTAGCTTATGAATTATAAATACTATCCTTGAAATTACCTTGGTCACAAACTTTATATCTCTAATGATATGTACTAGTCTGCTAAATTCTCTATTTCTGGCAAATTTTACACTTCACCCCTAATTGTGCCCTTTTTGTTGTTGTTTTTAATTATAAGCACTAGCTATATAGATATATATATATATATGCTACTATGATACTCTCAGTATGAATGCCATAGTTGTTATATCATGATGATCATATATTTCAGTATTCATTACTGTCGATTCAGAATACTTGATTCAGAACATAATATAAGTTTTAGGTGTACAACTTTATTTTTCAACATCTATACAGACTACATTATGCTCACATTAGTATAGTTCAACTAATATTATGTATAAGAACAAAAATTTCAAAGAATTTATACTAAAACTAAGACAGTTTATGTTATTACTAGAATTTTAAAAGTTTATTAATTTTTTAATATTTTCCCTTATAGCTTGATGTGTGAAAAAAGAATTTTTGAAACTGTGAATAGTGTAAGGCATCCCTTTTTGGTGAACCTTTTTGCATGTTTCCAAACCAAAGAGCATGTTTGCTTTGTAATGGAATATGCTGCCGGTGGGGACCTAATGATGCACATTCATACTGATGTCTTTTCTGAACCAAGAGCTGTGTGAGTATGCTTTAGAAATTTCTGTTTCTTTATTACTAATTTCTCTCTAGGATGAAAAAAGTTCTTTGAGGTTTAGATTTTTTTTTTTACAGATGGAAGATAAGCCTGTAGGAAATGTTAGAACTCTTTATTTTACCTGTTATGATATGTAAATATTTTTGTTAATTCTACTGTCCATGTTGAAAAATTTTGGAGACCATAAATCATACTTGGTAATTTAAATATATAGTTTATATTTCTTTCAATAAAATTCCTTTTTTCTATTATATTTTCTCCTTATAGAATGTCATCTGTAGAACAGTGACTTAAATACTAGGTATACTCAAAGTACATTAAGTGAATAAATATTAGAAAACTGTCATATTTGTACAAAATATTTGTATTTTTATTTTTAAGGATAATTCAAAAGAATATTATGTAGTTTTGCTTACGTGTGCTTATGGTATCTTTTTTATATAAAAGAAAGTTGTAGATGTATTGCCACCAATAAAAAGTACAAAAAATAGACTTTCCCTATTACCTTTTTTAACCTTTTGTGATTTTTGCATTTGATATTATATGGAGGTTTGCTTATTAAAATGCATAAAAATAAACAATAAGCACTTGAGGTAAAATATATTTTTTTCTCCTGTTATTATCATGTAATGGGACTAGGATTTGATCCTAGGAAAGTGCTCTTAATAGATATATTCTACATGTTGGGATTTATCAAATTATTTATAACCCTGACCTCTTCCTTAAACTTCCAAATTTATTAACATTCAGCATCCAACTTGATTTTTTCCTTTGTATGGCAAATAAGTATTCTTTGTTTAATTTCTGAAGCTGTACTCCTGAAATTTCCTATTTCTCCTGACCTCCCACTCCCTGTGCTTATTACTCTTCCAGGCTTCTCTGTCTTACTCAACAGGAGTGCAATCTACCAATTGTTTATGCTAAAATATGGTGTGTCATTATTTTCATCTTTCTCCTCCACATGTAACAGCTAAGCTATTAGCAAGTTCAGTCAATAACTCTAAAACAGATCATAAAAATCATAAATCAGCAGTAAACTTTTATTTGGCTTATTCTTAAATTTTCAGTGCCTGCCTACATTCTGATAAAATAGTAGCCACACCTTTTATTTGATTGTCATCATAGCACTTAAGTGATATATCGAGTATAGCAATACTGTTATACATTCATGTTTCAGATGAAAAAATAGGGAGTTGGTTCTGATGGCTAGTGAAGCTGTTTTAAAAAGAAGGCAGAAGTCAGAAAGTGATAGATGGCTACTAATAATTATTCCATGAATATTTAAAAATTAAAATCAAGGTATCTAGACTGTGCCTCACCTTGTGCTGCCATGTTAATGTTGGTTTTCCTTTTGTTGTCACCATTTTTTAAGAGAAATCTGAAATCCACTTCTGCATTAAAGAACTGTTTGGTTTTTGCTGAGAATGTAAATTATATGCATGTAAAAACAATTAAGTTCGGTGAAATGTGAGAATGAAATGCTGCATTTTACTTTATATCTAAATTGCCTACTTCTCGTCCTTCAGTGCTCACCTCAAACGTCATTTCTTTGAGGCTGTTTCCCTCATTATCTTATTTTCTTATTTACTTTCTCATTACCTAAAATGTCATCACCAAGTCAGAGCACCAAAGAATTTTTTTTTTCTTTATTTATATACGTTTGACATCAATTGTGGTCCCCATGGATTTCCCACACCATTTCACCAGTGCACCATCACCTCAGTCCCTTGTGCTCTTTTTGCCCTCAGCCCATTCCCTAAGGTACCATAGAATTTATTTTATTTTCTCCATAGTGTTTTATTTCTACCTGAAATCATCATAATATATCTTTTAGATTTTTAGTTTTTGTCTCTCCTCATTAAAGGAGAATAATAAAAATCATATTTATTCTGACTATTAGTGTAACTCCTGGAAGGATAGCTGATACATACTAGGTAATCAGTGACTTTTTATTGAGTAAGATTATGGAATCAAAATTAGTTTTGCTGTTTTTTAACTGGCTTTTCACAAATCACTTACACTTTTTGAGAATGTCATTTTCAGCTTCTGTAAAATTCTTAACCTTAAAGGCTTGATTTTAAGATTAAATAAACCAATAACTGAAAATATCTAAGAGTACCTGACTCATGATATACATTCAGTGAAATCTGTGTCTTAAATAATATACCTTATTATCAATACAGCAGTCAGCTTAAAAAGAATGAAACAAAGGAAAATTGCTTTTTACAATATCTGATCACCCAAATAAGTTTGCTAAAATCTTATGTATAAGAGTAAACTTACGTCAAGTAATTATATAATAGCTAATATTTAATCAAATATTTCTAAATTACATTTACATTTTAAAATTCTCACAAATTATTGTCCATTTTTGTAAAAATAAGCACATATCATAGTTATATTATGTAAATGTGTATCTAAATCCATTTAAATTTTTAACATTCACCAAATTAACAAGAGTAGCTACTCTTGTTGGGAACTACTAGTAACTACTATTGATGGGAATGCTGTTTAGGTGAGATTGGTGAATGAAATACTGCAGGGTTTGTTTTTTTTGGGGGGGAGTGTTTTTTAACTGAAATAACATTAGTTTACAATGTTGTAAATGATTTAGAGTTATAGGATCTCTCCCTTCAGGTGGTGTTACCACATTGTACCCACCACCAAAACACCCATGGTCGTTTGTGGTCCCTCCCCACTTTGTTCTCTCTTGCTACCCCTCTCCTACTTACTTCAGCACTTTGGGGCTGGGGTTTTATAGAGAAAATATCCATGTATTACTTGTGTAATTACAAACTGATATTCTTAAATGTCTCCTTACAGGTTATTTTCTACTGAATACAGAGCTGCATTTTTTAAATTTAGTCATTACCTTATCTAGTCAACATTCAATAAACCTACCATGTGTCAGCCATTATGCTAAGTATTTAGGATAAACACCAAAAAAGACAATCCTGAACCAATCTTTCAAGAGTTAATATTCTGGCTAGGTTAAAGTTTTCCTAAAATCTAAACCCATGTATTCACTTTCTAGACCTCTTTACCTGTCCCAAGGCTGTTCAGTGTCAACATATCTAAAGTCAAACTCATTTCTTTTCATTACACTAAGAATCTGTAAGAGTAATCTTTACCTTTTCCTTCATAGCTTTTTTCTCCTCTTCATTGTCTACAGCTGCTTGAAACTCATGCTGCTTTTTCTTTAGTTGCTCTAGAGTAATTTTTTTCCACTATATGGATGCTCTTATGAACTTCTGTCTGTACTATTGTAATAGCTTTATCTATTCTTTTTCCCCTAAGATATCGACCTACTATCTGCCTAGCAATTACTACACTAGTCTTCACACTATTACAAGAAAAATCTCTCTAACATATCTGGTCATCTGCCCTGATTAAAATAGTTTGATTCTCTATTGCTAAGAGGTTTCAGTATCCATGATTGAACATTCAGGGGCCTTCAAATTTGAATGCAGGCTGTCTTTTTAACCTCATCTACTACTGCTTCACCATTCTATATTTCAGCCACACCAAACTTAGTATTAGTTGTTAAATGTATTATGGTTTTTATATTTCTCTACATTTTCTTCTTAGGGGAATGCCCTTTGTTCCCACAATGAAAGTTCTACTTTTCTACCTTTCATGCTCTCTTCTGTTCTTCTGGCAAGTTGTATTTCTCCTACAGAACCAGATCAAACGTTTACTCTTTAGACATCAGTGATTCCACCAGGCAAAGTTAATGACTTCAGTTCCATAGATTATATTTTTTCATTTTTTAATTTTACCCTCAATATCATAACATGTATCTTACCATGTTTGCCCATAGGAAGGACTAAGTAAACATCTGTGAAATTAGTTACATATGGAATTCTGCTTTGAAGCATGAATGTATAATCTAGAATTCAAAAGCAGTGAAACTCATTAAATTTCTTTGATTTAATTCTTCAAACAGATTTTATGCTGCATGTGTAGTTCTTGGGTTGCAGTATTTACATGAACACAAAATTGTTTATAGGTAAGTGAAGTTTTGACCCTTTCAAATGACTTACTTTGGTGTAAATTAGAATTAGATAATTAGGAAGGTCAGTTTGTATTTAACTACAGCTTCTTAATTCTCTTTTCCCTGTAAGTGACCACTAAAAAGTCCAACTTGAATTTTGAAAGATGTGGTTAACACAATATTGATATAATGAAGCTCTTCATTCCTAATACTCTGCCCATTTTCAGGTTAAAATAGTCAAATTATAACTTGTCTTTTATAACACATTTCACCAACAGTATTCATCCTAGTAAGTATTTTACATTCAGCTGTTCTACAGATGAAAACCAGAAACCACTAGTACACAAAATATGTCCGCAGTAAGCTAAGTAGCTTGTGATAGAGTGTAAAAAAAATCTTTCTGCTTCCTTCATTAGTACTTTGTGTCATCTAAACAGTTTAGTAGGTAAACCTCGCTGGTTTATGTACTGTCACAGGTTCTTATCAAATTGAGGACCAGTAACAAATAGTTGTAGACCACCATTGTACAGATATGCTGGTGATACTTTAAATATCATTACTCTAGACTGGACAAATTATGGGAAAGCTGATCAAAATTAGATAATACATTTTGATTTGTTCAACCTTCTAGCAATATTTCCAATGTAAGGTTCTGTTTCACTCAAAGAGTAAAATATTTTCAGTTACTTTATAATCTGTTAGTATAGGTGGACAACTTTTTATTTTGAATTACTCAGAAGGTTAAGTCTATATCCCTGATACCTTATTTAGTTTAATGATTGTTTGTTATGGGTGGTATATAGGCAAATTTCAAATTTAATCCAAACCAGTTTATCACAAATAACAAATTAACAAAACCTGAGGTAAAGATATTTGAACTCCTTTTGCTCTTTAAAATACAAAATGTAAAGAGGTAAAACATTACCTTTCAAATCATTCTTCCATTTCTCTATAATTGAGAAAAATTATTCAGAAAGTAAGCTATATCACAATGTTTGCCAAAAAAATGACCATTTGTAACAGTATTTAAATCTCGAATCATAACTGGAAAATGGTTTTTTAGTTAAGTATGGCTCCTGTTGAAGCAATTATTTCAGTACATCAACTATTGATTTTATTTTTCATTTCACTTTTTTTTCATCCTGAATAGGGATTTGAAATTGGATAACTTATTGCTAGATACAGAGGGCTTTGTGAAAATTGCTGATTTTGGTCTTTGCAAAGAAGGTAATTGGATATTTTAAAGTTCTTTTTCTAGATTACTATTCTTTGTACTTTGGTAGTTTTCAGGTTTGTCTGTGAAAAGCAAAATAGATTAAAATGTTATGGGTTGCTTATAAGCCTAATTATCACATTAAGAATTTGTTCTGTAGATAATGAATGTTTTCAGAAATCATAATAGAAAATTAAGACTTTCTTTGTATGATTAATAATTTTATCACAACTCTAAGAAAGCACCAGATTTTTTAGTCTGCTGGCACTGGACAGAGTAAATTATATAGATCTAATAGACCTCTAGCTTTTTAAAATGTTTAATACTTTTAAATAGGAAAAATATATGTGTGTATCTCAAGAATGTTTTCTGTGTCTTGAAACATAAATTAACTAGGGAAATTTGAACCAGAATAGCATAAGAAAATGTAAAAAGCATGAGCATAAGCACCAGACAGATAGTCCTAGGTTTGAATCTTAACTCTTCCATTTATTTACTGCATGTCTTTTGAAGGAGATAGTTCAAACCTTACTTTCTATTTAGCAGTATTAAGAGAATTGGAGATAATTACATGACACAGTTCCTAAAATATAAGTAAAGATTTATTTTCTCCTTTACACTTAGTATACTGAATTATAACTAACATTGTCTGTCTGTCCCTTTACATTAAAAGCTTCTTGTTTCTGAGCTTTGCTTCTGTAGCACATAGTATATACTTGTCACATCTTAATCTAAGTAGTTGAATGAATAAACTGTAAGTATTTGTTCACTAGTTATCCACTGACCTAATTATTGAATCCAGTAGAAGTTTTTTTCTCTTACTGGGCATCTTAGTATTTGACATTGATATAAATGCTTTTTTTCCTCAGTCTGTTCTTGGCCCATTGTTCTTCACTGATAGTTTTTGCAGCTATATGCTAATGACTCCTAAATACATTAATATTTTTCCTGACATACTCAACCAGCTACTTTAATAGTCAATAGCCACCCCAAAAGCTTTATAAATAAAAAGCCTCTTTTCCTCAGATAGTGTAACTCATGTTAATAGTGCCAGAGTCCTCTCAGCTTTCCAGCATGAAAATGTGGAATTCTATCTGGACTCTGTCATCTTTTCTACTTTCCACATCCACTCAGTGGTCAAATTGTGCTTACATCTACTTCTTTACTATTTCTGAAATCTTTCTTTTCCTTTCTGCCACTACTGCCAACCATCATCTTGTTTTGACAGTAGTACTTTAATAGCCTATTAACCTCCACTGTCGCTAGTCTTTTTCTTCTTTATATCAGTCTGCATGTAATTACTAAAATGTTAAAGAGGCCAACATAAGTACAAATCTTACCATGATATAATCCTGCTGTTATCCTTTAACAGGGCAAGATACGATATACAATGTACTTCATGATCTGCCTGCTTATTTCTCCAGCCAGATTTTTGGCTATTGTCTGGTACATACATTCTGCTTTAGCCACAAAACTGCTTACAGGCTATGTCTCTTCACTATCACTACTCAGTTCTGTTTGCTAACATCCACTTACCCTTGAAGCTCAACTCCGATGTCACCTCCTTAGATAAATAACCTGAGACTCTCCTCCTGTTCCAGCTCTCAGCAACGATTCTTCAATGTGTTTCCATAATATCTTGCTCTTACCATATTATCATAAAATTTTATTTATGTATATGTGTATACACACATACCTGTTTCTTCCATTTAAGATAAAAACTCTCATTTTTGTATTCCTATCACTTGGCACGAGTGCTTAGAATATAATAGTACAGGTACTCAGAAATACATATTGAATAGCCAGATCATTTAAATGTGTTTTTCTATGTTATCATAAAAATACATAAAATAAATTTTAATTATAGTAATATTTTTGAGCATTTATTATATGCCAGTAATTTTGCCATATGGGTTACATGTATGATCATTCTAACTTTCATAGTGTTTTACCAATTTGAAGTCCTAGCTAGTTTGACTACTTTCAGTGTACTTTAAAAAACTATAAGAAACTATATCAAAAGAATGAAATACACCAGAATCACAGATTTTGTCATTATAAACAAAAGAAGACAAAAAAGAGTAGTTGTATAATGAAAGTGTGACATGTAATATCCTTGAGTTGTGAGTAATACAGAATAAAAATTAAGAAACATTATTTCTCTTTCTTTGTTAACTTTTTCCTAATCCTGACCAGAGTACTTAAAAGATTAATATAGAATTTATGTAGCTATTATTGCAACTTCTTTTGAAAATATTTTATTGAAAAAGAAAGGCCAATATGATACTGTTCATAAATTTTGTAAAAAAAAAAAAAAATCCTCCATCCTAAAGTACTTTGTCTTAGTTCTAAACTTAAATTTCATTTGAAATTTTTGGTTATTAAAATACATAAATATTTATATTTCGAATTGTGAAGATTTATTTCAAATTCTTCCATAAAATGATTCATAATGAGCTTTAACTTTAGAATGCATTGAGACATTATCTTAAATTTGTAGAATTGTAGGAAATTATGTTTGGAAACTTATAAAATATTAATATAATAACTACATAACACATTTGATCAACTCATCATTTTCTTTAAAAGTCTTTGTTTCATGTTCTCGAATTTAGTCACATCACAAAATGTGCAACTTTAATTTTGCTTCCTGAGGTTATCTTCTAATTTTTATGCCAAATTTTTTTCTATGTTAACAAATAATAAAATTTTACTTTTTTCAGGAATGGGGTATGGAGATAGAACAAGCACATTTTGTGGCACTCCTGAATTTCTTGCCCCAGAAGTATTAACAGAAACATCCTATACAAGGGCTGTAGACTGGTGGGGCCTTGGTGTACTTATATATGAAATGCTTGTTGGTGAGGTAAGCAATATGAAATGAGAAAGAGAAAGGTGATTGAAAAACCAAAGCATGTCATTCAGAAAACCACTTAATATGTTTCCTGTATAAGTAGGAATTAAGTTTCTAAATAATTATAATAATGAGTCTATTACATTCACTGACTTTTTTTTTAGATTATTGTATTTTCTATAGACTGTATTTCCAGTGCTTTGAAAATAGTTCCTTATTTTTCAGTAATCCTATGGTTATGTTTTATTATTTTAAGACATAATTATTTATGACCAATTATTTCATAGAGAATAGAATAGCGGAAAACTAATGAAAGAATATATTTGTACCTGTCATGAAAAATCAAAAGTACAACAGAGTTGAAAATATTAACATTTTTTCCCTGTTTTCTTTAGATTAACTTAAATTTCTGGAGATAACGTAGTCATATAACAGAAATTGTCACCACCTAGAAAAAAAGTAAATGATAGCAAATAAAGAAGTAATATTTTATTGTTGTTTTTTAAATTTAGTATTCATTTATATGTGAAATTTAATTAAGTTACCAAAAATTATATGCTTACTTAAAATTTACTCTCTATAATAGAAATGATAGGTGAAAACTCTGAGATTATTGCAGTCTACTACACAATTAAGAGCCATCTGATTCTACTTTCTTATTCTAAGTGACTGGAAAACTTGACATTGAACAGAGAGGAAACTCGTCTGTGTGTGTGTGTGTGTGTGTGTGTGTGTGTGTGTGTTTGTTTTAAAGGAGGTTCTAATTGATAGCACTGTTAATTACCTAGGAGATAAAAGACAATGGGTCTGGCTGTTCTCCAGGATTGCTCTTTTGCTTTTTTCTCTTTAGTACTTCTATAAGAGAATAGTTGGGAAGAAGAACTTAAAAGAACTTAAAACATCAATATATTTCAAATTTCGTAAGTTTGGTGAAGTTTTAGTAACAACTATATTTTAATTAGTTTTGCCTAAAATTTGTCACTTTTCTCATTATGAGTGATTGAAGTCTCACTGATAGTATCACAGAATTTCAAATTTGTATTTGAAATTTTTAATTGTACCAGTTTTGATGATTAGAAAGGCTTTAGGCATAAAATAACATACCAGGTACCCTTTCTTTCTTTTTTTTTTTTTTAAAGATTTATTTATTTATGCATACAAGCACTGGGGTACAGGCCAGAGGTGGTGGGGGGAGTGAGAGAATTCACCAGACAGAGTGGGGAACAGCACAGGGAGATGGACTGAAAGACACTGCTGAGGGGAGCAGTGGGCGAGGCAGGAGAGGTCTGCAGCGCCATGTGGATCACCGCCTGGTGGCAGCAGGGATCGAACTCATGCTGCAGTGGCTGCGGTTTGCTTCATAGTGCGTTGCTTAACCCACTGCGCCACCACGGAGGGCCCCAGGTACCCTTTCAATGTACCAAGTAGAAGTGAAAGTATCAGGGAAATTATTTTTTTTTTAAAGATTTATTTATTTATGCATACAAGAGCTGGGGTACAGGCTGGAGTCGCGGGAGGTGAGAGGATTCACCAGACAGAGCAGGGAGTAGAACAGGCAGACTGACTGAAACACACTACCAAGGGCAGCAGCGGGCGAGGCAGGAGAGGTCTGCTACGCCATGTGGGTCCCCTCCCTGGCCGGTGGCAGGGATCGAACTCGTGCTGCAGTGGTTGCGGCTTGTTTCATAGTGAGTTGCCCAACCCGCTGCGCCACCAGGGAGGCCCAGTATCAGGGAAATTAAAGGACATTTTTGATATGATCAACTTTGTTGTAAAGATCTGTGAAGTAAATTTAAAGAATAATTTAGTATAAGTATATGGTACACACTCTAGACAATAGACATCTATTGTGGTTTCCTGTAGTCCTCTTTTGTTTGATACTTTGGTTGGTCCCCCCAGTCCCCTTACTGCTTGGTTGTACTTTGGAGCATGTTAGGATTTTACTGTATTGAAACTCATTTTATTTACTCAGAGGTATTTCTTCTAGTCTCCCTTTCCTGGTGATGATGAAGAGGAGGTTTTTGACAGTATTGTTAATGATGAAGTAAGATATCCAAGGTTCTTATCTACAGAAGCCATTTCCATAATGAGAAGGGTAAGAATTAATAGTTTTTGAACTACTTATGTTGTTTTATTTTTCAGTAGAATATTAGAAATTGTCTTTCAGTTCATAGATGTTGCATAATTTAGATAAGCACATACCCCAAAAATGTCTAGATCTTTGCAGGTTGTAAGACCCCTTATCAATGAACTTGATGGTTTTAATTGTTTTTACTTTATGTTGTTAGCTATTAAGAAGAAATCCTGAGCGGCGCCTTGGAGCTGGTGAGAAAGATGCAGAAGATGTAAAAAAGCATCCGTTTTTCCGGGTAAATATGAAAGTTTAAATTTTTTTTATGAAACTATAGTAATAATGAGTAAGAAACTAAGCTGATTATTTTATACTTTATAATCCAGCTAGTTGATTGGAGTGCTCTGATGGATAAAAAAGTGAAGCCACCTTTTGTACCTACCATTAGAGGACGGGAAGATGTTAGTAATTTTGATGATGAATTTACCTCAGAAGCACCTATTCTGACTCCACCTCGAGAACCAAGGATACTTTCAGAAGAGGAGCAAGAAATGTTCAGAGATTTTGACTACATTGCTGATTGGTGTTAAATTCCTAGACACTGTGAAACAAAGCAGACTGACTCACAAGAAGACCTCTTAAAAATAACAACCTTCCATTTGCTCTCTGTGCCACCACTAGCTTCAGAGTTTTTTAAACACATGAAGATTTGTTTAAATACTATTCTAATACCTTCTTGAAAAGTGGTTTCTCAATGTATTTTCAACATAAATCTGAGCACTGGAAACAGTTTCATGGAGTTTAAGCTGAATGAACATTGGCCATGAAATCTATCGCAAATGAATACTTTTGAATGAATGAAAGTTTAAACAAAAAAACCCAAAATACTTCTACAGTCCCTAGTTTTGCTATATGTCTGCTTTCAATGAAAGGAAGATTTTATCAGTTAACTTCACTTAGCTATATTTTACAAAAAGAAAACAAAAGGGCTTGGGATGCTATTACTGTTAACACATAGTATGATTCTGTTTGAACAAGGCTAATGTTCTTATTTTTTTTAAGAAATTACTGTAATGTCAAAAAAATAAGTAGTAGATTATGCACAGTTTTGGGGCCTTTTTTAAATGAAATGAATTGATGTTTTATAATTTTTCTATATTTATTAGAAAATTTTGATTGCCTTATCTTTACTAACCATGTAACACAGCCTTATAGCTTTCCAACAGAGCTACTTGCCAAACAATTTTTTGTTTATTAAACCATGCCGAAACCATGCCAAGACAAACAGGAACAAGTAACATCAACATTTACTTAAAATTTTAAGAGTAAGGACTTCTGATCAACCTGAACAAGACACTCTGTCATGTGTATGCATTCCCAAAGTCTGGACATTCAGTGTGTTCAGTTGTATCTTCTTCCAAAATCAGTGAACTGATTACTCTTTTTTGATATTCATTGTATATTTATCAACCTAGTTCATCTTGTTCTTGTGTCTACTGTAGAAGGAAACTATATCTTTGTTAAATCATAGGGATTATCATTGTATACATGCTGTGATCATGTATATGTGCAAGTTGTAATGTATTCTATGTTGTAGGTTTATTATTTAATTTCACCACTTTATCACTTTTGTACAGTGGCCAAGCAGACACCTCAAACTCCAGCATATATGTTAAGTGCATTTGTACATTTTGGGCCACTGGATCCAGATTTTATATTGGCAGTTACTGAGGGCAAAAGCAATATATTGTAACAGAATGTATAAATATTTTTGATAAAACAGTCTATATTTTATAAAATTATTATAACACTAAAGCTGTACCTCAAAAGACTCAAAAATAATCTGATCAAGTACTTTTTACAGAGGATCCATTTGTGGCTTTTTTTAATGGTCTTATAGGAAAGTCTTTTTGCAAACCATGGCTTTTCCACTTGCCTGGAGTTTTTTGTTGTTGTTGTTTTTCTCTCCCACCAGTCTGATTTCTTTTCCCTTATTTCAATAACCAAATCTTTCATTCTATGCTTTGCATGTTAGGGTCATCATACCTCAGGAATATCAAGTTGTTAACTAACCATACATATTAACTGTTTAATCAGAGTGATCTCATATCATAAAAATTATTCAAGTTTAAGTCCTATGAGAAATATATGAATTTAGAGTTGAGCTAAAAACATAGATATGTCAGCCTTGCCTTAGTATGTTGGCAAGTTTTTGTTGTACTCTGAAAAAAATCATAATTGTTCAGAGATATTTCACACAGTCTCTTTAAATTGATTGTTATCCAGGATCCTCTGAGAGAAAATCTTATTCAATGGGGGAGCAATATATTGTTTAAAGTTATTTTAAAACACAGGCTAACTTCCTTGGAACAGGACAGTAGAGAATCGTAGCTTAATTTTATGGCTTTAATTTAAACAGTGTTAACAAAACATTAGAATAGAACACTAAATACTTTTGAGGTACAGTCTGCTCACCTTTTCTGGTTCTCAAATATGCAGAGAGTACAATGTCTAAAATAGACTTCTAGTGTTGAAAATTGACATAGCATTTTGTAACCTCACAGTGTACAGAAACTTTTTTTAAATAGAAGTCAATCACTAAAAAAAATTAGAGGGCAGACTATATTCACACAATTAAGCTGAAGAAAGCACTAATTTTTTTCTGTAGTCTTAAATATATATATATTTTAGATTTAAAAAGTTTTAAACTATAGAATGTAAATATATTTTGCTATTACTATATGTGTAAGTGACTGCTAAAGCACTTTGTAAGGAAATCAGAATATTTTTAGAATGGTACACTATGCATTCAAATGAAATGTGCCTTTATGTCATTCTAAGAAAAAAAGTGTTTTGCAGTCATAAATTACCACAAAATGCACAAATTAAAGTTTAAATAGATTGTAATTTGTAACTTTGGTTTTAAGTATTATTTCCATTTGGAAACTCCTTATTGGTCAAAATATGAATTGACTTTATTTTAATCACTATCTCAAAGCCTAACGTTAGTTAGCCTTCTTGTGTGTACTTTCTATCCTGGGGAAGGGCTTAATCATGGCAATTTTGAGCAAATTGTCCACTTCACTGGTAATAGTGGAGAATATTTGTGTTCTAATCATAAGGTTAGTAGCATCTTTCATTCAGTGGGTGTTTATGGAATGTATTCTGTGTGCTTAACACTAAGGATTAAAATGTGGCCTGTAAAGACATCAAAGTGTTCATAAATGAAGACGTTAGTGCTAAAATGTGAGCACCAGTATTATGTGTACTTTTCTCTTGTTTGAGGTTCACTTATTTCAGGACCCAATTTTAAAAAAGAAAGTAAATGAAAACAGAATACTAGCCATTTTATGGTCATCTTATTTAAAAATGGCAGTTGAAATATTTTAGAAATACAAATGACTCATACTATCTCCATACTGTGATAGTAGAAAGTGTCACTGGATGTTGACAAGGAAAAGGCTGTATTATAGAGTCAAATGTAACAAAAATTTTATAGGTGCTACTGGTCTTCACAAGGGAAGTGAGGATGAGGATGAGGATGAGAAACACAAACAAAGCCAATCCGTGGACCATAATCTTAATTTGGAACGCTTGTTTACTTCCTGTCTTTGGAAGTCTAGTGTTTTCCTGAGGTAATTGCCTTACATGTCCATAGGTATATAAATATGTGTATTTGTAAGCATATGTATATAAATTTATAAATAACCACCCAGGTGTCAGAAAACTTATGTAATCTCCACTTTTATTCCAGTAAGTAGAAGCTCTAGTACTTCCAATAAGACATGAATTTGAGGCATTGCTAATCTCATTAAAGGTAAGCGTGGTCTCTTAACAATTTGTCACCCCACAATAAGCAAATAAACTTATATGTAAATCTAAACAAAGCTATGGCTTCATCAGCCCAAGAGTTAAGATGGGAATATGTAGAGGTTGGGACTGAAACTGAGCCTACAGAGTAAATCAGAGGAGTAGAACATTGGAGAGGATAAAAGCCAGAATGGCAGGGAGATCATTTTGGAAGTGCAACACCCAGAAGAAGTGGGATTTCCAAGAATGGATTCCTGTAACAACACTACTATGAAGGTAATAAGCCTTGCAATAGCAATAGAATTTATATGCTGTGCTAAAATTTTCTAGTTAGTTTGTAAGTCTAGTTTGCAACTCTACCTACCAGAGAATCACATACTCTCTGAAGATGGGAACATATAACTTACACAGAGTAAAACATTACACACTGGCAAAGATCACCCAGTTTATGAGACTACACACCCCCTTGAGTGAGAGCCAACAAAAACAATCAATTTAGATATCCTCTTCAAAAGATTGCATATATTAGAGTTCTCAGATACAGAACAGATAATAGCTATGTATAGAATGTAAATACATCTAATGTCAGAATAAATTTTAAGGAAATTAGGAATTTTTTTATTATTTTAACATTTCTCAATGCTATACATGATTTAGGGGAATAGTTTCTCATCAGATTTATATCATGACACCAGCACCCCTGTCAGAGCATCCATAGTCCTTTAACCTAGGCTTTTGGGCCTCTTCCAACTTTCTTTCCACCTTATCTCTCCTAACAGCTTTATTTCTGCAGTCATATTTCTAGGATCTGTTTTGGTTTACTTTGTCAGTTCCATTTTTTTCCCCTCTGTATTCCATATATAAGTGAGGTGATCCAGTATTTGTTTTTTCCTTCTGACTTACTTCACTTTGCAAAATCCCCTACAGTTCTATCGATATTGTTATAAATGGCAAGAATTCAAAGCTGAGTAGGTTCCATCGTATATATGTACCACATTTTCTTAATCTACTGATCTGTTGATGGGTCATTAGGTTGCTCCCATAACTTGACTATTGTAAATAGCGCTGTGATAAACATAGAAGTGCCTATCTTCCTTCAAATTTGGGGTTTTTGTATTCTTTGGGTAGATTCCTAGAGTGGAGTTGTTGAATCATTAGGCAGATCATATGATTCTAATTTTTTTATTTCCTTCCACTGGCTTTTGGTTTCATTTGTTCTTTTTCTAGTTCTTTAAGCGATAATGTTAGATTATTTACTTGGGATATTTTTTATTTTATGATGTGGGTGAGTATTGCTCTATTCTCCCTTCTTTGTACAGCTTCTGTTCCATCCCATAGGCTCTGGTAAGTCGTGTATTCATTTTCACTTGTTTCCAGGTAAATTTTTATTTCTTCTTGGAAGAAATTTCTTTATTAACCAAGTAGTTTGGTTTCCTGCTTTCTTTTTGTAATTGATTGCAGGTTTAATACCATTGTAATAAAAGAATACTTTATATGATTTCAGTCTTCAGGTATATATTGACACAACCAAGCAAGTGGTCTGTCCTGTAAAGCGTTCCATGTGCACTTGATAAGAATGTGTGCTCAGATATTTTTTGAGAGTAATACCCCATTAATGTCTAGTAGACTCTTCTGATCTCATTCCTTCCTCATTTAAGGCTAATATTTCCTTGTTGATTTTCAATTTAGTTGATCTATCCATTGTTGAAAGTGGGGTTTTGAAGTCCCCCATATTGTGTTGTGGCCAATGTCTATTTTTAGATTTGGTTAATTGTTGCCTTAGGTATTTTGTTATTCCTTCATTTGGAGCATATATACTAATAAGTGTTGTATCTTCATGAATGTGTTGATCCCTTCATCTTTATGTACTATCCATCCCTGTCTCTTGTTATCTTTTTAACTGGAAGTTTACTTTATCTAAGTTTGGCTGTCACTGCCTCTCTCACATTTGCTTGTAGGATTGTTTTCTATCCACTGGTTTTGATCCTGTGTTTTCTTTGGAGCCTCAGATGGGTCTTACAGAGGCAAAGGAAAATTGGCAGACTTTCAGATCTAGCCACCATTTCTTTACTGGCGCGTTCAGTCCATTTACATTTAGAGTGATTATTAATGTATGGATATTTGCTACTGCCATTGTTTCTCATTCTGGTTCTGTTTCCTTACTTAATTTTTTGTGGCTTTTCTTCACTTTGATTAGAGTGCTCCTTTCAAATTTCTTACATATCATCTGCAACCAATAGCTTCGAGAATGTGGAGGAGGTAAGCCCAGCATCTTCATTCTGCCACCATCTTGCTCTCTCCCTTCAAGATTCTTTAGCAAACATTTTAAAATCCCAAAATGAAAAATAACAAATGTGAAACTCAGGGTGAGGGTTAACAGCAGATTAGACAGCTAAAGAGAGAACTGGAAAATGTAAAGAGATCTCTGAAAAAATACCCAAAACAAAGGAAATAGAATATATCTCCTTATTATAAGGTTAAGAGGAATGGAAAATAAACTGGAGATCCAAAAGGAAAGAATAGAAGAGATCTAGTATTTAAAGAAATGGTAACTGAATTTCCCAGAGATGAAAAATATCCAAGATGAAAATACTCTCCATACAAGACAAATAAAAGCAAATAATATGCATAGTGCCACTGTCATCAGACTAGATCACAAAAGGCCACACTGAAACTGAAAAGAGAAATTGTAAAGGAATAAGATAAACAACTGACTTAATAGCAATAGTGGAATATTGTTTTCAGAGCTTTGGGAAACAATGTCAGCTTGAAGTTATAGAAGGTAAAATTATGTTTTATGAGAGAGCAAATAAAAATTTATTTTAAAATGACAGTTTACTATCAAAAGATAGCGCATCTAGAAGGATGATGTAAGATAAACATGAAAATAAGTCATGTCAAAGGTGACCCTCTCCTGTTTGATCTGCTGCCCCTCTCAGCAGGCTATTTCAATAAAACCATCTCTTTTATTCTAAAAAAAAAAAAAAAAGTCAGTACAAAACTAAGTCAACAGAAATTCTGGACAACAATGGTAAGTAAACTGAGATAGAGAAGTATACAATTACTGGGGGCTGGAGGGAGGAGAAGTTTAGCCATTAAGCTTTAAATGTAAATCTAAAATTTAAGGATATTCACTAAAAGAGTATAGTGAATATAAATTCCAAACCAAATATAGATGGTAGAAATAAGTCCAGATGAATCAGTAGTCAAAATATATGTAAATGGTGTAAACTATCCAGTTTATAGCAAGATACTTCAATTTGACAAAAACACATCTTTGTTTTGACAAAAAACAACTAAAACTAGTGTCACCTTATATAAGGAAATATTAGAAGGATTCCTTTTAAAATTTTGAATAAGATTAGCATGCCTATTACTACTACTATTATTACTCTCAGTAATGTAAGGCTTCAAAGGAGGAAACAATGTTTATTATTTACAGATAATGTGATTTTCTATGTAGACAACTCAAAAGACTACAGTTTCCTAGCAATTGATTCCTAGCATCTTCAGTCAAGAAGCTGGTTATAGATGAAGGTAGAGAATTTGGTGGAATGTCTCTAGAAATAAATGTAACAAAAAATGAAAAAAATGTGCAGGACATAAAAGTAAATTCTTTATTGGGAGATATAAAAGAATTCTTTTTTTTTCCCCACCCCCATAAAAGAATTCTTGAAGTAAATGTAGAAATATCCCATCTTAAGTAATGCCAGTTCTCAAATTGCTCTGTAGATTGAATACAATGAAAAAGAATGGTTTTATACAATATATATATTTACACTATAAAAATGCTGAGAAATCAAAACCAATTGCAATTATCAGGGGCAATATGAAAATAAAAGCTTTTCAAAGACTGCTATAGCATACCCTTTTTAAAAGTTAAAAATTGAACAAAATCATATATAATCATGTATAATGTTGCCCTTTTTTTTCTTTAAAAGGGGAATGTTGAATCAGAATTAAGACAATGAGAATCTAATGTGGAGGCAGAAGAATGTGGTAACTGTGAAGTGCATTGGTAGGTATCAGTTATTGATAGTGTTTCAGGTCCAGTATGGGTGTTCATTTTATCAGCTTCCAGTATATCAATAACCAGTAATTTACCCCTCACCCTTTTACATCCTCACCTTCCTTCCTTTACAACTTAAATTTTTTATAGCCATTAAATCACTTTCACAAATACTTTCCACTCTTTCTTCCTCTTTTTTTGTGCAACCATGTTAACTCTGCATCCAAACAACGATACTAACTCACTTCATTTCAATGAAGTGAGCCAGTGTTCAATTTCTGTAATCTAGTGGTTCTCAAAACTTCAGTGCGTCTGGACTGGAACCTGAGAATTTACATTTCTAATAAATTTCCAGATAACACTGATGCTTCTGATCTGGAAGCTTGAAACAACTTTCAGTACTTTTAAAAAACCAGTATTCTTAAAATTACTAAATTATCAATATCCAGTAGTCAAACAGTTTCATAATTATGTTTATTTGTAGATTGTCTCTTTGTAGCAGCTTTGTTGCTAAAGTAATAAAAATGACAAAAATGTGGATTCTAGGAAACTAATTATTGAAAGTTGTTATAAGAAAGCAAAGCTAATTACCATTTCATAAGAAGTCCAGGAAACAGAGTAGACTTCCTCTGTTACCTATCAACATGTGTGATTTGCTTGATAAATGTACAAGTAAGTGTACATGTTATTCTTGCTAAAGTCAGCAAGAGAATTTCATAGAAGGCACAGACTAATATACTAGTGTTTTTATGTAATTCCAAACTCAGAAATATTTGTGTAAAGTGATCAGTGCCAAAACAGACCAGAAGAGACATACAATAACATTTCCTTCCTTAATTCAGCAATGTTTTGAGTGAATCTGCACATAACTAGAGATTAATCTTATGCAGTAAACTCACTTAAAAACTAAATACAGGGGAAAATGCGTATAATCATTTTTCCTTGAAAATTCTTTAGTCATAAAAGTACAAGTTCTGTGTAGAAATTTTGAAGTTTATTTTCTAACTAGAGGCACACATTTGCAGTTTTTGTCTTTCAACCATAAGAGTAATATATTTTTTGCCTTCACTAAAGTTTAGTAACAAACTTAGCTATTCACGTTAAGTAATACTAAGCTTCTTTGATGCCATAGTTGACACTTATCCTTTTTTAGAATTTGTTTTTACTGGGATATAGTTGACATATGGCATTGGGTAAGTTTAAAGCATACAAAGTTATCTGATAACATTTACATACTGCAATATGATTACCCCTTTAGCTTTAACAAATACCTGTCATGCCACAAAAATTATTATTTACGGTGGGAACAATTGAGATAGCATACCCTCAGCAACTTTGAAGTCTATATATAATACAGCACTGCTGTCTAGCATCTTAATGCTGTGCATTAGACCTCACACTAGTTTACTACTGTTTGCTATTTTGTACCCTTAAATGTCTAATTCCTCTTTCCCCTGAAAGATGGCCTCCATTCTACTCTGTTTTCACCTATTCAACATTTTTAGATTCCATATAGGAGTAAAAAGTAAACATTTTTGTGTCTTTCTGTTTGACTTATCTCAATATAATGTATTCAAAATCTAACTGGTCATCACAAATGGCCAGATTTACTTCTTTCTCATGGCTGAATAATACTCTTTCACAAAGAGTACATACATAACACATCTTTATCCATGCCCCTATTGCCAGACATTTAGCACCATATTTTTTTTTGCAATAAGTATATAAGGGAATGCAGTTATCTCTTCAACCCCCTATATTCATTTCCTTTGGAAATGAAATATATATACCCAGGAATGTAAAATTGCTGAATGGTGTGTCATATATATTTTTTTTATTTTTGAGGAACATCCATAATATTTTCTGTCATGGTACATTCCTACCAAGAGTGTACAAGAGTTCCTTATTTCCCAATCATTAACAACATTTACTCACAAATAAACATACAGGTATGAGATATTTTACAGTGTCCTGATTTGCATTTTCCTAATGATTGGTGATTTCAATATCTTCATGCAACTGTTAGTCACTGGAGATCTTTTTTCTTTAAATAGTTTTTTTTTTAAGATTTATTTATGCATACAAGCACTGGGGTACAGGCCAGAGGTGTGGGGCATGAGAGGATTCACCAGAGACAGTGGGGAGCAGAACAGGCAGATCAACTGAAATAGACTGCTGAGGGGAGCAGCGGGTAAGGCCTAAGAGGTTTGCCACACCATGTGGGTCACCAGCCTGGACAGTAGGGATCAAACTCATGCTGTAGTGGCTGTGGATAGTTTCATAGGGCTGCCATTTCATAAGGTGCCTTCCACCACCAGGGAGGCCCCCTTTTACAGTATTTTTAAAGATAAGGTGCCTAACTGTGATGTTCATTTTCTCTAGTATTTCTTCTACTTTAATGGCACTCATTTGCTGCTATTCTTTTTTCCCTTTTTCATTTTTTTTCCCTTTTAAAAAGTAAAATGTGTACATTATGAGAGGTAGGACTTTATTTGGGACCTCTTTTATCTAATAAGTAAACTTGTATATTAATTCATTCTTGCCAAATTTATATAGATTACATTGTAAATGGTATGAGACTGTTTAGAATGTTAGACATATAAGCAATTCTTATAATAGCAGCAGCCCACCCCCAAATGTTTTGGTGATTATAGCAATAAATATAACATATGGCGATTTGTCATTAAGCATAACTCACAGGTATAAAAATTTTTAAATTGGCATAGTATGTAACTAAAAGCATATTTACAATTTAAAGGTAGGTCTTAGATTAGAAAAATAATGTCTCATAATTTTTTAATTGCTTTTTTGAATGAAGAGAACATTAATGGAAAGTCCTGGTTATCCCACTGAAATGCATTTCACTATGAAGAAAAATATGTGAGAAAATACTGGCAGCATATTTTTATTATGCTGTATTTTAACGTAACTATATAAGAAAAGTGGGCAGAAGTAGCAAATAGGAAAATCAGGTTAAAGGGGAAAATAAGTAAAATCAAAGAAAGACTGAAAAATGTCACTTTAATTTCTAAGTGAGTAAAAAGTGACTGTATAAAACAAGACATTTAAAAGGTTAAATTTTGTGACGTTTGCAAATACTTAACCTCTCTTGAGTTTTTTCTCTTTGTTTGTAAAATGAGATTATGTTGCAAACCTTTATTAGTTCCTTTGGAGATTGAGCAGAAATCCCAATTAGTTAACTGAACCCTGACATGAAGTTTTATTGAAATCTCAACATTGTCCCAAAGTACATCTTTTGGAAATATACCTTAAAGTCACATAACTTTGTTGTATCCTCTCAGACCAAGAAGTATGACACTTTTTGTTTTTTCTCAGTATTACTTGACTATTCAGTGTCTTGTGGTTCCATACACATTTTAGGGTTTTGTTTTTGTTTTTCTTTGAAAAATGCAATTGGAAGTTTAATAGGTTTTGCATTGCATGTGAAGAGGACTTTGGGTAGTAAGGACATTTTAACAATATTAATTCTTCTGATCCCTCAATATAGAATATTTTTCCATTTGTTTGTGTCTTCTTCAGTTTCTTTCCTAAAGGTCTTGTAGTGTTCATTGTACATTTCCTTTACTTTCTTGGTTAAATTATTACTAAATATTTTATTGTTTTGATATTGTGGATAGGCTATTTTTCTTAATTTTTCTTTCTGATGATTTATTATGTATAGAAGCACAATTTTTTCTATATGCTGGTTGTTGGTTTTGTGGGGTTTTTTTATCTGCAACTTTATTTGATTTGTTTATTAGTTCTAAGAATTTTTTGGTTGAGTCTTTAGGAATTTCTTCCTTTTTTTCCCCCATCCCTAATACATTAGTTATTTCTAGGCCTGTGCCCTGTAGGTAGGCTTCAGAGAAGGGGGCAGTAAGGGGGTGGGATCAACATTCACAAGCTGAAGATGGGAGCATGAGAAGACCTTGGCCTACCTCCTCTCCCCAAGCAGGGTTACAGACTGGGGCTTGGAGGCGCAGGTTTGGCCTTTCTGGGTCAGCATAGGGTACCAAGGTTGGAGCACAAATGGGGATCCAGAGCTAAAACTTGCCATCTATTTGCTACCCTAGTTGTATTTGGAGAAGTATTCTTTCTGTCATCTACATTTGGTTTAATTGTGTCGCTGCCTGGCTTCCAGTTCATGGGACAGGCTTCCCCATGCCTGGACCAGTCACAGGGCCTCATCCACAGAATGCCCCATAGGCCAGTCACTGATAATGATCTGCAGAAGGATATCATGGTCATCCATGATAAAGGCCCCTTTATGGGAATGCCCTCATCTTGCTGCAGCACACCATAATCATGAGATAAGCTTCTGATTACATCAGCCAACAGGGGCACGTTCAGGAGTCTCAGCCTTCTTCCAGGGTGGTATTGATCCAAAACAGGTAAGTGAACTGAGTCCAGAAAGACCCCCCCAGAATTTCTTAGCCTAGTTTTCAGAGGTCCTCTTTGTGCTCACTAAAAGCGATGATCTCCATGGAGCACCAAAGGTGAAGTGTAATGGGTAAATGGGACATTTTGTTTTCCTCCATAGTCAGAAAGATTAGCCTCTTCAAGGACGCCATCTGCCACAGCAGAGGTCTGGGTGTCCCCTGGCTGACTTTTCTGGTGTGTGCATTGCTGGAAGCCATGACTGAAAGCTACATGGACAAAGGCAGGATGCAAGGACCAGCAGCAGTGCCTACTCATGTTCTCAGCTCCCTGGGATTTTCTGTATATAAGACCGTATCACTGCAAGTAATAATTTTACTTAATTCCTTTCTGACTTTGGAAGTTTTATTTTAAGATTTTATTTATGCACACAAGAACTGGGGTGTAGGCCAGAGGTGGGGGCAGGTGAGAGGATTTACCAGAGACAGAGTGGGGAACAGAACAGGCAGATCTATTGAAATACACTGCTGAGGGGAGCAGTGGGCAAGACAGGAGAGGTCTACTGTGCCATGTGGGTCAGCTCCCTGAGCTGGGATCTTACTTAGGCTGCAGTGGCTCACCATAGCTTAAGAGTGCTGAGACTTAACCCCTTGCACCACCAGAGAGGCCTGACAATTTATTTCTTGATATGTTTTCTTATTCCAATATTGATTGCTCTCTGAATTGTGGTCCTATGTCCTTTTATTGATACATTGGAGACAGACATAGTATTTCCATGCTAGAGGGGTTCATTTGTCGCACAACATTAAAACATGTTTCATGCGTTTCCCTACTGGACTTGCTTTTAGGAACTATGTTGGACACACTTTTCTGGTTGAATGTGTGTGTGAATTTGTAAAGTTCTAGAATCAACTTGACACAATGAGATGTGCACATTATAAAAGGCATGCAAAATTGAACCCAGCAACTAACAGAGTAAACAGCTCTCATCATGCTCACTCTGAAACAGATTCATAAAGAAACAGAGTAAGAGGCAAGACTCATTGTAAGGTTTAAATTCTCTTTCTCGCTTGTGTGTATGTACATGACAGGTATGTTTTGTTGCATTCATGTAAATACCAAGGTAATATAATTATGTAGAGTAATTTGCAAGATGTTCCTCTTCTATATAATCAGCACTGTATCTCTCTCGGGCATGAATAAATATAAGCAGAAGCCAGAACCTCAAAGATAGCAAGATTACTACCTTGGCACCCGATTTTCTGGGGCAGTTATGAGTTCCTGCTTTTGGTGACCCCTTAGGCCATGCCAGTTTTTCCCTTTCTACTTTATTTTTTTCACAAAGTTTGTCATCTTGAATTAATCAGGTATTTTACTGAAGTTGTTGCCTATTTGTGACATTAGTATTACCAAACTTCTCCTCTTTTAGAAGTACAATAGTCATACTTTATAACTAAGTAGTCTCCTGTGTGTGATCTCATTTGATCCTCAAGGTCATCATTATTTTGGTAGAAGTATATTTTCTTGATACACTGACCCCACTGCCTGACTACTCCATCAAGTTGTTGGTGTCATAGTCTAACTTGGCTGTGTAGAAAGTAAAGCTATTTACTGTGGGTATTCGCGTATAGTAAAGATTAATGGTGTGGTCCTTAGTTTTGTAGGTTCAGAGAATGACTATATTTTCAATTAGAATATAGGTTCTGCTATATGTAATAGAGACCTAAAAGAGGAATGGCTTGAATAAGGGGAGGTAGTTGTGACTGCTTTTAGCCACAGTTTTATCCTTGTGACTCAGGCTCACTTCATTTTATTCTGCTATTTCTAGGTGCCCTAGTCTGCATGGTCCAAGAGGTTAAGAGCACATTTGCATTCCAGTCAGTAGAAAGAAGGAAAAGGAAGGAGGGCACACCCATCCCCCTTACTGCATGACTCAGAAGTTCCCTTACAGGAATGACTCACCACATGCATACTTGTCCCATTAGCCTAAAAATAGCTACAAAAATTATTGACACAGATAATCTTATGTGTATTTGTATGTGTTCTATTACTATCGAAGTGGGGATAGGCCAGCTATTTTGGTGCAATATCTGTGCATTTTGTGCCACAACTGTTATTTTTCTACTGATTTCTAGATACCCCTGTCTCCACAGGGCTCTTTTCCAAGCTCCTTCCCATTTTTATCAACATACTCTTCTCTAGCCTCAGATTTAAAATGCAACTCATATTTCACTCCCTCTAAAGTCATATTTCTAGGCACAACTCTTCTAAAAGCTTAGGTACATATATCCAATTACCTACTGACCTTTCCACACTTACACATAAATGGCCTGGACTCAGATCATATTTAATATGGAAAAGGCAAAGAGAGCTGAGTCCCCCTACCCTCCCTCTTTCTATTATCACTCAAATTCAAGCTGTTGCCATATTTCCCTAAGGCTTATGAATAATCTAACTGGTCTCAGACTTTTGCTTTTGTCCTTCTACAGCTAGATTATCTTTTTAAAATGCAAACCCTCCACTGATTTCTTGTCTCTTTCACTATAAAATATCAACCCTTTATTCTGGCACAGAAGGCATGATGTGGTCCAATTTACCTCTCAGTCCTACCTCATTCCACTCTTAATGGTCCTGCTACCCTACTGCCAAAATGACTTCTAGCCCATAAACACACTAAGATCTTTCCTACTTAAACGTTTCTTCACTAAATGTACTCTGTTCTTGAAACAGTTTCTGCTGATTCTTACATGACTACTTTCTGACCTTAAATTGAAGTTACCCCCCTTCAGATTGATAATGCTCCAATTCATTACTCTGAAACTTTATCAATAAAAAGGAAACAAGCATCTATTTGCCTGATCCTTTTTTGTATTTCAGGATAGCCATAATTGAAGGGGAAAGTTTTTGTTTTTAAAGGTTTATTTATTTATGTGCATAAGATCTGGGGTACAAGCCAGAGGTGTGGGGTTGAGAGGATTCACCAGAGACAGAATGAGGAACAGAACAGGCAGATCAACTGAAGTACACTGCTGAGGGGAGCAGCGGGCACAGCAGGAGAGGTCTGCTGCGCCACGTGGGTCCCCTCCCTGGCAGGGATGGAACTCGCACTGCTGTGCTGCAGATGCTTCACAGTACAGCACTCAACCCACTGCGCCACCAGGGAGGCCCTCCTATCACCTATTTGAAAGTAATTGTTGTATTCAATCACTATTGTATTACCATATTTTAATTTTCTTCTTTGTATATATAATCAGGGTTTTTTTCTCCACCTTGACTGAGAACAAAGGCCTGCCTTGTTCAAGGCTATGTCTTCAGTGCCCAAAATATTACCAGATACTATTAGTGAATTTTATTTGTTGAATGAACAAATTAAATGAGATTGAAAATAAGGCACTCTTGAGGAAATGAAAGTGAGGGATGTGATTTGTGTATGTGTGGTAGGCAAGCTGCAATTGAGTAGGTAGGTAGAGATGAAGAAAGGTCATACCAAGCAGTCCTTGTAGGCACCATTCAGAAAGGATTATCACAGTGGCAGGTGTTTTGTACAGCTGGAAGTACATAGCTTGGGGAGCCCTTTTAAAGAAATTCATGATTTTGTATTTGTATCTTCAAAATTAAGTTTAAAATCTTAAAAAAAAAAAAGGATCAGTGCAAGTACACCTCAAATTTCACTTGCTTCCTGATAAATCACCTCTGCCTTAGAACCACTGATGCATCTTCAGCAGGCAGAGAAGTGATTAGATTTGCTATGTGGAAAATGGATCAGAGGTTGCAAGACTGAAAAAGCAGAAGCACTAACAAGGAGCTGCCTAAGCAAATGGAGAGATAAAGGCTTCTACTTGGATATGGCAGTTAGCAGAGAAATAAAGTAGATAAATAAGCATTTTAGGTGATAGAAACAAGTGACTGGGATTGTGTGTGCCCATCAGGACCATACACTGAACATGTGCATCACCAGAGTATCTCCCCAGCAGTGTCCTAGTTCAGAAGAGTTTTCTTCCCACTGTGACCTTTGCTTTCCAAAAGACTGTTTCCTATCTGACTGCACTGGACTCTACATACACCTCCATCTCACACATCTCATTGCATGAGAGCATGGTATGCCTTATTCACTTCTTGTACCTGTATCTCTTCTGTATCACTTCTTGCTTTTTTGTACTGTTAAGTACTTTGCAAACCAGTGGTCTTATTTCTAAGTATCCCAAAATATTTCTCATGTCAAATGATGACTGTGCTAACCATAGGCTGTTGCAAATCCAAGAAAGAGCATGAGAACTCTTCTGATACTGTAGGGGAGGGAAAGGTCACCTTTTCTCTCCTTTTACCAAATAAATGTAAGCTTAAGTTTCCAAGAATGACAATTAAAGAAACCCCCTGGCCAGAGACATGGCAGTGAGGATTATGAATAGAAGTTGATGTTTATGAATGGTATCAGGGCCTCAGCTGATTCAAAATCTGCTGAGTGGTGCTTTTGTAGTGACACCTTGAAATTTTGAGATCAGGATAAAAGCCGTGTAAATATCTGGGAGAAGTTAAGTTTGGTGTTTTGGGGGGCCAGGCTATGTCCCAGTGGTGCCACAATTGGGGTTCAGTTTAAAACTCCAGTAACAGGAAAAGGCAGGACCATTGACAATTGGAAATATTGCCATGGGGCACAGAGGCTTCTTGGCTGGATTAGGACTAGTTGGGGAATAGGCTGACCCTTCAGCTGTTCATCTTGATAATTAAAAGTAAATCTTGCACCTGTGATAACAAAATTAGCTCAGAAACCAAAGCCAACCATGGGTAAAGTACATTTGCTTCTTTGAACACAAAGGCTTACTATCAAGAGGAATATAGTTTAAGAAGCATTTAGTTTGGAAGAAAAGCTGAAGAACAACTCTAGTTATTAACTCCTTGTCACCTGGGCTGATTTAAAAATAATTCTCAAAACGGGAGGAAAGAACACAAGGGAGGGGAGGGCAAAGACGGGGAGGAGAGCATAAAGAGCACAAGGGTCTGAGGTGATGGTGCACGGGTGAAATGGTGGTGGGAACCCCCTGGGAACTACAAATGTTGGCAAATACAATTAAATAAATCTAATGAGAAAAAAAACACAAGGGAATATAGTGATGGTTCAAGGGTGATATGGTGACAAGAACTGAGGGGAGAAACAAAGTACTCCACAAAAATGAACAACAATGTAAGAAAATAAAAGTAATTCTAAAGCTCTGAAGAGATTTCTCCCAAGAATCCAGATACATGTATTGTATTGAACCATCCTGTTCATTTAGTAATTGAATGTAATTCTATTTGAAAACTACAACTGAAGTTGATCTTAAGGCAACCTGCTGTGAAACTTCAATAGTTTAATGTAAGAGAGTACTGAATTGCATGATTAAGAGGCCCAAGTTAGTCTCATTTCTGCTGCAAGGTGAAAGTGACTTCTGAGTCTGTTTTAAATATCTGCACTAGGAGCTACACTAATCAAGATTTTAACTGTTTTAAGATGCTAGCACACACAGAAATTGCCTTGTATGGCTTACTAATTGTAAATGTGGGCCTAGCAGAACCTCACTTCAAGTTCTACGTGTGCTCGATCTCAATGAGATGGGTGACCATCTACATACAGGGGCTTTCTACACCTCAAGAGGTAAGTCATCCTCTGGCTTAGAATGTAGTTTTCAAAGTATGCCAGGTCTCTAGTCATGGTTTTTTGAATTTGTAAGTATTAGTAAATTTGCCATACTAAGAAGTTGTAATTGAATACATCTTGAGATTTTAATCAGTTAATAATAAACCTGTTTTTGATATAACCACCTGGAACATGATAATCCAGTTACTGTTCAGATGGGACTAAACCCCAAATGTGAAACTGCTATGACTTCCCTGCTAGATGAACATATGATCACATTAAAGGCCTCCCCAAAGGTGTTAATATATTTAACTCCAAATGCATCTCTATTAAGAACACCCAGACTGAGATTAAGGTGGAAGGAAAGAATAGGTGGCAATGAAAAGTACTTGAATAGGCATACTTATTTCAGTATCTGGGTTGTTGAACTGACAACACAAGTGGCTTAGGGAGAATTTAGCAAAAAAAAATTTTTTAAAGATTTTTATTAATGCATACAAAAATTAGGGTGTAGGTCAGAGGTGTAGATAAGAGGATTTACCAGAGACAAGAGTGAAAATCTACTGAAATACACTGCTGAGGGGAGCAGCAGGCAAGACAGGAGAGGTTGGCTGCACCAAATGTGGGCTAGCTCCCTGGCCTGGATCAAACTCAGGCTTGATAGAGCTGAGACTTAACTCAATGCCACCAGTGAGGCCCCGAATTTAGTTAAATATCAATTCCTTTAAGAACTCTACAAAAATAAAAGCTCCATTCCCAAATAAAGCAAACCCTCTGCTTCTACATAAATCCTTGAAAGTTGTTTACCCAAGGAGCCTCCCTGGTGGAACAGAGGGTTAAGACAGTACCATGAAGCTATCTGCAGCCACAGCAGCACAAGTTCGATCCCCAGTCAGAGAGGTGACCCACAGGCACAGCAGATCTCGTCTCAACCAGTGCTCCCCTCAGCAGTGTTTCAGCAGATGTGTCCTGCTCCTGTCTTTGGTGAATCCTCTCACCTCCCAGCTCTTGTATGCATAAATAAATAAATCTTAAAAAAAAAAAAATAGACCAAAATTAGAACATACCTGAGTGGCAGGGCCTTTTTCCCTTTGTCTGCATTTTTCTAGTTGAATGTTTTTGTAACCAAGAGAAAGACTAAACAAATCCTAGTACCAAACCTGATCTGTAGCAGTATTTTAAAAATTAAAAAAAAAAAAAAGCATAGCAAAATGACTGAAAACAAAATACTAGGCATTATTTCTGGGTGGTTTATGCATATCTTCATTATACATTTACTAAATTTTCTAGTGTGTATTAACCTTTGATAACTGATTGCAGCTTGCTGAAAAGTCTTTACTGAATGGAAAATTTTGTGGCCAATCACCAGTAAGTGGGGAACATTAGGGTGTATCACTGCACTTGGTCCATTCTTTAAAAGATGGGAGGATGTGGTCCCCAGGGACAGTGGAATTTCTTTTTCCTAAGGTCTTACTCTGAGGAGTTTGTGTGCTATCAGCCTAAAGTGTAATTTTCATAATCAGCCTTGCAGTCCTGCTCTTGGGTTATAGTGTACTTGTGTTTGCCTTCTCCCACAGATTTGAATAATGTAAGTGTCCTAAGTTTTGTGCAATGGAGAAATCCCATCCCCACCCATGGTCAATAGAAATGATAGTGGAGGCCTTATCTTCTAGATAAGGGTAAAATCCTTCTCTGGACCAGTCTCTTTATCTGTTCACCAGGCCACAGCAGAATTCCCAGGCCCCTGTACAACATACCTGGCTGGCAAAAGGGCAAAATTTTGTTGGCCTTTGTGTAAATTACCTTGCAGTCTAGAGACCTTAAAGTGCTCCTCAAAAAAGGATATGCAAAACACCTACCTACACACCACAATCATCTGTGTGGGTAGGGAGTCTGGACACTTCCAGGTCCAATAATCTATGTTCTATATTCTCTACTGTAGGAAAATGCCAGTATTCTATAGAATAAAATGTTCAGTTTATCTGCTAACTACTTGTCAGCATCATATTCTTTGCTCAAAATCACTGAGGAAAACACATTTTTCTCTCTCCAGCCAGTGTCTTTCAAGGTTTAGTTCATCATCTCTTGGCTTTTGCACACAAACATACATATACACACACCCTCTCAAACGGCAAACTAAGTACGTTCATGTCACCAATGGTTCTCAAAATCACGACTTTATTAAAATTAGCTGCAATATGCATCTATAATTATATATTATAAATTATATAACATAACAAAAGCTTTAGTTTTGAAAATTTTTATTCAAGAATTACATAATTTCAAATAGCTTCCAAAATAGTTTCCTAGATAACTACAAAAGAAAGCAAATTTAATAAGAAATTTAAATCATTAAATATGTTTCACTAGTATATACATACAGAATGCCAAGCAATTAATATTTAGCCCTGGAATGCGTACCATGTATTTTGTTTTTCCTCATTAAAGGCTCAATCCAGCACTTGGTATAGGCTAATGTACAACAGGCAGAGTTCAGTGTTCATAAATTTTGACATTAGTTGCCTACATTTATAGCTGTGGTAGTTTGTCCACAGGGGTGTCAAATTTGAAGTCTGCAGGAAACAGGTCAGGGGCTCGAGGATAGATTAGTCTGTAGGACTGTCTGATTGTAACATCAGCAACACCAGCAATATCTCCAATTTCTAAAAGACCAAAAAAAAAAAATTACCAATAACTTCATTATGACCAGTATTATAACTTGTGACATATATAAATGTTACACTAAAAAAAAAAATTAAAAATTTTAAAAACCAATAGCAGATAATGTAATATAGAAAGCAGGAGCTAAAATTAGTTATGGCAGTACTACTTCTTACCTCAAAGGACTCATTAATTTTAAAAAATTCAATATATTTGAATTGGAACAGTGCTCAGGGGATAGCACTATGAATGATAACTATTGTACTGATGACTGTATTTAGGACTACTGCTTTTCACAATAAATTTTTCTGAAGATCACAGTAACCCATGAAAACATTCTTGTAAAGTAATTCACTTTAAGTTTCTGCAACATCTCCCCTAGCTAATTTCTGTTAAGAAATTTCTGTTAAACCCAAAATGAGATATTATAAATACTGTTCTACAACATTTGAGGTTAACTAGCTGTATATATTATATCAAAATGCAGTTTTTCACTACTGGAAACACTTGAGCATATATATATATATATATATAGAGAGAGAGAGAGAGAGAGAGTAGCAGTATAGAATCTTAGGAGTGGCTCTACTTTGACATTTTAAAGTCACTCACTTTTTTTAAGTTAAGAAGTGAGGTTTTATGGGTTTTCAGTGTGGAAGCCTGCAATCTGTATGCAATTTTAATTTCCTTATCATGTTGCATTCAGTTATTCTACATAATAAGCTATCAGTCTCAACTGGCTGCAGGTCATGAAAGAATAGGTTTCAATTTCACAAAACCTCTCCATATATAAAGCAGAAAGTACCAAGATAAAGTTTTATGTTGTTGATTAAAATAAATTTTACAAGTAGGAATGAAGGAAAGGACAATGTGCCTAACTGTAGCTTCTCAATTTTACCAGAAGCCCCAAATTTCCTTTGAAAATGAGTGCAGGCCAACTTAAATACTACTATATACTGATAGCAGATAACGTAATGTAGAAATGAGGAGCTAAAATTAGTAACAGTAGTAGTACTTCTCACCTCAAAGGACTCATATTAGTTTTAAAAAATTACTTGTTGGCTGCTTCTTCCTACTCATTTTTCTATATAATTTATTATTTTTTTTCTTTCTTTCTTTTTTTAATGCTTATTTCTTTTTTTTTCTTTTTTATTAAAATATTTTAAAATTTACATATACTTGCCATTAATTGTAATCCCCATGTATTCCCCATCACCATCTCACCAGTGC